>JAKRZM010000222.1:370379-428401 GCA_036379175.1 Heliconius cydno galanthus
GCGGAGGTTCCTCTCTCTGGAGCCCTAGCCACCGATGGTTTGGACCCTTGTCCCGCCCTCGGATGAGTGGTTTTTTATATTTTTAAATGTATCTTTTTTATAATAATTTATATTTAAAAATGTAAAATTTATTCACATATTTAATAAAAGTATATTCAGTGTCTTTAATATAATAATTGTTGAATGTAAAATATGAAAATTATTATATTAATAATTTAAATATTTTACAATCCAAATATTTAAATTCTAAAATATGTACATGATTTGAATATGTTATAATTTTTCCACACTCTAGGCACCATGTTCTGTGCAGTTTATGTCAATTTAGAGGTGTTATCTGAGGGCGTCAACGAAACTAAACAAACAATGTACGATAAACGCTAACGCATAACAAAATTAACAAACCTCATAATATCATTACGTACTTTTTAATGTAACAGATTAAAAATAACATGTAGTAAAGTATACCTATGCTTAACTTACTTTTATCTCGTGACTTAGAAAATTACAATAACATATAATCAATTCTATGATTTTAATTGTAATATATATAATCATCATAGTAATAAAAAGGTATTTCAATATAGTTGAATTCTATCTTAAACTATTATAATATATGCGTTTTATTACTTCACTGTTATATTATCACGACTACCTACCTACAGAATTCTATTTCCGTATCTTACAATTACAATTCCACAAATCTTTTATCAGAAACATATAATATAAACGTACGTGTTTAGATTACTTAGTTAAATACATGTTGTGTTATGTGGATTCTAGATGTAAATATTGGATATTCAATACAAACAATATTTAGACGTATTACTTATTTCCCTGAATTTTCTTTTTATTCCTATTATAAAATTTCATTTGACAACCACGGAAGAATCTCTTGACATATATCGAAAATTTTAAAAACAAAAGAATACTTCCTATTAATGTAATCGTTGTTTACCACTTATGGACAATATACTCGTATTACCAAATTAAACTTACTATTAAAGTAAATAAGTATATTTTATTATGTTTTGTCACAATTAAGACGACTTTTATATAAATAAAGCATATATATTGCGTCACACTGACCATTAAAATACACGTATAATGAATTCATAAACTTTTTAAAAACTGAATTATATTTATGTATATATACTTTATTTCACTTTAAAAAAATAACATATAAGTGAAACAAAATTGAAAGATTCGTTAACAATGGTGGGTTTATTTCTAAAAGAAATAATTATAATTAAATTTTGAATTATAATTTTTAAAGTAAATAAGGCGCACAGACTTTGGCAACATAGTTTGTAATTTGTTACAGTTCTGTTGCGTACGAGTGCGGGTCCGTATCGTCTAATGAGTGCTAACGAGCCAGTGAAGCAATCAGGCTGAGAAGTTTACTTTGAGAAAACGATTCCAATTATTATTTTCATTCGTGACTTTTCGCTCTAATACATGTATAAAATTGCTATTTAGGATTTACTTATTATTCGTATCATGTGAAACAATACATTTAATATTTGTTTAAATAAATAACATAACTTACAACAATGGCAAAACCGGCTTTTATACTCACAGTTGTATGTTCTATTATAACGTGGTAATCATATTAGTTTTAAACAGCTTAAATTTACATTAAAGTAATTGTTATTCAATGTTTAATTGACGACTTTAACTATATACTCTTATCTATCTATCTATCCGTATCTTTTCGATCGATTCATTCTTTGAAGAATTTTCGGTAAATAAGTACTGCTTTACTTTTTTATTGAAATAGTTTGTAATTCTGTTTGTATTAACATGTTAAATTAAAGATATGTTATAATATACATACAATCAACAATGCTACTCATAACCTTTGTGCACACACATTGCTTTAAAATCACCACCCGTAACAACTCTTTGAACCGTAGTAAGTAATGTTACGTCACATTACAATATCGTATCTATTTACGAATGTGGATTTTAAAGTGACTACCCGTACTAGATAATTAAAATAATGGATTTAGTATTAATTCCCAATAATAAAAAAAAATAATCAGCTTCACGCTGTATCCCGCACCAGCATGCGAGTTGAGTTGCGGAACTCAACGCCGGACGTTTTGCTTTAGTGCCGAAAGTAAGCGAAGAAATGAAAATATTAATAAATAATTATTATTTCCCTCGTGTAGGGATCGAACTCACAACCGTCGCGTTACAGTCACACCCTTGGCACTGCGCCACAACGGCCCCATTCCTAATAAACATAAAAACTTATAGAATTTTTTATAAGTTCTTACATAGTAATCCAAGGTCTGTAAATTTAATTGAATACGAGGATTATACACACAGTAGCAGGTTGTGTGAAATAAGTGGTAAATGTATACCTACATGAACGTCTTTTTAATACATCCATACCTATATTATAAATTCGTAAGTAACTCTGTCTGTCTGTCTGTCTTTTACGCAATCAGGGCCAAAGCGTTAATTTAATTGTGATAAAATACTCATATAGAAATATTTGAGGGTCTCGGGATGAACATAGGATACTTTTTTTCTCATATTTGTGATATTTTCGATATATACCAATATGTTAAAATACTTATTAATTTGACATGCAATTTATTCTTCCATGTTAATAACCACTGTCGCTATGCGACCGTTGCTAAGCAACGATTGCTTAGCATCAAATGCAAAGTTTGTTAGAAAACGTCACCCAAAATGAACTTGCTTAACGCATCTCCCTATTGAAAACTGAAAATAATTTCATAAATATATTTAATATATAGTTCAAGCGGGCGTAGCCGCGTTCGGATCCCCTAGTAATATTATATTTTTTTCTATTATTAATATTGCGAATACGCAAGGTCGTCGCACTTTTTATATACTCATAAATGTTAATAACATTAGGTACATACTGTTCTTGTGACCATATAACATAGACAATTATAGACTATACAGATATAATTTTTATTCTCGGTCCAATCATTATATTACCGATGTTAATATAATTCATATAGGTGTACCGTATAGGTACACTATGTTGTTTAGTTTTCATACTATAAAATGCTTGTACTTATATGGATATAATTGTTATTGGTGATGTCACAATGTAGAATAATTCCCTACTTAATATTCATGCATGCTTGTTAAAGAATGCGTTGTTTAGAACATAAAGTCTAACTTAGATAATAAATCTCGTAAATAGTATCTCGCACACAGTAGGGTATTTAGAAGGAACCTGGTGTTATGACACTCCGATCCTCAATTTCCGCTGATTTTTTCGAGGCATTACGTGTTGAGTGTCGGAATTCAACGCAGGGCTTTTTTTTGCCTTGGTGCCAGAGTGAAAAAAATAATTCATTCCCTCGAATGGGGATCAAACCCAAAATCGTCGCGTTACAATCACACCCTGAGCCACAATGACCTAAAAGCATATACTTTTTGGCATATCTACACGTATGTTTGAAACAGTATGTAAATTTAAACATCAAAAATTATTGATTTCAAGAAAAAATATATATATAATTCGTACCGAAAATACTAAGGCTGTCTTTTTTAATTTCAGATACCTATTGATAGACATGGCAAATCAAGATCGTTAAATCTTCGCAGTATATACTCAAATGAACCTCCAAAGGTCAGAACTCTACAATACAGTGATGTGAAAAATAGAGATATTTCTGACATAAACCTAGCGCAAGATTTAAAAGGAAATAATGAAATAAAAGACAAATTATATTTTAAACCATATACATCTCTCATACCAAAAATGAATTTCAGTACAGAAAGATGCAGTGAAAAAAATCCAAGAATTTTAGATTTGAGGGAAAGATTAAATGAAATATCAAAAAAACAAGATCGTAATGTTGATAAGANTCATATAGGTATACCGTATAGGTACACTATGTTGTTTAGTTTTCATACTATAAAATGCTTGTACTTATATGGATATAATTGTTATTGGTGATGTCACAATGTAGAATAATTCCCTACTTAATATTCATGCATGCTTGTTAAAGAATGCGTTGTTTAGAACATAAAGTCTGACTTAGATAATAAATCAGCTTCTCGTTGTATCTCGCACACAGCAGAGTATTCAGAAGGAACCTAGTGTTATGACACTCCGATCCTCACTTTCCGATGATTTTTTCGGGGCTTTGCGTGTTGAATGTCGGAATTCAACGCAGGGCTTTTTTTGCCTTGGTGTCAAAGTGAAAAAATGGAAATATTAAGAAGTAATAATTCATTCCCTCGAATGGGGATCAAACCCAAAATCGTCGCGTTACAATCACACCCTGAGCCACAATGACCTAAAAGCATATACTTTTTGGCATATCTACACGTATGTTTGAAACAGTATGTAAATTTAAACATCAAAAATTATTGATTTCAAGAAAAAATATATATATAATTCGTACCGAAAATACTAAGGCTGTCTTTTTTAATTTCAGATACCTATTGATAGACATGGCAAATCAAGATCGTTAAATCTTCGCAGTATATACTCAAATGAACCTCCAAAGGTCAGAACTCTACAATACAGTGATGTGAAAAATAGAGATATTTCTGACATAAACCTAGCGCAAGATTTAAAAGGAAATAATGAAATAAAAGACAAATTATATTTTAAACCATATACATCTCTCATACCAAAAATGAATTTCAGTACAGAAAGATGCAGTGAAAAAAATCCAAGAATTTTAGATTTGAGGGAAAGATTAAATGAAATATCAAAAAAACAAGATCGTAATGTTGATAAGATGACTAAAGGAATTATCAATGACATCACACAACATTTTGTTGATGACAAGGATGGTGATGAATCTGGACCCTACAGTCTCTTATTTGATTTACAAACCAATTCTACATCGTCACCGAAAAATACTTTATTAAAAAATGATTCATGGAATCCAAAGCTAGTGGAAGGAAGTACAGAATCAAACTGCCAAAGCTTAAGTAGAATAACAAACATACCTAATAAAAGCTTAGAAAAATTACCAAATGTAATAAATTTTGATGAAAAACCTATGAAAGAATTTGAATACTCATGTGAAAAAGACTTCAATTTTCCAACCAAAAAGCAGTTTACTTCTCATTCAAGATCAGATCTTAGCTTACAATTGAAATCTCATATACATCCTCGAACGTACGAAACGAATCCTAGTCCGACCGAAAACTCGCTAAGTAGAAATAACGAAGAAAACTCTCTAGATGACAGCTTGGGCATACTAACACCAGATCAAATGGATGACATATGCTATTTGGAAAATGCATTTTCTCCGACAGTTGAGGGATTACCAATTTTCTGTGACCCAAATGATTATAAGGCATCATCAGAAAACGGTGACACCCCGTCTACAGATAAAACAGAAAGTAACTCAGCGGCTTCAACAATACAAAACGATGGTTTCGAAAATATAAGTAACAAATGCAATTTACGAGAACGTTTTGCTCCAATTGCGACGATAGATGCTATCGATTCACTTACTAATGAAGACAATAATTTTAAAGCTTTTTGTTGCTCACTTGTGGAGCCCGTTGATCAACCTTGTTCATCTATTAAAGATGATACTGATTTAGGCAAAGATGATTGTGTGTCTAATTTAATCGAGGAAGAATTTTTGCCATCTATTCATGGCAGTATCTTAGAACCTATAAGTTCTATTGCTGATACAACAGTAAATTTAGAAATACCCTTAGATTGTAAACATGGA
The DNA here is from genome assembly GCA_036379175.1 of Heliconius cydno galanthus. Classification (NCBI taxonomy): domain Eukaryota; kingdom Metazoa; phylum Arthropoda; class Insecta; order Lepidoptera; family Nymphalidae; genus Heliconius; species Heliconius cydno. The sequence goes on from JAKRZM010000222.1 coordinate 376,079, forward strand.
AATCCATTACTATCTAATAGAATAGAACAAACCCCTTCTCCTGAAGACTTACCCTTGGATAGTTCTGACATAAATGGTGAAATTAGCACCTACTCTCAATTTTCTGCATCAACATTACATGACTCGCAAACTTACTCCGACAGTAAGAACGATAAGTCTATGGAAACTTCCAAAGTTTCAAATAGTTTTATTACAAGTATTACCAGTATTACAAGTTTAGATGGTTATCAAGGCGATGGAGAAATGTCTAGACCTGTAAGTAGAAGTGCAGATCATAACAGTGGGCCACGTGAAGACGCTTTAGAAATGGATTGGCAAAATGTACCTGTACCAAGAAGAGTTGATCCTATGACTGATTCAGATTTTTTTACTGAAAGCGATGCAGATGGCTTAGACGAGCATATGCAACGTGGTGATCGCAAAGCTCAAGTGATAGATGGTGCTCTTTATGGAGGTAAAAATATGAATGGGAATGCTCCATTGATTGTTAATAGAAGTGAAGATTCTTGTATGGAATCGAGTGGAGTTTATACGGACTTTGAAAACCATCGTTGTTCTCCTGTATTCTTAAATGTTGTAACCGATATGTCACCAGATTCTACTACTTCTACACATTCAGACTGTAGTCAAAAGAATTCTGGCCGTGGCAAATCTAATTCTTGTTTCACTCCGATTGAAGATACTTTGGAAGAACAAAATTCTGATATATCACATCATATTGATGAAGATGTAACACCAAAAAATACGAGCAAAAGAAATTCCCTTAATAGTGTAAAAGATGTAAAATGTAATGATAAAAATAAAGAAGAAAAGCGAAGTTTTACTTTAAAAAAATATAAAATGCCTAAGCGTGATGTACCTAGCAAACTAAAAACAATGCTTGCAAATCGAAAGTCTGACGTAGAAAATAGCATACAAAATAGCCCCAAAACTGTTAAGAAACCCGAAAGACGAGATAATTTTTTGAAAAAGAACGTTTTGGATCTAAAGACTGATTACAAAACGAAATCTTTTAAAGACATAAAGTCAAAAGTGGATTGTTCTTTCACCTTACAACGATCTCAAACATCTTGCAGCGTCACCAGAATGCTGAGTTCAAAATCCACTAGCACTAACACAAAACCTAAGAGGTAAATGTAAACTTCTAGTTAGACATTTCTCCATTCTCTTCGTGTCCCGCATACAGCAGGGTAGGCAGAGGGAACCTAGTGTTCGTTCCGTACTCCACTTTCTGCCGAACTCTGGAAGCATTGCGTGTTGAGTGGCAGATCTTAACGCCGCGCTTTGCCTCGACACCAGAGAGAGCAAATGGAAATATAAACATAAATAAATATTTCACTTCCTCCAGTGGAAGGGGGTCGAACTGCCGTCGCGTTACAGTCACACCATTGCGTCGCTGTGCCACGACGGGCTCATCATTTACTCATAATTTAAATTTATATGTTTGGAATTAAAATGCAATACTGCAATTGATGCTTGAATTACCAAACTTGCCAAGACGGCATCGTTATCTATTTATCTTTGACAATGGTAAATGTACCTAAGCCTGTATTTAATTTTCAGCCGTCACATGAGGATGCGAATGGATTTGGGTTCCGCAAACGGCAGTGGTAAAAGCAGCTTGCATAGCTCGCAAAGCGACATCAGCGCCATCAGTACGCCTCTAGGCAAACATTCAACGAGCCGCTTTCCATTACTACGTAAGTTTATTTGTTTAATTTATTATCATAATGTAATAATCGCACATTTTCTTATATAAGATTATCTGTAAAATACCCAGGTCTACTAAATTTATTATTTGACTAGCGACCCGCTCGCGCCTTCATTATTATTTATTTACTAACCTGGACTATTTTCGTGTTGTAATAACATTATACATTAAAAAACCCACCAAGTGCAAGTCGGACTCGCGCACGAATGGGTTTCGTACAACAAATTAACAATATATACAAAAAATTAAAACAACAATCACGTTTGTTGTATAGGAGAGAGTTTTTATTATTTGTTGTTATCACGTCGAATCTTAATGAGATACAGGATCCCATTTTATCCTTTGGATAGGGAAACCTAAAAATTAAAATTTCAACCAATTGCAATAACAGTTATTGTACTTTATTCTTAAGTAAAATAACTGTTCTTTATTTTAATTTAGTTGAACAAAATACTTTTATATGGATATAACTTTTCTATTTATGAACCGATTGGAATAAAACAAACGCTAAATATTACGAAAAGTTTGCCTAAATACAATAGTGATCATTTAAATCTTCCATGTTTGATCACTTGAATCACTTCCGATTTCATTAACATAGAAAATATATATATATGTAAATATATAAAAAATAAAGTCATATTATTTATCAAGCTAGAAGATTTCGATTGCCTTTGAATAAATTAGAATTAAGATGTACTTAATTTGTTGTTCAATATCTATATCAAAAGCATGTTTTAAAGATTTCATATTATTACATATTTTAAATATCTTATGAATGTCATAAAGAAGGGTTAATATAAACGTTTTTATAATCTTATAGACGTTTTTAAAATATCATTTGTTGTCAGACTTTGTGACCTTTGATTGGCCTTTTTCTTTGTTATTTATTCTTGATGTTCAATTGCAACAATATAAATCTGTAAAAGTACAATTGCCATATATATTTTATCAGGCATTTTGAACGTTAGTATAAAATATACGCCTGTAGAATTATTAAAGCAATAGCTCTCAAACTAAAATGTCTATTGTTTTACATAAAGTTGTTTTGTAAATTGTTTATTATTTATTCTATGTAATCGAAAAAGAAAGAATATAGGAAACAGTTGTGAATAAATGTTACGTTATTTATTGATCATACAACTACATTTCAGTTAATTAAACTAACACGCTTTTGTTAGTTTTTACCTTTTTCTATCGATCTGTTAATTATTTAATAAATGTAATGTATGTATTTTATTAGTAATATAAAGAAAAAGAATTTAAAATAGCTATACGACGTATGAGCTCTCAAGAATCTCTGGAGAGATTTCTTCTTAACTTAGGGTTTTTGATGGTTATATTTACGACAACTAAAAACCACAATGTCAAGAGATCACCAATCGCTACGTGGTTTTTATTTACTTGGTTTTGAATTATTCCAAACAAACTTAAATATTTCATAATAGATACCAAATTCCGAAATATTATACAATAAATTAATGATATAAACTCTGTTTAAACTATGATAAATTCTGTCACAATTATAACTGTTAAATTAAATAGATATTTTTTACATTGAATTCATTGTATATACACACGTCGTGGGCCGATTGTTGAATTGGCCAGATCACGATATGATTAGGTACTTCTTGACATGGTGACACATCGTGGTTGGTTTGGTTGACATTGGCGTTATCTACCCGGTAGAACGTCAGCCAGATTAACGAGACCAACATTTTTGTTGATGTTAGACGAAGACAGCTATGTTTTAAGCTTCACAGAATTTTTTAGCTTCACACTTTATCCCTAGCAGGGTAGATAGAAAGAAAGCAGTGCGAAACGCTACGGCTTCTGTATACTTGTTCTCCTCGTTCACTGAGTGACTCTATGTCCCCCTGACAGGGCACGTCGTCGTGAGGGTTTGGAAAAGCAGGTGTGGAAGTGAGCTGTTGTGGCGGGAGCTTTGCATATCTGCATTAACGCTATAAACTGCCTACGACATTTAATATAAAGAATATGAAATTACCAAACAAATCAAATAACAAATTTTGCAGTCAAGCACACCCAGGGTGGGCTTGCTCGACTGCAAAATGTAATGTTAGCCTTCTATCTATAAAATATTACTTATAATTTTTTTATATTTAGACATTGAAAAATTAATTTGAAGCCAATCGTGGCACAGGGGCATAAAGCGTGACTGTGAACGCGACAGGCTCACAGTCACCCTTTGACTGTGGGTTTGATTCCCACTCGATAAAATGAAATGTTCAATATTTCCATTTTTTCGCTCTGGCGTCGAGGAGAAACGCGTTGTTGAGTTCCGCCACTCGACACGCAATGCCTCTAGAATTGGGATTTCGCATTCGAATGGGGAACGGAGTGTTTTAACACTAAGTTCCTAGTGGCCTAGTGTCTCACCTGTGTGCGGGATAAAGTGTGACGCTAAAAATAAGTTAAAATGAAGTTCAGTCATAATTTCCATTTTCTTTACCATTTCCTTTTAAATAGCAAGTAGGCACTGATAGATAGATATGAAAAGTGACAAAAAAAAATCGTACACTAAACCAAAGTAAACTTTCTTAGGCCTTGTTAATTATCTTCAATAATGTGAAAAACTCTACTATTAGCGAGTATAACTTAAATGTAAGTCTAAACATACTATTTCCAAATAACAATTGTATGTTTCGATCAATATTCTACTGCAGTTGTGACTTGTGAGCTCGTCGTCGTTGTTTACGTCTCCTAATCAGCTGGGCCTGCACAAATCAATGCAAAAGGTCGTCAGTGGAGTGGTTCGTGGAGCACCGCCGACCGACCGCATGGCAACTGGCATTTCCTCTTGCCGTCTAGCAAAGTTACTGTAGTGAGTTAGTTGGCTCGCCACTCTNTTTGTTGATGGTAGACGAAGACAGCTTATTTTTTAACTTTTTTTGAGCTTTACGCTTTATCCCTAGCAGGATAGATAGAAAGAAAGCAGTGCGAAACGCTACGGCTTCTGCATACTTGGTCTCCTCCTTCACTCAGTGACTCCATGTCCCGCTGACAGGGCACGTCGTCCTGAGGGTGCACGCTAATCTGCAAATAAATGTAAAATATAAAAATATAACTTAATAAATAAAATAAAAAATTATAAATACATAATACACATATTATCTTCCTTACTTCCTTCATAAATCTTTTATGACATTATTTTATAACTCATTCTCTCGTACCTGTCATTCTGTATGTATATCTCTGCATTAAGTCAGCTAAAATGATCTTTTTTTTCACACTCTATTTCTGTATTACTCCTTACCACATTGATATGGTGTAATTTGTTTTTACTAAATATACGTATTTTTTTCAATTGACAATAACACTTACAGCAAAACCGCTACTTTTAGTTTCGGTTATCTTTTTTTCTGTAACACACAATGGGCCAAATTAATTGACGAATATGAGCGACGTAACATGTTCCTATATTATTTACGTGACGTTTGTGTCGATATTTTCGGGGACTCGACGTCAATATCCAAACTCTATGTTTTCTTGATATTTAAACAAATGCTATAAACTGAATACGACATTTAATATAAAGAAGACGAAATTACCCTAAAAATTTGCCATGATAAGGGCAAATTTTGCAGTCAAGAACACCCAGGGTGGGCTTGCTCGACTGCAAAATATAATGCAAGTTTTCTGTCTATAAACTATTATAACATTTTTTACATTTAGAAATTTAAAAAAAATAATTTGATGCCACACAGCATAACTGGGAACGGAGTGTCTTAACACTGGGTTTCTAGTGGTCTAGTGCTTACCCTGTGTGCAGGTTACAGTGTGACGCTGAAAATAAGTAACAATGAAGTTCAGTCATAATTTCCATTTTCTTTACCATTTCCTTTTAAATAGCAAGTAGGCACTGATAGATAGATATGAAAAGTGACAAAAAAAAATCGTACACTAAACCAAAGTAAACTTTCTTAGGCCTTGTTAAATGTCTTCAATAATGTGAAAAACTCTACTATTAGCGAGTATAACTTAAATGTAAGTCTAAACATACTATTTCCAAATAACAATTGTATGTTTCGATCAATATTCTACTGCAGTTGTGACTTGTGAGCTCGTCGTCGTTGTTTACGTCTCCTAATCAGCTGGGCCTGCACAAATCAATGCAAAAGGTCGTCAGTGGAGTGGTTCGTGGAGCACCGCCGACCGACCGCATGGCAACTGGCATTTCCTCTTGCCGTCTAGCAAAGTTACTGTAGTGAGTTAGTTGGCTCGCCACTCTCGCCAGTCGCCGGTGAGACGCGAGCCGGCGCGCGCCGTCTGCGCCACACTGTCGCGGTCGTGACGTCACCGTACTACACGAAAAATCAATGGTTCCCCTCCGTCCCTAAGGTTAACTGCATACCGCATTTTTATCAAAGGAAAATGTGACCTATGTCAGTGAAGTGCTAAAAACTATAGTTCAATATCAAATGACAGGAATATACAAAAAGCAGCTCGACATGTGAACGGTTTACTTTCATACTAACCTATCTGTTCTTCGTATGGTGTCATAATTTTAGTTATAATTTATTTTAATTATTTTTTATGAAAAAAAACTGATTATGTCAATTCTATCCATTGATTCTGATTTTGTTGTTTTTTTTAAATTAAAATGACAGCTTGCTAATTAGGGTTGTTCCAACTCATAAATTATCATAATTATATTATGTAAAATCTTTCATACAGAGTGCCATCGTATTATTTTAATTGAATTAGTAGCAGTCGGTTTGTTGGTAGCGTCTTAGTGATAAATCTAAATGTCAGTCTATTATTACGACTAAGAAATGAGGGACAAAACAACTGTTTTATGTTGTTTGTAGTTTCTTAAGTTACTCGACCTTAACATTCTATTGTGCGGGAAAATTCCGACTCTACAATTCCGTTTGTTTCTATTGGTGCATCTTTATATAAATTAAAATTCATTTAATTTTATTTTATAAGAGATTATATAATATATTTATATAGATTATATAAGAATAATAATTCATATAATCTTGACATCTTGAATCATGAAATAAAAACAAAAGTAAAATTAGAAAGTGAAGTTTAATTGATAAGCGAATTATTATTGACAGAACAAAAAAATTGATATTTACTAGTAAAAGTCAAAACCTATATAACTTTCAATAGAGTTGATTAAAAATATTGTTCTCACTTACACTTACAGCTCTCGTATACAACAAATTATAATCAAAACTTCTATGCCTACCTTTCACTACATGACTAGTCATGTAGATCAACATGCAATAAGCAACTGTGAGAATTAATTCACATAAAGTAATTTCTTCGACCCAATAATGTAATTTCAAATATTATCTACGCTTATTGTAATAGACACTTTTACATTTTAATTTATTTTCAATGGCGTAAACTTCAATTTAAAACTAAACGGCATATTTCACAATTTATAATAATTGTGACGAATAATAATTGTTAAGTACTAGATTTTCAGTTTTTCTAGCGCTTATATTCGTACTTAGGTATTCTCTATAAATTTTATATTCCTCTTGTTAACATAGTAAATCTTATCTAAAGTCATCGATCTTTCAGATAAAAGAGATCAACTTATCAAGTGACGTGACAATACTCTAAACTTGCACAACAAAAAACACTGTTCTTTTGTAAACTTTATCAGGAAACATCTCATAGTTATGCTGTGTACTCCATTTTTGAAAATAACTTAAATATTACCTGTTTTCACCTGTTAAAAAGTAATAATAGTCAGACACCAACATAAACCAGTCACGAGGCCACCATATCCTCAACGTACTGCAGTACGTTTTATATAACATTCAATTAGTAGTTGGACAAGTATTTTAAGGTCCCTTTAGCAACGTCAGTGTTGGTACATATTTGCTAAGGTAGCTTCTAGAATTGGAACTTTAGCGTCCATTAGCCATAAACCCGGCGGCGTTGGTATAAAATGGTCTAATGGTCCACTAGGCAATGTTCACAAGTGAAATCCGCTGGAAGGCGATGCAGTGTAACGGGTTATTCTCGTCGATGGATTTGTTGACGAGCCGAGAAACGTTGACCCCGTAGGAAAGGCGAAATTGAATACATTGCAAACTATCGGACTACTAAAGAAGAAATAACGACCAGGTGTCGAATTTTGTTTGACTGTTATAATAATTATATGGAACTTCATTTTCGAATAAGTGCGAGACAGAAAGACAAAATAAGATTTAAGAGTGGTATAAATGTCAACTTGGAAAGCCACAAATTCACATCACTGAAGTTAGATTTAGCATTACCGTTAATCATTTGAGTTTAATACGTCGATATTAAATGTATTATTTATTATGCAGATAGCTTTAAAACCTACGTGACACAGCAACTATTAATATATAAATAGATTAATACTTTGACCCATATTACGTTTAACTGCTTTGACTGTATTGCTTTAGAAGCAAAGTCCACCTAAGAGCGTTTACGCGTATATTTGAGCATTTCGATTCCTTTTTAAGCTTTACATTTAAGCATTTACAAATATTATACTGGGATTGTATTGTGTCAAACAAAATATCTAGAGAACATATATATGTGAACAAATACAATGATATAATTTATAATACGATTTTTCAAAGTCCCCTTTCGCTTTTACTGCAGTGCTATTTAGGGCCCGTTCAGCAATAAAAACTTGTTAACATTGACTGCAGGTATTCTTGAGACATCTTTCCGCTTATGCAACTATCTAATGTCTCGCCAAAATTGGTATAAATTAGTTTCGTTTAATATATTTAATATTTTCGGTCTCGTCTGCCGCTAAAACCCACGACTTGTGTGTGATTGTGACATTGACAAATACTAGCAAGGTTTATTTACTTAGAACATTTGCAAGTATACCTGTAGTACTAGTATATCTGAGTATATTTTTTATAAATGTAGTCAAAAGTCGTCAAATAATCATTTTAAAATGGTAGGATCGAAACAATACGTTTATGATTTCATCTTTAAAACACGTAAATAAGTTAAAAATATTCCCAATATTCATTTTATTAACTATTTGTCACCTAAAATTTACTACAAATCTAATACATAATAAGTAAAAATAAAAAAAAATCGTCGGATATTAAATCTTCCAGAAAATTAAAACTTTTTATATTTCTCTAAGAAAATTAAAACATCTACTTTTACGTTTCTTATTTTAGACGTTATATTTACTAATTGTGGCTGTTGGTACCCTGTGGCTGTGGATATGACTGTGTACGCGACGATTGTGGGTTCGATTTCCACTTCGGGGAATGAAATATTTAATATTTTATTACTCGCTCTGATAACAAGGCAAAACGCGTGTGAGTTTCGCCACTCAACGCCTTGAAAATTCGACGGAAATTGCCTTGCTATATGCGGGATTTAAAATAGTATAGGGAGAACGTTGTAATGCGGCCCCCACTTTGTTCATAAGTTTCCTTGCATATTATACATATTGGTAATATGGGGGGGGTCCCTTTTCATATTAACAATATGGCGGAATCTATAAATAAGCTTCAATACCTACTTATAAAATATAGAATATTTTGCATATTTACCTTACAAATGCTGAAGGAAAACGTTGTCGTAATAAATTGCTGCACAGTAACGAAGGTTTGGTGAGTGCAGTTTTAAACTTGTTCGTAAAAAACGTGGATGCATTGCATTCTGTCAGATTTTTAAGTATTATTTTAATATAGTTAAATCTAAGTTTATTAACATTTATAAAAGACTTATATTAGATAGCGTGACTTTAAATAAGAAATATCAAAGGGGCGACCGTGATACCTGCGGGGATCACAATACCACCTTCTATAATATAACAGTGAAATCTAAAATCGAATTAATATATAACGAATAAATAACTAACTAATAAATCTCAGATTATATTTACTCGTAGTTTTATTATTTGTATAATGATATAATATATCTTTAACTAAAACAATATAAATATTTATTTCTATATAAATATAATATAATTTAGAAATAAGATATTAGAAATGATAACTATTGTAAAAAATTGTGCATATCAATTGAAAAATACAATTTACAATCAATTAATATTCTTTAAATTAAAGAAATAAATTAAATTATTACTTTAGTAACGTCTGTGTAATAGCCGGTACTAAGAATCGGTCCAATCTAACATTACATGTAATCATAAACAATTATTGACGTAATCATAGATGTAATTAATTACTAATGATATTTAAGTAGATTCTGAGTAAACACTTAGGTACAAGATTCCAAGTCATGTTTTTTAACGTAAAATTTAATAGAACGAAACAATTTAATAGTACATTTGTACGTTATATCCGCAATATACTTTGTAGTATGTATTTATATAAATATAGTAAAACACTATTGTCTGGTCGTGTGAATTTAAAGTAAGCCATCCGTTATATTGATAACGTCTATAGGAAATTATAGTGATTGTACAAATCAAGTTTTAACGGGAAACATACTGCCTAATTAACATATTAACGACTTATTTAAGTAATATTAAATAACCAGTATTTTTAATTTAATTAATGTTTTAAATTGAAATGAAAATACGCGACAGGTAAATTCGCATTTAATTAATTTTAGTATTTACTTAATTATTATTATTTTTATATATTTCTTATACAGACTTGGCAGTTTTATCCTTTTCTTATAAATAGAGATAATGATGTTCGTTGTCTGCCTTTAATGGCGTTCTTGCTAAATACATCTGCGTTAAAATTAATAAAAGTGTTCACCTTGAATCATATTGTATTATGTATAATTACAAATTCTTTATTAATAACCAATTTTTATAGCTATTTAAATGCTATAAAAGATTTTAAATAGAAAATCTATAATAATAATTTGAATTTATTACTTCTCTATATTTTTTTTATTTTAATTATTTACTTCATTCATAGTATTAGTTAATATTTCCATAAAAAATATATTTTTCAAAGACAATTTGATGATATGTTTATTCTCTCTCTCTCTCTCTTCAACTCGCAACTAGTAGAAACTATCTTCTTAAAAATAATTAAAGGCTGTGCTACGGTAGAGCATTATATTTATAGCTTAGCTTTGTTGTTATAAATAAAGTAATGCTGAATACCATTGCATTTAAACAAAGGTATGACGAGCACCTTTTTGTGGTATGGTGACCGCAAGAACCAGTTTCGTATAGAATACAGGTGGTTACTATGGAACAGGTTCCATATTGTTGTAAATGCTTAGATAAGTGGTGTATGTCGTTTTAACCGTATCCACCTTGCTTTTTGTAGAGAGGAAGTTGCCGCTATGAAGTAGCGGCAATGACAAATTACTAGTTGTTCGTTACCCCTTTTATATTTAACTGTTCATTTTGTTCTAGTTTTTTTTCAAATATACCTACTTACATATATCTGTATTATTATATAAGAAAAATATAAAAAAAAATTAAAACTATATAATTGAATTATTTCGTATAGTGGTCGTTCTACACTTCTTTATAAATAATTTAGATATGTAAACATAGAGATCAAATTGTCTTAACACTAAATTCTTTCTGTATATTTCGTCAATTATGGAGAAACATGACTCTACATTAAAAAAATGACATCAAATAATTAATAATTTAAAATATAATACGAACCAGGAATGTGGAATCTTTCTTAACTTAAACTACTAAATAGTATTTAGATTTCTTTATATTAAAATAATATTAGATTTGTATTGTCAGTGAGATCAACACTTCTAAGAAACAACTACTAGGTACATACAGTTATTTATCAGCACAGTCATTAAAATACAAAAAATAAGATATCAGGTGTCACAGACATACATACAGACCGGATATCAGCAAGACTAAACTTGTAAAATACAGATAATAGAGTGTGACAATGAAAGAGTTAAAAAAAAAAGATATCACATAGACATAGATACAAATACTACAAATTCTCCTGAGGAGGCCACTATTAAACTTTAGAATCGATTTAGTAAGCTTTTCTTTTTTTTTTATTTAAATTTCATAAACCATAGATCCAGTAGCTACTCATACAAGCAGGATTATAATTAAATTTAAAAAATAAGTATCTGAAAAATTATTTTGTTTTAAATTAAAAAAAAATATATATGTTTAATATTGTTATAAAATACATTTTATAATACAATACAATACATATAATGATATTCGATATATCTATTCCGTTGCACCTAAAAGTTATACAATTTGACACAGTACTTACTTTTTATTTTCTTATTTAACTTTCTAAATCGTTTATTTATATCTTAACTGTCTTTGTACTCGTATATATATTACTATATATTGTTGAATAATATATAACTTTTAAACTAGAAAGTAGTTTATAATCGACGAGCGATTTAAGAATAAATGCTCGTCTAGAAGTTTTCACTCAGTTATGTTTATAACAAAAAGTGTAAATTTGCATTGCAATTAGGTATATTGCTTTTCCTTCTGATTACTCGCGCGACGCCAAGGAGGATAATGTGTTTTATTTATCAGTCTAGGTAATATTATATGACAATATATGAGTGTTTGTGTTTCGTATTAATATAATAATAGGCTCTATAGGAACTGAGATAATATAGTTCTGGTCCAAACCCTCACTTTTGCTCTACCTAGCGAGTCAAAAGATATTTGTAAAATTAACTTAGACTATGTTTGTGTGCGGACATACAACGCTCGCGTAACCAGCAGTTAACGCGTTCCGACTCCGCAAGTTGAAAGTTACGTGACTCAATTTAATTATGTTACTTTCGATCATTTGGTTTGATAACCATGTGAAGTTCGACTGTCAATGCCTTAGTAAGAAATTGTGTTCTATTTTTTTTTAAGTAAATAGTAATAATAACTTTAAAGAGGAATAATCTTTTTTTCAAGAAAGTGAAAAAAGAAATTAGGAGAAGACATTATTTTATCATAATTCAAACAAATTTGAAATTATAAAACATTGTAATAAATTTTCAATGTTTTTATAATTCCTAATTTAGCTATAATTCAATAAAAGAATATAATAATGTTTTAAATTTGCAAATGATTTAAATGTGAAGCGCGTTTATATAATTATTTTGTATCGTATTTCGTTGTGGTCATGCTTACAAGAAACCTTGAATACAAACATGCATGAACATGTGCAGTATGCACATATATAACGTCGTGATAGAGCTTGATCTCATTGAGAATCGTAATGCTTAATTGTTGTTAATTAATTACTTGAAATTTTAATATGGCTGCAGTACTATTATAAAAAAAATCGCGATTTTTTGATTAGATAGTGTATATTTGACCACGGACTACAGTATGATGCCAAAACAAAATGTAGACGAGAAAAAAAAGTCAAGTGTGGGTCGGCCTCGCCCACTGAGAGTTCCGTACAAATTTCAGGATCGTAGATCAACGGAAAGTAGAACTTATAAAAATGGACAAGTACCTAGTTGTAGTTGAAACTTAACTTTGCGGGCATACGCACTCGTCTCGTATCAAAAAGACTATAATTATAATAGTTTGTAATAGTTTTAATCTGTAATACCATTTTCCAGATTTTTTTATTTTTTCGTAATTCCCACTTGTCAATTTTCACAATTATAGGTTTACGGGAAATACCCTATAGGCTATGATTACGCAGCGAATATTGTAACTTAAGTTTGTGGTAATATTTAACATTAAATGAAATAAAAAGTAAATTAAATATGTATAAATTTCTATCCAAGTCAGCCTTGTCGAAACTAAACTAACCCATTAACTATATAGATAACTAGATCTGTCATGATTTCAAAAACAATAGTATATACCTATGTATATTAGATATATTGTGTATCATAGTGGTTAAAATAATATAGGCACATTTAAGAATCTCCTTTAATATATCTATAGTACAGGTCCATATTTGCCGCTGAGGCCATATCACGACCAAAATCGGACAATGATAATCCTGATAATATGTTAATAGTTTTGTTTCTTGAGCGACGCTACGTACGTACTACGTATGTACATATATTTCGTACCGGATGGTAATCTCGCGACCTCGGTGGTGCGACCGCTTGTTGAGATCAATGGATGTAAAACTACTTTAAGAATTTATGATTTACCTTTATCTACAGAGATGGAATTCATATAATATGATATTTACTTCAATTAAATAAACCTAATAGTGCTTACAAACATTTTTTAGCGCTTTATCTAGGTAATCGTAACAATTACCTAAAATGTAGGTTATACATACAAGTAATACATATATTAGAACCTGTGCGGGCTGTACTAAACATATCAGCGACATTTCTATATTTATTTTTAACTTGTAAACGCCACGAGCTCTATATTGAATAAGTTATTCTAATTTCGGATAAAAATAAAATGTTTTGGACAGGCGTAACCGGTAACAGTTTCACAAATGGATAAACATAATTTATGAACTTAAAATAAAAAATAATTAGGTTTAACGATTCAGTAAAAGGTTTATTCGTCGATGGCGGCTTACGGTGTTCCCTTCGCGAGACTGCATCTTGGAGTCCAGCCAAGACCGGCTTGGTGATGTTTTGTTATGACGAAATTCCGCCAAAACTGTTGCAATACAGCGACCTCATTTTGAGCCACCATGTTTATGTGAACAAGCTGCAGTATGATTCAAATAGAAGTTAATATATCAATAGAGTTTATATTTGCATTGTTGTCTGACTTTTATGATTATATTATATATCTGAAATCAAAATCAGCTTCACGCTGTGTCACGCACACAGCAGAGTAAGGAGAAGGAACCTGGTATTGAGACACACCATTCTCTACTTTCCATCGAATTCTGGAGGCATTGCGTGTTGAGTGGCGGAACTTAACGCCTATGCCTGGACACTAGAGCGAAGAAATGGAAATATAAATTTACATAAATATTTCATTTCCTCGAGTGGGGAATTGGGGATCGACCACCACCAGTCGTGTTTACAGTCACACTTTTTACTACTGCGCCACGACTGGTCTACCATGCTCATCGAGCTGGTCATTATTATATTACATGAATTCTATTTTCATAATTGTTTTGCCGGTACTAATTTATTAGTATGAGGAAGCATTTAATTTTACGTACGTTCTGGTACTATATCTATACATAATTCAAACAAATGCAAATGGCAAAAAAAACCATGGTATCCTCTCTGCGTATTAGATCATAATATTCACTCGAGCGGAGCTTTGCTCTATTTACTCATCAGACAAAGACGGTCTTCGTATCATTTATTCATGAAAATCTATATGTGAACATCGATACCAGTGAAAAATATGTCGTGATTTTTGTCGAATTTATCTTCCATTTTTATGACGAATGGGTGAGTTTTGTTCCTAAAACAGTGTATTTAAAAATTAAGTTAAATTATATAACACATATTATTATATATTATAGTACATATTACATACTATTAACTATAAACCCTATTGCAATTAGCTTAAATTTAAAGAAACCATAAAATAATACTGGGTTTATTGCCCTATTATTGTATTTTTATTAGATTTTTGTCCCTATTTAGAATATCTATATTTAATAAAGATTCTTATTACTTTATTAGTAATGAATATTTTGTAATCTACACGCATATTTTTTTATTATTCTGTTCTATTCATTAATTATGGCGTTCTTAACGTAACAGTTGAGGCACATTGTAAGCGAAGAACACGCGAAGGAGGTTTTACGGTAAAAAAGGAGATACTTAATAGAAGAATTCATGTTTACAAGAGATCCTGCTAAAAAAAAATTCTTTTAGAGGCACATATACTATAGTGTGCTGAATAATTGCCCCTCTACAGTAATTTGCTTTCTGTAATGCGATTGTTGATATTATTATTAATTAAGGAAAACAATTTTTAATGTTTTCATAATCCGAGTGGCCTAACCCACAACAAGTTTGATGCACGCCGCCAAATGTTTTTGGATATAATGGTAATAAATGACAGTAAAATCTCATAAATAGTATCAATAATTTTATTATTATTATAATATCACATTTTAAACATATAGTTAAAAATAATCCTGTAATAATTTGAATTATTAAGCATAAAGCTAATAAGGATCCAAAATTTCATCATGATGAAATATTAGATGGCGAGCTAAATCAATTAAAGATCCATTAATAATTTTTATATTTTTTTATTATAATAACTTTATTATTATTACTATTGGTGTAGTTTGTGAATCTTCTATAATATATAATCATCTTCAAAAATCTTTGCTTCTCTAGTACGAGTATAGTGCGGGTTTCACAGTACAGTGTGACTTGTTTAACATTGTATATAGTTACTGTCAGTCATTTGCTATTAATAGTTTTTGCTATGTATGTAAATGATTTTAAAAATCCTTGAAAGTTATTGAACCGCGAGGAAATCTTTGTTTTGTGAATCCGTCAAGCATTATGTTTCTTGTTTTAAAAGTGTATTATTTCGTAATTTTTTATTACATACATGTAACTGTTCCTAAGATTAAATTGTAAAAAAAATTATTGTAATTATCATGCTATATTTTCCTGGGCAGGCTTTGACATCACTTTTGAACAGATAGAATGTTCGTGTAAAAGTTCTTTTCTTTAATATTTTATGGTTAATTTTTGAAGCGCTTTGATGCAATAACTTAAATGTATAATATTACTTAAACCTTTCAAAATTACTCTTCATGTTTCACTCTCGCATGTATGAGGCTTAAAATATGACTGTTGTGAATTATTGCGAAATGTAAGCGTCCGCGCCTTACTTTACTCTTACTTGTACTAGGATTTGTACACACTTTAAGTATGTCTTATTAATATATAGTTTTTTATTTTTTATTTATATAAGTAATTTATTAACCGGTTCGGAATTAATCGGCAATCAAAATTCATCTGGTTAACATAAGTTGTTAAACCAATTAAAAGATCTTAATTAATATTTTATTATTAAGTACAATAAGTTAATAATATAATTTTATTAGCACAATAAAATGTCTATATAAAATATCCTAAGTAAGCACTTTACAGATACACATTTATGTCAAAGCTATTTCAGCAACTAAATATATTACACTAGAANTCACAATCCGAGTGGATACCTAACCCACAACAAGTTTGATGCACGCCGCCAAATGTCTTTGGATATAATGATAATAATTAAGAAGAAAATCTCATAAATAGTAACAATAATTTTATTATTATTATAATATCACATTTTAAACATATAGTTAAAATAATTCAGTAATAATTAGAATTATTAAACATAAAGCTAATAAGGATCCAAAATTTCATCATGATGAAATATTAGATGGCGAGCTAAATCAATTAAACATCCATTAATAATTTTTATATTTTTTTATTACAATAACTTTATTATTATTACTTTTGGTGTAGTCTGTGAATCTTCTATAATATATAATCAGCATCAAAAATCTTTGCTTCTCTATTACGAGTATAGTGCGGGTTTCACAGTACAGTGTGACTTGTTTAACATTGTATGTAGTTACTGTCAGTCATTTGCTATTAATAGTTTTTGCTATGTATGTAAATGATTTTAAAAATCCTTGAAAGTTATTGAACCGCGAGGAAATCTTTGTTTTGTGAATCCGTCAAGCATTATGTTTCTTGTTTTAAAAGTGTATTATTTCGTAATTTTTTATTACATACATACACGAAACTGTTACTGTTGTAAAAAAATTAATTGTAATTATCATGCGCATATTTTCCTGGGCTGGCTTCCTGGCTTCCTGGCTTTGGCTTCAGTTTTGAACAGATAGAATGTTCCTATAAAAGTTATTTTCTTTAATATTTTATGGTTAATTTTTAAAGCGCTTTGATGCAATAAAATAACTTAAATGTATAATATTACTTAAACCTTTCAAAATTACTCTTCATGTTTCACTCTCGCATGTATGAGGCTTAAAATATGACTGTTGTGAATTATTGCGAAACGTAAATGTCCGCGCCTTACTTTAAACTTACTCGTACTAGGTAATAAGTATAATACCGTGTTGGATTTTTACACACTTTAAGTATGTCTTATTAATATATAGTTTTTTTTAAATTTATATAAGTAATTTATTAACCGGTTCGGAATTAATCGGCAATCAAAATACTTCAGCTGCTTAACATAAGTTGTTAAACCAATTAAAATATCTTAATTAATATTTTATTAAGTACAATAAGTTAATAATTTAATTTTATTAGCACAATAAAATGTCTATAAAAAATATCCTAAGTATTGGTACACTTTACAGATACACATTTATGTCAAAGCTATTTCAGCAACTAAATATACTACACTAGAACACCGTTTAAAATATCCTCTCAAAGGACTCCAGTGCGTCTTTAAGTTATTTAACCCTGAAAGCGGTGCTTCCAAAATAGATACAAATCTTTGAGAAGTGGTAACATTTTAATGACTAATACAATTTATTATGGGAGTGTACTAGTACAGAAACAACATGTTTTAATAGTGTCATCTCATTATAATAAAAGGAATTCATATTCATTCGTGTATTTTATATGTATTTAAGTATAAACCCAAGTTAATTTATTTATATTGTATGTATGTTCATTTGCGTTACTTTAAGTATAAATTGCGATTTTGAAAACGATTTTTAACTAAAACACTAATAGTAATAAAATACTAATACTTACTAGTTTTTTTAAATAAAACTTATTTTGATTTAAAGCTGAAAATAAACAAATTTAGCGCTTACGGTGCATTCATAGGCTTGACGTCAAAGTTAATAGGCTTTTCCATCGGCCCGACAGCCAATCATTTGAGATAGGAAATTGAGTCGTCAGTTTGTTCCTACTTTGCTCTCACTATAATATCACTACGTATCCTGTTTTATGTCCGTTCCATGATTATATATATGTATATATTAGTTACGGTTACATTTCTTTTAATATATATTTAACTTGTCAAAGAAAACTCTTACATAGAATACTTTCATACGGAAAAATAAAATGTCAACTAAACTATACTAATTATAAAGTTTGACTGATAATATTTACTAAAATAAACGCCCTTTAACAAATAACGAGTCAGCGCCAGTTCTAAGAAAACCAACATCTTTAGCAGAGATGTTAATGCATCGAATTACCATTTATTGTTGATCCTCCGTTCTCCGCTTGACACGAGGATACTTGTTGTTGTTGAATACTAGCTCGTAAGTTGAGAGGATCTTCAGAACTGGTCGCAGATGACTCGTCTACCGAAATAGATGAAACCACTGCAATAATAATATCAACTTAGCTATATCAAGTATTTAATTGTTGACATATATATAATATGATAGAATGCTTGCAATAAAATCACAATCAAATTGAATATAAAATACTTTCTAAGTTTAGCTATTTTATAGCTGGATTAATTTTTATTATATTTTATATTTTGTATTAAAAAAGAAATCTTATATGTTTTTTTTTTTAATTTCCTTTTTATCACAGTAGGTACATACTGACATTATGACATCATACCTTATTTTTTATATTATAACTGATAGGTACGGAGCTGCTGTTCAAACAACTAAATATATATATGTGATGAGTAACTACGTTCTTACTTGCGTAGTTGATAAGGAAGATCACAAATGACCCTAGACTAGGCACGTGGCAATATAAGTGATGTGATATAAGTGATAAGTGACTAGTTCCTAAAACTGTATATAAGTTATAAGCAATGCGTTCGTTTTAATGAAGATCCTGAAGATGGGAGCTCACGGGTCCAAAGAGAAACTTTACAGGGGTGGTTCTGAAAAATATCCGTCCAAACTGCCTGTTCCTAATGATAAGGCAGATAAAAAGTATAAGTTAGCCGTAAATCGAGAGAGATTTGGATCTTTTGGTGCTAGAGGTAAGGTATCTATGAATATCATTGATTAAATTATAAATTTCTTATTTCATGACTACTTACGACGAACCTTGAGGACCAGTCTAATTTGTATTATTTTTTTTGTATTTTTTTTACTTTTACAAATAGTGATATTTTGGACAAATAGTAAACGACTTTTATTTACACTACAATGCGTGTTCAATATAATCTTTGAATCCTTTTACAATTATTTTGTCATATATGTGGAGTATAAGGCGACGATTTTGTCCATTATTAACATTAAAACGAGTTTTTACCTTATTTATATTCTACCTTGTGACTTTCCTTGAAAGTGTTATGATAAAATTCTCTTTTGAAATATATTATTAATCGAAAACTTGTTAAGAACACAGACTGCGTTCTGTGTAAAACAGTTGTGGCAAGTTATTTTACCTCGATAAGTAGGTCTATAATATTAAAAATACCTCAATATACATGATTTTATCATATTTTTACCCGACTGTAAAGGAAGAGTTATGTGTTTATATCATAACATAGCATAAACAATAGTATAACGTACGTACATACGAAATTAACATTAAAATGAACAAATAGTTTCAGCAACATATAAGTTATTTTTGTTTAATTATCATACGCATCGTTGTTTTAATGAGCAGAAAAAAATCAAATGCATATATACACGAGTAATCTCTTCCAGAAGCCTTATAGAATTCACGTTGAAATATGCAACGATGTTCACGTGTGCGGTGTGGCTATTGAAAATAACTTATAAATTATACGCTTAATGAAATACATAAATATCTAACACATTTCTAACTTTCCAAAGCAATGTAATGTTTGACGCGGTGACGTGGATTGTGATAATAGTTGCATGTTGCTAAAGAAAACATAATTCATGACGTTTTTTTTTATCTTGAAGCATTGTGTAAGAGTCTTCCCACAAGCGTTGCGTGTACGTTTGCTTCAGATATGGGTGCTGTCGGATTATAAAGTTTGCTTGTAAAATAATAGATATAATTTTTCATCTGTATTTATAAACGCTCTCAAGTCTGAGATCGATCTTGAGATGCCGTTTTCGTTTATATGAAGGGCGAAGAATGAAAATGGCATCTCAAAAATCACCTCAGACTTGAGAGCGGCTTATAATTTTTTTTATTTTATTTTTTTATAACACTATACTACTTTTATTTAGGTTCATTTTCATATTAAATAGGTCGAAGGGTTGTCTATATATTTTTCTTATATCAAATTATACATTAATTGAGTTTTTTTTTATTTTTGTTGTATCATGCTACTGTTGAAATGCTTTTTGTTCATCCATAACAACTGCAGTAAACATTTTTATTACAAACTAATAATTGAAGAAGAATAATAAAGAATAATATGAAGAAGATCGTTGACTCTATATACATAAAACTTTATTTTTATCAATAAAAAAACTATTCATTGGATAGTTGCATGAAAATTTTAATATAATCGCTTTGCATAAAAAACTTACATGAAAAAAATTGAGTAGCGGTAGCGGAGTCATACGTACAAGAAGTTTAAGTTCTAACTCTAGTTATAGACTTTTATGACATATCGTGAATGAAAACTATATTTTAAAACAGTTCTTTAGAACAATAATATTATGTTTTTTACGCCTAATTGTTATAATTGCAATACATTTTTATTATGTCAGATAAATATTGAATGTCATTTCGTCTGAATTTTGAAAGTCTGCTGCGTTATGTAAAACTAGTGCATCTGGTTTACTTTCGTTTAAGTCGTTATTTTTCAATTGGTATCATAATACAGGTGTATTTTGTTACTAACATTTCAATTGAGATTTTATTTTTCATTTTCGTTATTTAGAAATATTTTTATTGTGTAACAATAAGGTGTGAAATAATAATAATTATTTTATAATAACTGAATGCTAGTTACTGGTTTACCGTTTACCACATTTGGTTATAATAAAATTGTGTGCACACATATTTCGAATATCTGAAATACTAGGGTACTTGAAGAATAAATTATTATTATTAATATACAAATTTTCTACGGAATATATGTATTATACCATGTTAGCAGAGCCAGAAGTTAAAAATATTAAATATTTCATTTCCTCGATTGGGAATCGAACCCACGACACTAGTTACACTGAAAATTTAAAAGAGTATTTTTTAAGTTCACGCCTCTTCTGAATCTCATGGCACGTACAGAAAGTATAACTAACCTGGTATTAAAGACATTTTGCGTTGGGTGGAAAACCTGAGTCCTATCTTACTATAGATAATAGAAATAATGTAAATATAGGCATATCCTTGATTGAACCCACTACCAGCACGTGTGCAATTATAAAATTTCCCTTAAAACAAAGTTTTTTAATCAATAAATTTATTAACATTTTACAGGAAATGGGAAAAAGCGGGACAGCACCCCGACGCCTACGACGCCGAGTCGCCCTAGTCCGGCATCCCAACCCCCACCTACTACCGGTGAGTCACTTCTTTTTGAATTCATTTTGTATATCTATAACAAATACTATTTGCTTGGAATGGAAATATTTTTAAAAATATATTTTGTTTTAATAAAAAGTATCCTATGTCCTTTCTAATACATCTAAGAATACTCGTATATGTACAGAGTATCATAATAATCGGTTGAGAAGTTTTGGCGTGAAATCTTAACAAACAAACTTACATTCACATTTATAATATTAGTATGTTGATGATAATTTTTATTTTCTAATTCTGGTGAATAGACGAAACGCGGCGTTGAGTTCCGCCTCTCAATACGGAAAGTGGAGAACGGAATGTTAACACTACGACATGCGCGATAGAGCGTGAAACTAAAAAGAAAAAAAAACAATTTAACCAAATATTATTTGTTATAAAGTGTTTATAATCCTGGCTATTAAAAACATCAAGTAAGTCCCACCGGCTCTATTTGGTTACGCGTATTTCCTAACACGTTGTGCAATTTGTACGTAAACAATGGCCCGCAGAGGCTGTCCTTTAAAAAGTATGTCGAAGAGTACTTGTTTGATTAGTTTCAGTCGGTGACTTGCAAATATGCACCTAACAATGTGCATTGCGATTTATAAACAAATGGTTCTTTATTAACAACAGCTCCCCTGCTTTCTGTTTTTTGATTGTGTGTGATAGCTGATTAAACATTTTGAAAATTAACCTATTATACATATTTTTAGTTCGTAAAATGTTGTTTACTTAAAATAGAAAATAATATCCTTGTGTTAAAAGATAATAAATATAATCAATATTTTAGAGTTATTTCATATAACTGTCATAAGAAATTCTTCACAAACTTATACCTAAAGTAAGAAAAATGCTATAAATATAAATAATTAAAAAATTACTTAACTAGTGCCAACAATTGTTATTTTTCAAAGAGATTCTTGAATCTTGATCTTATCTGTCAAATTAGATTATGTATTTTTATTTTATTAATTACAGAATCCCCCTATTATATTTTTTAAATTTTATTATTAACCGACTTAGATTTTTTGCCCTTGAGTTCAGTCAAATAAAATAAAATAAATTTAATTTCTAGCATATAAAATAAATATACATGTATATATTGATGGAAAGTATACATTTAGACAAAAAATAATTATTATTTGCAATTTAACTAAGCATTTAACATTTTCAGTTAAGAAAAATGGCGTTGTGCAAAAGTTGTCGTCGTCGCCGGTGGCGGTGCGCGCGCGCGCCTCCCTCGCCCCGCCGCCCTCACCTCGCAAACCCGTTCCGCACCGAGTGCCCGCGCAGAGACCCAACACACTTGCAACGAGCAAAGGTTAGTTTATGTAATACTGATTGATGTCTGCGACTTTATCTGGTCGCTCAGATGTCGAGCGGGGTTGAGTTCCGCCACTCAACACGCAATGCCTCCAGAATTTGGCGGAAAGTGGAGAATAGAGTAGCTTAACACTATGTTCCCTCCCATGCTGTGTGCGGGATACAACGTGAAACTGGTTAGATTTTTTTAAAATAAAATGTATTAATTTTTATATTTCAGTGTAGAAATAAAAATATAAATAAATAATAATTTATTTTCTCGAGCAGGGTTGAACCCATAACCGTCGCGTTACAGTTCCACCTCACTTTTTATTTAAACACTATCCGCTAATTTATATTTGAAAGTGACTTGAAGCGCCATCTCTTATTCACGATGACATACAGTTGCTCACTATTACGTTTCAAGCGACTTCGTTTTTACTGTGGATAACAGATGGCGCTGTCAAACGTTAATATTTTTTATAATATTTCTCTAAACAATCAAGTTCAACATAAATTTAAGATATTTATATAAATTAAAACTTTTAGGACTTATAGACATTATTTATACGTAAAAAAATATAAATATAATCTAATTGAAATCGCGTCGTATTTAATTCATATTATTATGAAAAAGTGATGCAGTTGTGGTGCAATATCAGTGTGACTGTAACGTGATGGTTGTGGGTTCGATCCCCACTGGAGGTAATGAATTATTTATCAATATTTTCATTTCTTCGCTATGGCACTAAGAGTTGAGTGAAAAGTTAAATCGTATGATAACCTTTTTCCACTCATCGAAACCACGATTACGTCTATGTAAATGTAAATCCAACCAAATATATTTATCATAATTTAAATGAAACGTGCAAGGAAGAATATTAATAGGCCTTATGTTTACTAACAGTGTTTGAAGCAATAATATTATGCAAAATAGACCTCAAACGGATATTGGTTTATATTTGGGATATCCTAGTCGTATACTATACTATTTGCTCATTATTACGATAGAAGTTATTATCTTTATTACAAAAATTCTTAAGATTAATAAAGTAATACGTTGTAATATTTTTTAAATTTACGCCAAATAGGGATTGAAAATTTGTATGGATTTTTTTTTAAATCGGCACCGGTATCTCAAATTTAAATTTGAGACTCTTAAAAATATTTAATTGAACACGTGTTTCAGTTTATTCGAATTCACCTCTAAACTGAAAATAATTTCATAAATATATTGGTATAGTTCAAGCGGGCGAAGCCTCCCAGGTCGGCTAGTATTATATATAAACTTTAATGAAAAAAAAAATCATCAACATTAAAAAGATATCCTCTAGGCATTTTTCTAAAGGCTTAGACAATTTTTAACACTCAATCTTTGTGCAAATTTTATTTTGGGACGAATTCTACGTCTCATTATTCTTACTAGCACAAAGATACTTATATAGCTAGCTAGTCATGCTCCAAATATTAAGAGATTTCTACATGTAAGTAAGTGCGTTCGTCGTCTCATTTTATCAAATTTTAGTAGTAAGTATTTACTATATTATATATTTTTGAGAAACATAAATATTTTTCAAAGATACTACTGGCAATAATTATTCTTGTAATAGAATATGAATTGTATTTTTATACAATTTATTTTTTTCCGAATCCCAATGTAGGGTAATCTGAAGATATAAAGAAATAACTGTTATCCTCTATAGGTAGTTACTTTTTTTTCTTATAAATTGTGCTTATAATATAACTGTATATTAAGAAAAACAAAATCTAAAATAACATACCTATTTATAACGATTAACAAAGTTAGATCGACAATAGTTTTAATTTAGTGGTTGGTAGTCCTGAAAAAGCTTTTTTATCACTAAATTAATAGTTTTGGTCAAATGTCTTTTACATTTTGAATCGATTTCAAAATGCTGCTTCAGTTGGGATTAAATTAAATGTTATTGGAGTAATAATAATATTAATTTAATTAATATAATGTTATATAGGTAAGCACAAGATGAAATGCCACGATTTTTAATTTCATGACCGGGATTTCCACACTATATGATATAGCTTCCCACTTTCATCATTGTTACTAATGTTATTCCTTATATCTTAAAATGAAAGATAATAATTATGTTGACTCCCATATCTGGAGCAGTCCCAAATGTGTAAGGTTTCTACAGGTTTTTCGAAACCTCGATTGCTCTGTAATTAAAATGTCNAAATATTTTTAAAAATATATTTTGTTTTAATAAAAAGTATCCTATGTCCTTTCTAATACATCTAAGAATACTCGTATATGTACAGAGTATCATAATAATCGGTTGAGAAGTTTTGGCGTGAAATCTTAACAAACAAACTTACATTCACATTTATAATATTAGTATGTTGATGATAATTTTTATTTTCTAATTCTGGTGAATAGACGAAACGCGGCGTTGAGTTCCGCCTCTCAATACGGAAAGTGGAGAACGGAATGTTAACACTACGACATGCGCGATAGAGCGTGAAACTAAAAAGAAAAAAAAACAATTTAACCAAATATTATTTGTTATAAAGTGTTTATAATCCTGGCCATTAAAAACATCAAGTAAGTCCCACCGGCTCTATTTGGTTACGCGTGTTTCCTAACACGTTGTGCAATTTGTACGTAAACAATGGCCCGCAGAGGTTGTCCTTTAAAAAGTATGTCGAAGAGTACTTGTTTGATTAGTTTCAGTCGGTGACTTGCAAATATGCACCTAACAATGTGCATTGCGATTTACAAACAAATGGTTCTTTATTATCAATAGCTCCTGTGTTTTCTGTTTTTTGATTGTATGTGATAGCTGATTAAACATTTTGAAAATTAACCTAATCAGACATTTTTAGTTCGTAAAATGTTATTCACTTAAAAAAGAAAATAATATTCTTGTGTTAAAAGTGCCAAAAATTTTTATTTTTCAAAGAGATTCTTGAATCTTAATCTTATCTGTCAAATTAGATTATTTATTTTTATTTTATTAATAAAAAAATCCTCATTACCAGAGAAGCTATTATATTTTTTAATTTTTTTTTATTATTAACCGACTTAGATTTTTTGCCCTTAAGTTCAGTCAAAAAATAAATGTAATTTCTAGCATATAAAATAAATATACATATATACATTGATGGAAAATATACATTTTGACAAACAATAATTATTATTTGCAAATTAACTAAGTATTTAACATTTTCAGTTAAGAAAAATGGCGTTGTGCAAAAGTTGTCGTCGTCGCCGGTGGCGGTGCGCGCGCGCGCCTCCCTCGCCCCGCCGCCCTCACCTCGCAAACCCGTTCCGCACCGAGTGCCCGCGCAGAGACCTAACACACTTGCAACGAGCAAAGGTTAGTTTATGTAATACTGGTTGGTGTCTGTGACTTTATCTGGTCGCTTTGGTGTCGAGGTAAAAGGCGGGGTTGAGTTCCGCCACTCAACACGCAATGCCTCCAGAATTTGGCGGAAAGTGGGGAACGGAGTGTCTTTAACACTAAGTTCCCTCTGCCTACCCTGCTGTGTGCGGGATACAGCGTGAAACTGTTTAGATTTTTTTAAATAAAATGTATTTATTTTTATATTACAGCAGATAAATAAAAATATTAATAAATAATAATTTATTTCCTCGAGCAGGGATCGAATCCATAACCGTCGCATTACAATTCCACCTCATTTTTTTTTTAAACACTATCCGCTAACTTAGATTTGAAGGTAACTTGAGGCGCCATCTTTTATTCACGATGACATACACTTGCTCACTGTTTCAAGCTACTTCGTTTTTATTGTGGATAACAGATGGCGCTGTCAAACGTTTATATTTTTTTTTATATTTCTCTTATAATATTTGGGTAAACAATCAGGACTAGTAGAAATTATTAATACGTAGAAAAATATAAATATAATCTAATTGAAATCGCGTCGTATTTAATTACTATTACTTATGAAATACTGATGCTGTTGTGGTGCATGGACAGTGTAACTTGTGACGGTTGTGGGTTCGATCTCCACTCGAGGTAATGAATTATTATTAATTAATATTTTCATTTCTTCGCTCTGGCACCAAGAGTTGAGTGAGTTGATTGAGATCCGCCATTCAACAAGCAATGCCTCCAGAATTCCGCGGAAAGTGGGGAACGGGGTGTCTCAGCTCACTAGGTTCCTTCTGTCAACCCTGCTGTGTATGTCAGATACAGCGTGAAGCTGAAAAAAAAGTTAAGTCGTATGATAACCTTTTTCCACTCATCGAAACCACGATTATGTCTATGTAAATGTAAATCCAACCAAATATATTTATCATAATTTAAATGAAACGTGCAATGAAGAATATTAATAGGCCTTATGTTTACTAACAGTGTTTGAAGCAATAATATTATGCAAAATAGACCTCAAACGGATATTGGTTTATATTTGGGATATCCTAGTCGTATACTATACTATTTGCTCATTATTACGATAGAATTTATTATTTTTATTATTATATTATTAATTTTGTGTTTATATTGTGTAATTAAATTTCATAAATATCTTCTTAAATAGAAAGAATGATAAATAATTATATAAAAAAAATTCTAACGTTGTAATATTTTTAAATTTACGGCAAATTATAACATATTACGCTGCATGGCATGCTACTAAATATATTTATAATTTAGTTAAGGAGAATTTTTTCTATTTGGATTTTATTTTATTTTCATCGGAAAGTGGAGAAATGACACACATTTTTAATGGAAAACGAATTGTCTTAACACTGAGGAAAATTTTAAAAGTTAATGTATTTTGGTTTTCAGAATTTTCTATTTTGAATGTTGGTTTTTTTAATAAGATGTTTTCTAACTTAACGCTTAACGTATTTAATAAATGAAAAATATTACAAATAATTGATTTTCATATTAGTACTTACAGTACTTGTAAAAAACATATATAATAATATTTTTTTTAACATTAGATAATTATATTATAAGTTAGTGACTTTCTAAATATTATAAACACTTACTAAATAATAAACTTTAATGAAAAAAATACAGTTAACATTGAACTCAGGACGTCATTAAAAAGAATCTCATATTCTTTAGGCATTTTTCTAATGGCTTAGACAATTTTTAACACTCAATCTTTGTGCAAATTTTATTTTTGGAGGAATTCTTCGTCTCATTATTCGTACTAGCACAGAGATACTTATATAGCTAGCTAGTCATGCTCCAAATATTAAGAGATTTCTACATGTAAGTAAGTGCGTTCGTCGTCTCATTTTATCAAATTTTAGTAGTATTTACTATGTTATATATTTTTAAAAGACACTACTGGCAACAATAATTCTTGTAACAGAATATTTATTTTTTTCCGAATCTGAATGTAGGGTAATCAAAAGATGTAAAGAAATAACTGTTATCCTCTATACGTAGTTACTTTTTTTCTTATAAATTATGCTTATAATATAACTGTATATTAAGAACAAAAGAACATCGAAAAAAAACTTAAATAACAAACCTATTTATAACAATTAACAAAGTTAGATTGATATCAGTTTTAATTTAGTAGTTGGTAGTCATGAAAAAGCTTTTTTATCACTAATTTAAACTAGTTTTCGTCTTATGTCTTTTACATTTTAAATCGAAAAAAAATGCTTTTACATTTTCGATTAAATTAAATGTTATTGGAGTCATAATAATATTAATTTAATTAATATTATGTTATATAGGTAAGGACAATATGAAATGCCACGAGTTTTAATTTCATGACCGGGATTTCCACACTATATGATATAGCTTCCCACTTTCATCATTGTTACTAATGTTATTCCTTATATCTTAAAATGAAAGATAATAATTATGTTGCCTCCCATATCTGGAGCAGTCCCAAATGTGTAAGGTTTCTACAGGTTTTTCGAAACCTCAATTGCTCTGTAATTAAAATGTCTGCATAATTTCTTTTTTTTTTATTCTCATTTTAAGAGCTGAGTCACTAAGCATAATTTCTTCCTTTGTTTCAAAGTATTTTTAATTGGATTTTCAATCATACTTGACTTTAATTGTAGAAAAGAAAAACGACGTTTTTTACACTGCTGCAAGTAATAAAAGCAATAATAGCTAAGTAAGAATTTAAATGATTGCTACTATAAATGTCTATTTAGTGTATAAATTAAAACTTTATATTGGACAATTTTAGAAATAAAAATTAATATTTCGAAAAATTAAGCAAGTAAGTGAGCAATATGTTTTGTTTTATTGATTTATGTATTAAAGATTGTGTAAATGATATAAAAATCTTTTAAAATCCTACAAACGCGATGGATACAGGGTGAGCGGTACCCAACGAAAGTTTGTTGACGGTCTCAAGAAAGCGTCTGATAGGTGAGGGCAAGCGACACTGTGGTTCGAGCGGTCGGACGGCTAACACAAAAAAAACTTGACTTAACAGCTCTAGCTCTCACAGTTGTTTTTTACTTCTTAATGGAAACAATACTTAATATACCAAACAGCTATTAGTCAAAGATATTTGGGTTTATTCAACTTAATATTTAAAACTAATCCAACTGTGACATGCTCGTTTCAAACCACCGTTATTAACTCGGTTCGCGAGTTAAACTGCGCAAAAAAATTGCGTCTCGTAAAGTTTTTTTAAGAACAATGAGTCCGCTTCACAAATTCGTGTCATTTTTTCAACCAGACAAGACTAACCGCAAAAATTTGCTGGCTCAGCAAAAAAATTTCTCCAGTGAACTTAATATTCGAACGGAAATTGAGGATTTGAAGAATCAATGGGGCACCCTCATTGGATATCGTGTAAAAGGTAGGTTGGACATGGAGTTTTAATAATATTT
This sequence comes from Heliconius cydno galanthus, assembly GCA_036379175.1. NCBI lineage: Eukaryota > Metazoa > Arthropoda > Insecta > Lepidoptera > Nymphalidae > Heliconius > Heliconius cydno. The sequence goes on from JAKRZM010000222.1 coordinate 406,168, forward strand.
AGGTACTAGTGCCAAAGTTGTTGTTTATTTATAAATCTTTCTTATTGATAAATTGTTAAGACGTAAATATTATAATAAACTTCAAGTAAAATAACATATATTGAAAGAATTAAGCTGTTTCTTTATTTCTTTATGTTGTTAGCTCCGAAGTTCAATAAACATTTTTTTAATAGCATTCTTTCTCATTTTAATGACATAGTACAAAAAAAAAGATTTATAAGTATAAGTAACTGTATATTTTTTATATACATTAAAGTACACGTATGTAGTCGTTTCTTCAGAAAATAATAAAAATAATCATTGTAAGTAATTCCAATTTAGGACTATTCAAAATGTTTTTTTCCCATTACAAATTAAGAAAAAACAATTTCGCAATTTGCCCCACTAAACACTACATTTGCAACTCGCCATTGTTCCATGTTTCATTATATTAACGGTGTGGGATAATGAAAATCAGATTAGACATCCGCGCTAAACACAATTGAATATGTCATTATCATAATTATGTTTCATACTTCAAATTCTTAATGACAACAATAATTAGCACATAAAAATATTATTTAATATAAATATTTTTGGGGCCTTTTTTTAAGAAACAAAAAAATGGCGTAAACTAACTCATTTAGTAGGTACTCTCAGTAATAGATATAATTAAGTAATAATAGAATATAACATTATAATATCAATTATTTTGGCATTTAACGGCTTACATTGTGTCCATCAATTATATAATTTGCCAATATTTTTATTGAGGCCAGTCTTGGCGCACGGGCACAATTGTAAACGCGGTAGGGCGTGGGTTCGATATCAACTCGAGGAAATGAAATATTTAAATATATCATTTCTTCGCTCTGGTGTCGAGGCAAAGCGCGGCGTTGAGTTCCGCCACTCAACACGCAATGTCTCCGAAATTCTGCGGTAAATGGGCAACGGAGTTTTTTAACACTAGGTCCCCCTGTCTACCCTGCTGTGTACCGGATACAGCGTGAAATTAAAAAAAAAACATCTTGAGAAACGGTTAATTTCAAACATAGCAGGTACAGAAACGGGGATTCCTTAAAAGCATTTAACGTACAAACATGCGCAAATGAAGCTTGAAGCGCGGTATAAACGCATCAAAGTGTCCGTCACACAACGGAAACGGATTGCCATTTTATAAACGATGCTAAGCAATGTGGGTGGCATCACCTCTTACGATTGATTGTTCGATTTCTCTATTTTTGTTAGAGAACAGATTATCGTTGATTTGTGGATATTGTGTAATTTAGAAGAAAAGTATGAAAATATTATGTATGTATATATAAGGAATTAATATAAATTTTTTTACGATTAAAAAAACGATTATAGTCTCTAGAAACTAACTCAGTTCTATCTCTACATTAGTAAAAAGTAAAAAAATACTTACAAATAACACAAAACAGTATTTCTTAATAAAAATAGTAACTAATATAAAATTTAGATTTTTACCTTATTGACCATTTATACATGGACGAAATGGCTTTTAGTAGTACCTAGTTAATATTTATTATTTTAATATGTATAGGAGAATGTATCAGTCTATAAATTTACAATTCTAATAGGTACGTCGTAAAATGCTTTCTTTTTGAAAAACATTCAGTTTCTTTATATTCAAATTAATTAATATAAGTCTAATATAAGTCTACCAGTCAAACAGTGGAAGTGGATGACAATTAAATAAAAATGACTGAATTTACCTACTTATCACCGTTGCTAACAAATAATGTTAGTATTTCTTATTCTATAAAAGTATTAGGAAGTAAAAATGGAAGTTAAAAATTATTTTTTATAAGAAAATTGCAAGAGCAGTTAGCAACACATTCTCAGACAAAACTAGATGTGATATGATGTGAGCGTAACGGATAATCTTTCTGAAACAGTTACATAAGTTATCAAAACTCGGAAATCGCTGGATTTTGAAACCGGTACGAATCGTGTCAATACACTCGCTCCTCGTGGGTGGATGATTCTTTCAAGCGAAGAAAGTGTGCTGTCCGGTGTGGGTTGTAATGGCAATTTAACTTGCCAAGCGCTTAACGGGCAAATGACAACGTTCAATAATATTTTCAAATGCACAATAATTCATCAAATGATGTATTTAGAGAGTTAATGTTTATTCTTTGTGTATTTTCTCGTATTTCTCGCAAAACGATTTAATGTGAAAATGCACTCGTGATATAAATTGCTTTTTGCTTTTGCAATTATTTAGCTAGCGAAGTCATGCGTGAGCGCCGCCGCGTATTCAGTTGTTACGTTTCCACATTAAAGTTGAAACTCAACTTATATGAAAGTAATTCTTACAACATTAAACATTTACAATTAATTTAATTGTAACTCAATTATAATTGTTCGGTTCTTCTATCTGATGTCAACACGTCGTCAGATCTCTTCCTCTATTAGCGTTCAAAGCCCACCTCCGGGAATCCAACAGTAGGCACTCCCACGCCTTATTTATTGCTTCCTTACTTTATAATTGTTCCGAGAAAAAATGTCTATGAATAAAAATTTGTATCAGTAAAATAAATATAATGTATTGAGAAATGCAAGTAATTTATTATGTATTTATTGTAAATTGTTATTTAAAGCAATGTGAAATAATTATTAAATTGTATACAATTTTTAGTTACATTTTGAACTTTGTTATATATCGTTAACTTTGTATTTATCGTTATTGCACACGATTTTGTCCTTAGATTATTTTTAGAAACATCACTTTCCAGTATGAACGTGTTTTGTGGCTTTTTAACCGACTTCTGTAAGAAAAGGAGGTTATCAATTCGACTGTTTTTTTACAGCTACTTTTGATGTTTCCTCCATCAATTTAAAACTTATTCATGTCCCAATCTGTTTCGGTCTATCAAAGCTTTCCAAAATAATTTGAATAATACTAACTATGAATTGTTATATTAATGCTTCTATTTTTTAAGTTTTTTTTGAAATATTTTTTTTAAATATAATTTTAAAAATTTTCTTATATAAGTAACAATTTAATAAACTGTTCGTGAGACAGTACTATGGGATTATTAGTTATTAGCAGTATGCATGATGCATGAACTGCCGGTGAACGCGATGATTACGACTTTAAGTCACACCGTCATCGTCATCAAAAATTTCTCCTTTCTTTTTGATGTAATTTAATTGTGCTGTAATACGTCATTTTACAACACAGGGCTATAAAATTTAACATACTGTTTCCATTTTAAATATTTTAAGCCATAAACATGTTATATTATATTGAACGTTATTTGAAATACACTTTTAAAGCAAAAAAAAACAGATTATTCTTTGGTTGGATAAGAAGAAAAAAGATACGGATGAAATAAATCCGTGGTGTTGTAATATTTTTGTAAAAAAACTTAACGAATTTTAATTTTGGCCATGTCAGGATTGGCCTCAAATTTTTAATTGAGTCCAGTCATGAACGCGGGCAGGCTGTGAGTTCGGTTCCCACTCAAGGAAATGAAATAGTGGGGAATGGAAGTGTCTTTATGGGAACGGAGTGTCTTAACACGAGTTACCAGGTCCATTTGCCGCCTACCCTGTTGTGTGCGGAATATAGCGTGAAGTTGAAAAAAAAACAAATATGAAGTTTACTGATAGAAACATTAAATAAATGAAAGATAAACATAACTACAAGATATATAAGTGTACAAGCACTTAGCTTCTCACAAATTACGTATTCTTTCATAAGTTGTTCCTAATCACTGTGAACGCAGGAACTGTCTCTGCCTGTATGAACACGTAAATGTCATATATTGCGACATTGGGCCGACTGCGAGGTGTAACTTAGCTTAGTGAGGTCAACACCACCTAGATGTTTACAGTTTATTTAAAGTTTTATAGTAAAAATATTTTTGCTATGAATTGAATATGTTCATATCCTAAATAGAACCATGAAACATTAAGAGGTTAAAATAAAAAAGTATCTTCCTGTCTTAGTAATAGGTACATGTTAATTTAATAAAAGTCTGACATCAAGACAAAAGCTCGACGTAGAGTTCCGGCACTCAACACACAATGCCTCGAAAAATTCGGCAGAACCGGGTAACAAAATGTCTTAACACTAGGTTCCCTCTGCCTACGCTTTCGTGTATACAGCGATTTTTAATATTTTTAGATTTGATAGTAAATATGGATATTATATACATGGTTGCTAATTTTTGATATTAAAAGCACTAAAGAGTAGCAATACATCAGTTTGAAAGCCCACGAGTAGCCAGATGCACGCTTTATCGTTTCTGGCTAGTTTTCAAGTGGCGAAAACCCATTAGGGGAGTATTGTACGACGCGAGTAACTCTCAGATAAGGATATTTTTGCACAACTAATACGATTCTTATCTTCACGTATGAAGTAAATTAATGAACTAAGTACATCTTGTGTTGCTATGTGTTGCTTGTGGAAATATTTTTGAATATTTAAATAATTATAAATTTTAATGCTAGCGACCAGCTTGCGGCTTCGCCCGCTTCAACTACATAATAATTATTAATTTACTAATCTGCATTAGTTTAGTTTTCTAATATTCTGTCTGAATTTAGCATATAAAATTGCATATTCGTGAATTATTAATTAAATCATACTAATAAATGTATCAATACCGGAAGAAGAACCGGATCGAATATGTGCCAAATGGATTCGAGAATACAAATTGACATGTTTCATAAGAGACGCTTACATGTGCGATATTAATTTGCTTTCAGTTTTCATTGTGTGCGTAAAACATTTTATAGAAAAATATTACATAAATAGCGACTCACTCGCGGCTTCACCTGCTTGTATTACAAAAATATTTATTTTCTCATCTAAATCACTTTAGTGATTCAATAATATTATAATTTTAAAGGCAATTTCTATACATTGATAGATAAAATTTCAGCTAATTCAAAAAACCTTTCATTTTGTAGCAATATTGTCGCATGCAGTTTTTTATATTGGCATAACGTTTTAATTTGTGAATCGATTGAAATGAAACAATAACTAGATGTTAAGGGATAGTTCGCTAAAATACAATAGTAAAATCTGAATTTAAATCGGTTAAGCTGTTCCCGAAATTAGCGTGAACAAACGCACAGATAAACAGACACTATAAATTAAAATAACTGTTTAGGCTTCTATTACAGTAATAAAGGCCCCCAAATAATATATTTTATATTTAGATGTGTTACAGTTTTATTATATGTACAGAACTACAGATTAAATATGACGATTATGATTTCGAATGTCAAAATATACCACAAATTTGCGTATGCTTAATATTTGAACATAAAACGATATAATCTTTAAAAGTTTTACTAAGCAAAAAGTAAATGTAAATTGTGGTTGCATAAATATCTAGATTTTATAAATAAAATGTATGGATAATAATATTAATTGTGTATACTAGAGATTTATAGTGACATTTATCGTATAAATAAGTGTTAGTGACATATTAGCTTGTATGACGTATATATATATTAATAGTGAAAAGACAGATAATTACGTTAGCTTATTTTATTTTAATTATATAACAGATTAAATTAACTAGAAAATTAATCATATACCTACACATATGCAGACTCCTTGCTTTCTTATAACTTTTTTAGAAGTTAATGAATTTTCCTAAGCTTTTATTTAACGTTAGTTTGATGATGATTGATGATATTGTGTAGAATAGTCATGCCGTAGTAGGTCAGCGTCTGTAAACGGGATGATTTTTTCCTTGGGAGTTCCTCAAATCGGAATGTCTCGAATTCAAATACGCTGTCTCGAATTTGTGTGGACAGTGGAGAACGGAATGTCTTGACTTGACTTGATTGAAACTTGATTTTCTCTGCCTATCCTGCTATATACAGAATATTATATGAGGAGATATTCAGAGTAAACATATATCTTATATCGCGGTACTTTTTACAAGTAGTAAAACTAAATTAACTTTAATAAAGGCAATAAAAATAATTTAAAATTTCAATTATAGGAATCTGTTTACTATTAACATTTTATCGTTCATCGAAATGCATTTGGACTTTACACCATTCTATTTAAACTCAGCATGGAGTGTAAGCACTAAAGTATAAATAAATTATAGAGTCGATTGCCTAAACAAATAAAAAAGTCCGAATTAGTAAACACATTGTACTATACGACAAATCGTTAGGAATGGAAATACTGGCTGGCTTGCAGTTTATTTCTTCAGTTACGACTAACGACGGGATATAAAGTTAAATTACCTTTTAGGCATTTTATTAAATGAATAATAGTTGCTATAAAAATGCTTGATTTATTTATGTTTTAAAATTCTCATCTGAGAAAGATATACATACGTTTTTTTTAAGCTTCACGCTGTATCCCGCACACAGCAGGGTAGGCACAAGGAATCTAGTGTTAAGACACTCCGTACCCCATTTCCCACCGGCATCTGGAGGCATTGCGTGTTAAGTGGCGGAACTCTGTTTCATTTATATGGATTATCTATATATATAAAATCGAAAGGTCACTTACTTATCACGAAAACTCAGAAACTACAAGTGCTAGGAATCTGAAATTTTGCATAGGAGTTGCTTATAGGACGTAGGTGCTCGCTAAGACGGGAATTTGCAATGTTCGACTTCTAAGGGGTTGTTTTTGGGGTCGAAAGTTTGTATGAAACTTCGTTACTACAAATGCTAGGAGTCTCAAATTTTGCATGGACATCACTTATAGAACGTAGGTACTCATGGAGACAGAAATTAATAATACCGTAGTTCACGCAGGCGAAGTCGCGGACGGGCCGCTAGTCTAAAATATTAGTAAATGTAAACAGCAAATACGGATGTACAGATGTAGTTGACAGTGACATTTCCAATGTCAGTTTAATCAATCATTGGTTTGTCACGGGGTTTTGGCGCCGACGTGCAGTTCCTTCCACCCCGGGAACTATTTATGTACCTTTCATTACTTCTAAGAAGCGGAGCCGCAAGGAAGTGCGGAGGTTTTTTTATCGGATGCATCCTCTTTTGTTCTTATTTTATACAGACTTGCAATTCTTACTGACTTTTATTATCACGATAAATATCCGGACAGAATTTATTTTCTCATATAATATAATAGCTATCAGTACAGAAGTACCTATAATTCAAATATTAATTAATTATCTACATATTATTTATGAAAACATTACAATTCCTAGACTTATATATAGAGCGCTCTAATTTATTTTGAATGATCGGTTCCTTAATTCAATTTTCAGTGAAATAACACTGAGTTATGAAGTAAGTAAGAGCAATTCTGTTAGGTATTCGTATACATCCGTCGTTGCGCGTGCGCCGGTTCTAAAATATTGTGCATGTTTATGCTGTAAAGAATAAACTAGAAATATGTCAGCCATTGCATTTGAAACGTAAATACTTGTATAATAACTTATTAACATTCGCAATTATTTGTAACGTCGTTAGTCTAATTTTAATAAAATGAAAGTTTTTTTTTATGACACTGATTTTGCACATTATGCAAAATGTTTACATCATATTTAATTAAACAAGAGCGCTCGTTTTCTTCATTTTTCTTAAGCAATATAAAAATATTGTTGAAATATGTACGTATTTTTTTTTTCATTTAATTTAAAAATGTTGAAGCCTAATAGCTACGTCATATTAGAATCCATTAGTAACATGTTTATTGCCTTTACTGGCAACATTCCTTATTTTATGAGATAAACAATCTCTTAAGCGAAATACTACATTGTATTACGCTTATATGTACAGTTGAAATGCTATTGAGTAAACCATGTAAACGTTTTTTGTAGGTACTTAAAATGTTTTTTTCTAAATATATAAGTAAGTAGTCGTCGATCTTGTATGGCCCCAACTGATATCTATCCAATTATAATCAATTATTGTTTGTTAAGTGGCGAAACTCATCGCCGCGCTTTACCTTATTACCTGAGCGAAGAAATGAAAATATTAATAAATAATAATCCATTTGCCCAAGTGGAAATCGAACCCACAACCGTCACGTTTGCAGTTGTGCCACTGTGCCAGGCTGCTAAAATTACATCCATAACACATTAATAGTTGTAACAAATTTTACGTGTCTAGCTAGTGTTTTGTAATAATTGCATAAAAGCGTTAGGCGTACGTTAACGTTACTTTTTCTGTGATATACCTACATATATGTCTGTATGTATATGTTACGTATTAAAGAAGTATGTACCTACGTCTTGAACAAGATGAACATTATGCTGTTGTTTCTAGTAGATAATATCTTTGGTTGCTCTAGAAAAATAGTGTCTAACTCCAAACCTCATTTGCATGATTTGCATGATTTTTATATTTTTACCTCCTCAACACGCAATGCCTGCAGAATTCGGCGGAAAGTTTCTCCGCCTACCCTGCTGTGTGCGGGATACAGCGTGAAGATGACTCATCCGTTATCTTCGCTATTTTTAGATTTTATATTTTGTGGCCTTTTTATCTTAGTATTGACAAAAAGTATGACATCCGATGATCAATTGTCTAGTGTCGTATACAACACCGGCCATGTTCATGTAATACTTGATCTATTGTTACTTATTGTCTAGGTAGCTTAGACGATGCATACATTATTATGTACTAATCGCGCTCAAACGTAGGCCAAGAGACTTTTGTAGGATTCGTTAGTTACAACTCTGGTTTCTCAATTTTAGTTTACATCTCACAGTTACCAATTAAAAGTAAAGAAAGCAATAATAAATATAAAACTGACAATAATATAAACTTATATCAGTAAAACAAGTTAAGGCAAGTTATTAGCATCAGTATTTTTGATTACATTCCATTTATTCACTATGGTCAACACAACAACTATATAAGTCGTGCGTGCGTAGACTTAGTACATAGGTATCTACTTATGGAATAAATCGTAATACGTGACTTTAAAGAAGAAATTATTGGACCATTACTACGCATGGGTGCATCCACAGATGATTCGATCTGCGAAATTCTAATAAACATTCTAAGTGCGAAGAAAGTCAAGTTTTCATGCCATGCATATGTATGCCTCCATGTTGGATGAAAGCAGCGGACCGAGACTCGTGTGTGTAGGCACATTTTACTTGTAAAATCTTCTTTATAGTAGCATTGTTAGAAAAATATATACATTTTGCAAGTTCCATTATATAAAAATGTGAGGCCAGGCGTGGCGCAGGGCACAGAAGTGACAAAACGGGACAGATTGCGAGTTCCACTCCCACTCGAACGAATGAGTTATTTAAAATTTTCATTTCTTCTCTTTGGTGTCGAGGAAAAGCGCGGCGTTCTGCCACTCAACACTTAATACCTTCAGAAATCACCGGAAAATGGTAACCGGAGTGTCTTAACGCTAGGTTCCCTCTGCCTACCTTGCTGCGTGTGGGATACAGCGTGAAGCTTAAAAAAATAATATGAAAAATTATTATTCAAGATTTCTATACGGATGCGACAACAATTTTCACATAAGAAAATGCGTTCAATAATTTGATATAAATTATAATAATACAAACTATCGTTATACTATAATACGTGTATGCAATACATATCCTACTGTCTTCATATTATATTGTATTGTTCACGACGTAGTTGCTGTCACTTCAATAACAGTATTAGAATGTGCATGCAACATTTTGAATCTTATGTTTTAGCACATAAAGATCATATTCGATAGACAAATTATAGATTATGCGTATCCATACGGAACTAACGGATATGCACTAGTCAATGTACTTACATACATTCTTTAGACGTCACTAATGACTTCCGTTTCGTTTGTTTTGTGTTATGTTTACTACCTGCCATTAATTATAAAGGGCAAAGGAATAGTTAAAAAATTGTTACATGCTTGCTATTCCAAAAATAATGTTACATATCTTCAGAAATATAATATCTATAAGATTTTGTAAAATTCAAAAATTCTAAATTCGAATTTCTTTTATGATATTTTAAACAATTTTAAGAAAATATATATTTTTCTTTTGCTCTGATGAGATATATATCATATGAGGTAGATAGCATAGATCAATAGAGCAGCTTACCCGGAGTTAGAAAAAACTATATCAAAAAATGTAGCGAGGTAAAAAAATATATTTTATTACTTAAAAATAGAAACTTAGAATTTTTTTCAGTGCCAGCTTTTCAGAGGGAGCCTATTGTCTTACCACTCCGCTCCCCATTTTCCGGCGAATTGGAAGAATTGTGTGTTGAGTATCGGAACCCTCGTTCGTCTCCTCTCCTCGTTCGCCGTTGTCTCGACATCAGAGCGAATAAATTAAAATGTTAAATATTTCATTTCTTCGAGTGGCAATCGAACCCACACACGCTTGTGCCCCTGCGCCACGACTGGTCTCATTCATCTTAAGTAATAAAATATTTTATTACTTAAAAATAGAAACTTTCGATACTAATTCAATTTGCCCTTGATATGGTTCGACTGTACTCGCCCGACCTTTATGGGAGCACGTCCACGTTACTTCCGGTGTTCATATCTCTATTGCATCTTAATTAAAGTGTAATATATGTACGTCCTTCTGTAATAGACTTTTGACAATTATATATAACTGCCTGCTATTTTTATATTAATTTTAACCTAAATAATATGACACCGAGTTGGCTTTCATTGCACAATTAATGATATATAAAGAATAATTATGTTGGTTTAAACATATAAATAGCGATATATGCATAAAAACAGAATAACATAAGTATAAGTTAGCATAATATATAAGCACTAGAAAATTGTAAAATATATATATTTATTATTATGACACGAAGAGACAAAAACATTGGGTGGAAAAATTCTTATCTTTTATACTTTCCAAAGCGGGTCGTTGAACTCCCCATATCGTAAGGAATAAAAAATGTGTATTTTAGGATCAAAATTATTCGTACATTTATTTTTCGTAAGGCATAAAACTTCAATTATTTATGATTTCAGATACTATTAAGTGCCCACCAGAATTTTAGACACTAATATTTTTTTGTAAAAAAAGTAATTGCTTCTAAATGTTCTCCTTTCCTCAAAAACTATTTATAGAAAATTATCGAGGCATTGTTCGGGGAAATACATAATAATTCATTTCCTCGAGTGGGAATCGAACCCATAACTGTCGCGTTACAGTCAGAAGCTTATGCGACTGCGCCACTACGGCATTAAAGTATAGAAACGTTACCTACATAAAACAAAAAACATAAATTTTATCTTCGAAATGCTTAAAAAAGTGCATTTAGTAGGTACACTTTATCTTAATTGTTAGAGCCATCCTACTCCATAACTACAAGGGTAATATTTGTACAGCACTTAAAAATCCATTGAAACGCTTGATTGCTATATGATAATTAGCATACATAATATAAATTATTCAAAATATATATTAATTATATTTAAAAAGTATTAAAATAACTCAAGTAGATATTTATTTTAAATGTTAATGAAGGAAACATACCGTTGGAAGTATACGGTGCGCGCCAGTCTAACATATAGCGTTGTTCTGGGCACACGCACGAAACTCCTTCTATCACGTTTATTTGTGTTGTACGTTTGTTCGTAGCGAAAACTCTTCAGCCAACGTTGGCTGCAGACATTGGCAAAATGTGGTGTTATGGTGAAGTGTTCTGTGCTATCGGATTAAGCTTGGTGTATGACATGAGCTAGCATTATTTATACAAATGTTTGTTGACGGACGAGGTCAGTTTGTATGATTGTACTCCATATAGTTTTAGTATGTACCATAAAAATAAATAAACTTCTAGTATCAAACAATTAAATATAAAATAAATGTAGAAACTATGTGTGAACGAAATACACATACAAAAAACAATTCATATATATTTTATTATTGACATGTCCCATGGGCTTATACCTAGATTATAATAATAAATGTTTCTTAAATACTATAGCGCTATTGCTGATTCTATTATAATTTATAAAGATATTATTTAATTCATAATATTTTAATACGCTTGTAATTGGCTATGAGGAGATCATTGTGGTTGTACAATTTGCATAATATATACACAATATATTTATATGTCAAAGAACTATCTATCATATATAAATAATATATAATTTGAAATTTAAATAAATAACCATAATAGTTAAACGACATGATAAAATTGAAAGTTAATTACTCTGGCCTTAAGTAACCTTGAGTAAAAGCTCGTTTACATGTTTTAAGCCTTCTACGGTGTTTTTAAAGTATTTAGATTTTAGATCTAATTTCTAAAACTAGGTTGTTGCTATTAATAAAAATGTTATTACTATTTGTAAGATTTACTATTGAGTGGACTAATTTTTGAGTACGAAACATAAAAAAAATGGCATAATTATTATACTGTTTAAAATTATTAAATAATTTTATATTTTATTTAGAATTTAGAATACATTTGTTTTTTTTTTCTATTCACGGTCTATTAAAACATGACAACCGATCAGTATTTGCAATGTGAGCTGGTGATGGTGACGGCAATGATGCGGAACCTATGCTTAATAGTTAGTTATATTTTCTTTGGAACGCCTCTACTTTTACACATGTTAAATGGATGTTGTCGATTATTAAATTTATATATTTAAATAGTTCTGTATTCTGTTAAATATTTCGTTTATTAAATGTCTATCTAAATATAGAAGAATTTTGATACACCTTATACAACAATCCAATAAACGATATTGCAAAAAAATCTTTAAAAAAAACAATAGTAACATTATGATTAATAACCTTATATTGTAAAACGAAAGGTAAACTATAATTTAAAATATCATTTTATTAAAAGTGACACCAAATTTCAAATATATTTTTTTGTTTAAATTTCATATTTTTATTATTCCAATAATCAAATTTTATATCTTGGCTAAAAATTTCTTTATGCATAATAAATATAGCTTATTTATTTCTTTTTTTTTTAGAAAGAATAAGTACTATATATTTTATACCTTGGCATTATATATGTTGTGCATAAAAAAAATATTAAAAAAAATATCGTTAATTAAAACGTTACAAAGTTATCAGACCTTGACCTTCTTTATGTAAGTTTTTCTATCAAATTACAGACTTACTGAAGTACAATACATTTGCATGACCAAAAGCTATAAACTATGGTGTTTACTACATTTACTTTATTATACATATATATTCACATGAAATATGGCATGGCATATCTGTTTTGTAAGGCTATAGGTATTTCGCTAATATATTTTGTAAGCTATAGAGTGCTATAGCTTATAAATCGTTCGTTCATGTTAATATTTAACATTATAAGTCGCTAAAATCTTTCATAAAATGCGGTCTTATCATTACTGGGACAAAAATTATATTAAATTCGTAAGAATAGGCCTGTTACAGTAAGGATATTTAAAATGTAATAAGGATATGAATAAAGGATTATTTATAATTATAACGAATTGAACAATATTTATAATTACTCTAATATTATAAACGATATACAAAACATTATAACTAATGAATAACGGAAAATTTACTCTTTATTCGTTAATTCTGCCTCTTCAAATTGATTAATAAACGCTTAGTAAACCGACATAAGATGCACCTAAAGGAAGAACTCGACATAAACCAAAAGTTTTTTTTAATCTGTCCTCGTGTCTTTAAATGATTTTCAAGAAATGAGCACGTCCTCACTTTTCAAAATATGGCAAGTGTTAGTAAGGGCTTTTGGCGTTAGTTATACTCCTCCGTGTATTAATTCTAAATTATTTTGGCTGGTGTGTCGTCGTTCAATTTTATATTAATTTTGGACCACTGCCAGGGAGGGCACGGAACACAATACCTGCTTATTTGTTATCGAGGCCATTCTGACGATCATCATTGTTAGTCGACAAAATTATAAATGTTCAAGTTTAAAGGTTGCTTGTCTTTTGAGAGTTGGAAGATTAGTTTATTAATTACTAAATAAACGAAATTTGTTTCGTATTTATAATTTTAAACTAGTATTAAGTAGGCATTAGTTAAATTTAATAATAAAAGTTAAAACTTTTATAAAACATAACATTTTCTAATTTGAAGTTCGACAAACTTCTTGCCAATTTCCGCATTATTCCACTTGTCCTTTTAAGTCTACTTCCACATTCGATCTTTTCTCACGCAAAAGTCAATGTACTTTCGTTAGCTCGTTTTTATTATATAAGACACTATAAATAAGCATTTAGTTTTGTCATTTTGCTATTTTCTACGTAATTAATTATTTATTACACATAAACACAGAACATTTCAGAATTTAAACACGAATAACATTTTTAATTACCAATCTTAAATAAACACTTGTTTATTTTTATTTTATATCCGAAACTTTTTAGGATTACCTATTTCTATATTTACTGTCTATAAAATTTGACTTGTTTACAAAATTTCAAGATGATATCATAGTATGACGAAATCGAGATCGTTTTGCTTTTTGAAACTCAAGTCTTACAAGCGGTAGACTGAAAGTCGTCAAGTACGGTGATTCATCTTGATATATATCCTATATATAGATGTCATTATAATAAACACAATCGCTTGCCCGCACCCCTTCAGCCCTTAATTACTACGATAGAATGACGTTTACAATTGTTTTTTAAAATTTTTGACTCCAAATGCACGAGTGTTGCCATTAGAATATGGCTTAATAAACGCTACAATTTTAAGTTCAAACTCAATCCAAAAAAATATTTATATTTATAATTTGAGTTTTGTTCAGATCTTGTTAGACAATATAAATGGTATAATGGTAAGTTCTTCAATATATAGATACTAATATTAAAAAATATTTTTTATTAAGATTCGGGGAGATATAGATATGATACAAATAAACTATTTAAATTAAATAATGGAGGAAGTCAGTATGCTATATCTATTTTTATAATTTTTCACGCATATAAAAATGTACGAACCTACATGTGCGAAATCAACTTTCATATCCTTGAAATACAGTTATGCTCAGTTTTTATTTTAATTCCATTGGCAGAAAACTTGCAACACACAGTTGAAAAGATCAAATGAATAAATAATTTGAATATTTCGTTAATATTGCCGTAATTGACGACTCTATTAGGCGTACAATAGATCGCACATTGTCCTTCTTGATTTAAAATCTATGTAATTAATTCTGTGATCCTCTTTTTAATTAAATTATTAAGTATATTATCTATAAGAAATAAACTGCAAATTTAGATACAAAATACACATGTGGACATCATAATCTAATTATGTAACGAAGTCGAGATAAAATAATGCACATTAGTAAAGATATATTAGTCTTTTCTTTATTTCCAAGAAAAGGGGCGAATAATGTGCTTTTGTGTGCGGTTAGTTGACGATGACAGGTTTATTGCAAACGTTAAAACTCAAATGTGAATCATATAATCCGCCATAATTGTAAGAAACGTGTATAATAAATAGTCTTTAATGGTCAATCGGGCCGCAACAAGAAATATTAATCTAAACAAAGGAATCTCCATTATTAGCTTAGCTCAGCCTTATAAAAGAAAATATGTTGGCCTTATAAAAAATATAAAGAGCTAGGCGTCAGCCCTAATAAAGCTCTTTTCCTAGTAAATTCATATTTTGCACATTTTGAGGCCGTTCGAGGCGCAGGGGCGTTGTTGGTTCGATTCCCACTCGAGGAAATCAAACATTTTATTCTTTCATTTCATCGCTCTGGGTAAAGAAAAATGGGGGGCGTTGAGTTCTGCCATTCAGAATTCGGCGGAAAATGAGGAGTGTTTTAACACTGGGAGTTTCTTAACACTTTTCGAAGCTGATTATTTAATCACATCTTTAACAAATTGTGACATTTGTTCAGAAGGATGACCCTTTTAGGGCGGATGGCCGACTACGCGCGGCCCCCTGACACACATACAAACAAACTAATTTTAGATTTGTGAATCTCACTACACGCTGGACGCGACGAATAGATTTATGTGTATTAATAGCTCAGGTACGTGATACAAATATCAGCGGAAATGAACAGTTAACGTTTCATATAATTCCTCTTTTTAATATGATCTATCTATCTCTAGCTCTATTGTTATTTATTTGAGTGATTGAATATATTAATATTGGTATTGGAATGTCTACAAAAAGTACAATATTTACGGAGGTACTTACTTATACTCAATTTTTTGCTGAAGATGCAAAATACCCATGATTTTTAAATTTGATTTTGAATGCAACTATTAAGATAATTTCACTAAAAGTTACTTGATAAAAAATTAAATACATTATGTTAAAAAAAATGTGTAAATATAAGCCGGTTTTTCATTCATTCTATAGAGCTATAAGATACTAATGCAAATAAAATTGTGAAATTGATGATAGGACACGTTTATTAAGTTTTCGACTATTCGCAGAAACTGTGAGGCAAGACATTATTGGAAATGTTTATACCTATACATATGTGTGGATTTTTAATAGGGACAGATTACAAAAAAAATCAAGGTGGATTAAGATCAGATATCAGTAATGGTGTAATGTTTCAACGTGCGGCGTTGGGTTCTGATAATATTTTGCAATATTTTGGAATTGGGCGTAAAGCGGAGAGCAAAGTGACTAACAAGAGTAGACTAAGCGCGGGAACTACGTGAAGCAAAATACATGAGTAACAACATACATCAATAACACGTTTAAAAAAAACTGTGACATTTGTACATTTTTTTGAAATAGGAATTACTTTGAGATAAGTATATAATATAACAAATATGCTTAAATAGGTTTTTTTAGTAAGCATAACTATATATTTCCGTATCTATGCGATTACAACAGTTTTACCTTATTAAACACGCCTATGTATCTCACGTAGCGAGCAGGTGTTCAAAATGTGTTCATCGATCAATTTATTGCAGTTATAAACTGATTCTGTATTCACGCTGCATTTACGGCAAATCCGTTACCCTACTCCACAAGTAGGATAGTAAGACAACTGACTGAACGCGAACAAAACTGACCATCATCAGTTGCTAATGGCGTATGTATGTCTGTTTATTTTACTGTGAAACTAAACGAGATATTCACAATTATTACACATTGTACGAGTAAAATAAATATTTATGTAGAAGCTTTTGACAATTAATATAAATATAAAGATTAACATTTAATATTAATGGAGAATTAGAATTTTGGATGTTAACGTTACAAAATTAGGATATATGACATTTTTCATTTGGTCTGCATAATATTTCGCGTAGGCGCGTTAGCTTAAAACATAATAGGGTTGTGACAAAAGGTATAAACGGTGCATGTTATAATCGAGTAAACGTATGTCTATTCACCGTTAAGTTTGTATTATATCAGCTAAATTAACATAGATAATATTATTTATTGTAAAGAAAATTTTATATCAATATCAAAATATTCTTTATTTATTTAGGCCACTACAAACACTTTTAAATGGTCAAGTTACATAGAAACAAATAAATAAAAACATTAAATCAGCTTCACGTTGTATTCCGCAAAAAAGGATAGGCAAAGGGTGTTAACACTCCGTTACGTCCGACACTTTCCACCGAATTTTACGAGGCATTGTGTATCGACTAATAGTAGGTATACGATTTTACATTATAATTATTTCTTAGAAAATTTGACTTACTTATATGTTCTATGAATGAGTATTGTTCCCGTTAAAGCAATGGCATCCCTGTCTGTTTGTTAATTTGACGTTTCACCGCTCTCAATTGGTGCCCACGCGCTTGTTGTCGAGGGCTGACCCATCACTAGCCATCTAAAAATTACAATTCCGACATAACTTCTTATAATTAACTACCTGATTACATTACGACTATCTTTATTATTTAATTTTTAATTGGATACAAAAAAATATAAGTTATACAGGAGCAGTTTAAAAAATAATGTAGGTATATATTTTTTTTCAATTATTATCCCAACTACCGTAAATTATTATGTAATGTCAGACAAAACTCAATAAAATGTATGATTGTTTACCGGAAGTGATGTAGTAAATAGCTAAAAAGTTTGGATGGTGTATTTTTTCAATCTATTCATGATGGAAACGGAAATGGGACTCGTTGTGTCTTGTGGTTAATGACGCGTGGACCTCTACAGGATTCTCCAATGAAGCGCGTGGGAAACGGTTCATGGTACATTTTTACAAGAAATTAATGTGTTTCCCTATTTATATATAATACATTTTAATCTAGAATCTCATTTTGTGTTTTTTAGATTTGTTAACAATTGAACTATATATAGTATTATAATTATAATCATGAATTACTTATGTAATAAGTCTGTACTTTTACTGCAATAACACCAAAAACAATTGTTTGTTAATATTCTTAAATTACAACTGATTTGATAATTATTTAAAATCTCACATAATATTTTCTCTACATTAAGTCATTGGAACGCAAAAGAGAGTTTGCACCTTGACAAAATTATATGTAAATGCAATGAAAGTACTTCGCGTAATGTTGTTCCTACGAAGAAATGGCATGTTAGATTTTATTCTAAAATCCTTTTACAGGTATACACGCACCTCGCTCTATCGTTTTAGGTATGTGTTTAAGTCCAGTAGTTACATGTACTCGTATGCATTGAAAGTGCGTAAGTTGATTAATATTCGTGAATGTAATATTAAATACTGGCGATTTCTCTTCGTGCCGTAACGCTATATGCAAAAGGGCTGAATTGTCTTCCGATATTTCTTTTTATTATTTAAAAAAATAGTTTATTATTTTTAAAGCGCTATTCTCATTTAAAAATGTTTCACTTACAAGAGAATCTATTTTCGGAAAACTTTTTAACGTATGTTTACTTAAAAAAATCAATTAATTCCATTGTTGCTATGAAAGTATAAACAAATTCTAAAACAATTAGAGTACTATAGCGTTGTAAACGTTCAACATCTTGAGTATTCGTAGATAATAACGGCCGTTATTTATAGCGATTTGTGTATAGTTTGTGAAAGTGTAAATACATTGTTCTGGCGTCGACTTGGACTTCTATAATCGGGGTTGATGCTAGATAAAACACATTTGTCCTAAGCTCTTTCTGAAGTGAGATAGTATCGGTAGGAAACGACGGAACTCTCCTACAATGTGTATGTAATGTGTCTGTTTGCCGTTTTGTATGCTATTGTAGTATGGCCGCATCATTATTGTTCCCTCCATATCGTGAGAATAGATTGTGCAACTCAAATGCAAACAGCTAGAGCGTGTTAATTTCTTAAGTCTTCTCCACATACGGTGTTAAAAACATTGTTTCATTTATTTATACTGATAGTAGTTTAATTTTTAATGTATTTTTTTTTCGATAGTACAAAATTTTATTTAAATATTATATATCTTTTAGATTTTTTTTGAGTATAACAAAATGAATAAGACTTAAAAAGTTTTAATTTGCACAAAGAATACGAGATGTGGAATTATTTAAATATGTACAAATTCGGTTATCATATGTATGTACCTAAATATGTATGTTTATCCCTGTATTTATGTTCAAACAAGGTTTTTATAGCTTTTATGAATTACCAAAGTTAATGTTATGTTAGTGACTATAACATCGCAAGCGGGCATATGAAACACTTATGTAATGTCATACGCATTACAATAAAAATATTAGCATATTACGTAATGTTTTATAAAACTTAAAAATAACATATTATAAAACTTTCAAAAATGCACTGGCACAGCCTCTGACTTCCACTCATATTTTTCTATTACTGTGCCAAATATTAAATCAAATGATAATAATCGTTACTACATTAGCTCTATGCGGAATTAAATTTATTTTTTATCATATGCAGACGTGTCATAGATGTGTATCTTTTCCAGAGCCGCCGCGCGTGACGGCCGCGGTGGGGCCGCGAGGCAAGCGGGTGCAGACTCCGCAACCCGTGCGATCTCCACCAGCGCCCTTGGCCGCTCCTCAACCAGTACAGCCACGCGAACACTCCTTAGCCCTCGCTCACGCTGCTAAAGGAGTAGAAGCGTTGGGGGTTCTTGTGCAATATCTTGTGTTCCGGGTAGGTTATTTTTTTTTTTTGATTCTCTGTATTCTCCATATAAAAACAAGAGACAGAAGGAAGTAGTAGAAGTAGTTTTTTTTTCGTATATTTAATATTTTAATTAGATAGTATAATAATTTTTGACAGCAAATCATTTTGGAATCAAAATCAACGTCTAATTCAGTGAAGTTCTTTAATTAAATGGCCTTTGAGCGTGCCAGTTGGGCACATACACTAATGTCGCGTTGCATAGAAATTGTTCGATGAAAAAAAAACAGAACATAAGTACTATATATGATTCTTTTACAGTGGATAAAATAAATTAATGTATATTATATTTTTTCAGTTGGACGCATTAAACAGTGGGTCATGGCGGCAAGAGGCCGAGCGATGGCGTGGTGTTGCTGCTGCGGAGAGGAGCAGTGCCGCCCGTGCCGACCGCGACCGTCAGCAACGCGCACAGAAGGACCTAGATACCAGTAAATAAATATATACTATTGTTTTAAGTTAACCTTCTAATTAAACAAAAATGTCTTCTTACTAATACTTTATAGTAATTCCATAGACAGTTAAATATTTTTTTTAATAGCAATCAATGTGAACCACACTTATTTTAAAATTGAAAATAAACGGTAGATATACACTAAATAGGTTTAGCTGTATAATTTTGCTTATAATTTATACAACTGCAATCATGTGAAAAAAAACCAAATACACGACGTAATACTTAGCAGTTGCGTAATTTGGATATTACCAGTGCAGTGATAGCAAAAAATATTATATTATGTTAGTAATGTTTATTCAGGCCGTCGTTGCGCAATGGCACAAGCGTGTAACGTGACCATTATGGGTTCGATTCCCACTCGAAGAAATGAAATATTTAATATTCTCATTTCCTCACTCTGGAAACAAGACAAAGAAAACACGCTATTGCCTCAAAAAACGGCGGAAAGTGGAGAATGGAGTGTCTTAACACTATGTTCCCTCTGCCTACCCAGCTATATGCTAATATTTACAATTTGCAGTCGCCGAATGCCTGAGCAAGATCTCAGAGCTAGAGATGGAAGTATCGTCCAAGGAGGAAGCTAATGCTCGTCTACAAGCCGCGCACATTGAAGAGGTATCTGCACTGGCAAGTGATGTGAAAGGGTTAAAGGTACGTTATTCTTTTAATGAAATCTAATATAATTATAATTGGAAGAGAACTGTAATATCATTAGGTATATTTTTTTATCAATGAAAATAATTTGCTATTATAAGAAAAGAAAAAAATAAACAATTCTTTATTGCGAATGAAAATCGAACCCACATTCGTCACAATTACTGTCGCTGTGCCTCAGCCACGACGGCCTCATATAATTAATATAAATAAGTATTATTTTTCTAGGATACAATAGACACTTTAAAACAAGAAGTCGCAGAAAGCAGAGCACGATTGCACGCTCACAGTGAAATCGAGCGGACACTACGCGCGCAGCTGGAGGCCGCGCGGGCCGAGGTGGAGCGGACCGCCAGCAGGGAGGTGACGCAGGACCCGCCTCGCGCCGTGTGCGACGCCGCCTGCGACCCCGTGTACTGGCCGGTGGAGGAGTGCGACCTGCAGCTCGATACTAAGGAGGAGTTAAGCTCCGATGCTACGGAATTGGCCGCAGAGGTAATGACTAACATTCGTACTTATGAACCTGTTCCTATTACAATAAAATTTCTCAATTTATTACTAAGTTTGTCACTACCAAAATTTTAAGTAACTATAAAAACAGTAATTTGTGACGTTAAAGAATTATTATATTGTTAAGTTTAGCTTGCCGGAACTTGGCGATTAAAAAGAATTTGCTCTATGACTATTTAAATAAAAAATATTTTGATTTAGAATTTACTAGTTAACTTAAAACGATTGACTTTTTAATATAACGATGTAAACAGATGGGACCACGTGTAAAAATATCCCATTTTTCGTGCCCTACCTTTTGCAAAATTTACAAGACATTCAGTGTTGAGTGGCTGAACTCAACGCCGTGCTGTGTCTTGTTTCTATAGAGTGTCAACAAGTCAATTTGTGATATATACAATTAAACGTAATTCCATTTCAAATAGGTGCGATCATTGCGAGCAGTGATCGAGCTAAAACAAGCTGAAATGGCTTCTCTCCGCGACGCGCGCACTGAGCTGGCAGCAGAGCGTGAGAGGCGGGCGGCGGCGGCGCGGGAGGCGTGCGCGGCGCGCCACGCCGCCGAGGAGCTGCGTGAGCGCGCCGCCGCCCGCCAGCGCGACGCCGACCGCCTGCGCGACGACAACCGCCGAC
>JAKRZM010000222.1:428686-557065 GCA_036379175.1 Heliconius cydno galanthus
CCGACTGCGCGACGCGGCCGCGCGCGACCGCGACCACGCCGCGCGCACCGCCGCGCTCAACGAGGAGCTGCGCTACAAGCTGAGGCAGAAGTCGCAGGTTCGTACTGAGCGTACTTGGTCGCCGTGGAGCTAGGGTTTTTCAACGTTTGCGTTGTTCACTCTGTATAATATCCTTAAATCTTGTGCATAAATGTCAATAGAGAATGAAGTATCTCGATGCTTCTCTCTGCTGTAAAAAACTTAAAAGTTATACTTTCATGTTATTTTATTAATTAAAGGAAAGGCCGTGTTATGTGCTATGTATTAACTATATAGAACTATGTGTTTTATCGATCTTGCATTGTAACTTTATAAAAAAAATACTTTTATATTTTTTTGTTGTCCTCAGGTGGTATCCTTATTAGCGGGCGGTGGTTACATAGAGCGCACGCCGATGCGCACGCGCACGTCTTCAGGGGAGTCAGTACGGTCGAGCTCCCCCCCACCGGACTCACCACCCTCGCCCGCCTCCTCCCCCGCACCCGACTCACCCCCCCTACCAGCCGTAAAAGGCGTCGTGGAAAAACACGACTCCGTTAGCTGGGTACTCGAAATCGAAGAAACGCCCGAAGAAATGGCGTCAAGGTAATGTAACAATGTTTTCAAATCATTCATTCTCATTTAATATCTGGAATATCTTAACTCGGTAAGTTTCCTCTGCATACCTTGTTATACGCAAGATACAACGTATGACTAAATAAATATTAAAATATATTAATATACATGCACATAATATATATAATATATAACTTGTTTGTAAAAAATTATAGAATCACCTAGTGAAATAATAGTAAACGCTATAACTTGGCACTGTGCAGGCTAGCGCGCAGGTCGTCGTTCCGCGCGGCCGCTTCGCCGAGCGGCGTGAAACGGCGCGGCGGGGGATCCCCGGGCAGCTCACCCGCGCCCGCTTCGCCCGCGCCCAACGCCTCCAAGCTGTTCCGCCCCGGAGACCTGGACTTCCCGCCTCCCCCGCCGCCCCTCAAGGAATCCGCCGGAGAAGCCATTTACATTTACGACGACCGCCAGTACTGAACTCTTACTAGTCTTGTGCGTGTGTAACGGAACGGATTCGACATTCTTGCCGGACTCTACCCGACGGATAAACGTACAGTAATCATTAACTGATTCAAACGAGCGCTCGCTCCCTACATACTCGATGATAACTGTGTATGTTGAATTCTCATTGTAACGTTTATGATATTTATTTACGTAAAGAATTTTTACCGATTAATTATTTATGAGCTTATTATTATTTTACGTAGTTTTAGTATGTGTACACGTGTTCGCTCGTTCTCAACAGAATTAGCTTGTGGTGATATGAATATGTTTTGTTCGCCAATGATATTATGTAACAACTGATAACGTAGATGTCTATAGATTATTATTATTAAGTATATTGGATTTAACTTTTAGATTATTTCGTCTTTTAATTACTTAGCGTTAAACATCACCTGTGCGTTGAAATATGAAATAATATAAAGGAGTAAATCCCTAGAGCATATAAATAAGTTTCTCTTATAGTAAGTTTCTCTCAAAATCTGGCCTCCACAATGAAATATATCGAATCGGCTACATTTTGTAAGAAAAAAATATATGTACATGTACCTGTGTGTTGCGCCAATGAATATATTACATATATTTCATATATCTTAGATCTTTTCTAGTACTGTCTTAATCTTAATGGTTCATAACGTAACCTACCTATTTATTTTCATTTATCTCTACTTTATTTTAATGTCTACTGTTTTCTATTTTCTCACTGTATAACTCTCTACTTTCTTTATTGGTGCAATATAGTTTCGAATAAAAAGATTCAAAATGAATTGTGTGTAAAATTGTAATTCTTCGTTATATTGTTTCTTGTCTATTATTACATTTATAACTTAATTATTATAGTCTATCATGGTTGTTGGCATTGTTTTTATTTTTATGTACAAATAACGATGGAAAATTAACATAGTATTAAGAAATTGTATTGAAGTTTGCGTTAGTATTTACGCCAGTTTTTGATATTGATAGCTTCGAAATGTTACATTTATTTACGTACACAATCCATTTAATTTACAGTAGATTACGAGTACTACTATAGTCTATTAAGACGATCTTCAAACCAAAGAGTCTCATTCATCTTAACTCTTTGTCATGTTCCTTAATATTTGTTTTTAAGCCTGAAACTTGCATGCTGGAAATAATTCAGGCAATTTTTATTTTTATTTATTTTTAAGCTAAACAATATAAATAATACCATTCCAAATTAAGAAATGTAAGCGATAATAAATACTTCATGATTAGGAGAGTATTTATTAATACAAAAAATTAAAGTATGTGAAAGTATAATCATGAATTTTTCTTTTACCCTCCAACCTGGGCGGAATGAGCAATCATTCCTTTAGAAATTAATTATAGAGATGATGTCAATTTAAAAATTAATATACTTTCGTATAATAAAATAGACGTTTTTAATTTAAAAAAATCGAGTAAATGTGGCCTAGTAAGATTTGCAGAACCCGCAACTGTGTACCGCATGTGAAATTACACAAATACCAAAATTAAAATAAATCTAATTTATTTATGAAGCGATGGAATCGGATGACGAAAAGTCTTCATTGGCGATTATCGCACTCTCGAGAGGTCCTGTGTATAGCAAAAATATGAAATTTATAGAAATGAAAAATGGTACAGGATCCCGCAATACCGAGATTGGAAGCTCTAGCACAGACAAACAGAAAAATCATTGTTTTTGGTTCTACTACGTTATTAAATGCAATCAATAACATTTTTTCTCATATATCTTCCACATACAGACACCAATCCCACCAATCCGTTATAATTTAATTATAAGTATATACAAATACATGATTAACATATTATATTTCGAAGTTTCAGTAGTGCAGTCTCTAAATGAACACAGTAATTTGTTATCATTGCCGCATCCGTGGAACAAAGGCCCATTGGCATTATTCATACAATTAGAGCTAATTGGCGCAACTGCTGTGTCCTGCGCTCGGAGTTCTGATCTAGGATGGCTAAGGCTATTGTAATTACAAGATAGTACTCTTGTTGAGGATAAACTTCATATTACTTTAACCAACAAAATGTTAAGTCGATTTTGATTTGACTCGAAGTGAGAACTTAGAATATAAATATAGGAAAAATCTGAAAAGTGAATATTTTGTCCGAACTTTCGAAGTGTTACCGTTTGGACGGTTTCCAAGAGGCGAGAGTTCGAGTCCCGCTACGTTCAAAAGTTTATATTTGCTTTATACATCTTTTAAAAATATTTTTTTGCAATCTTTAGTGTGAAATTATGTTTAAAAATGATAAAAATAAAAACATAAGTTTTAAAATTCGGGCTCCCAAATTATTATGTGCTTCTATTCACGCTAGTCTCTGAAACGGCTTAATTGATTTGAGTGCATATTTCACAACCAAACAAAAATTTATAAATACAAAAATTTCGGACATTACGAAAATTAAACATGTCTAAGCGTATTGTCAACTAAATTATGATTATATTTATCTTATTAATACTGGTATGGAAAAGACATCTTTTACACTTTCAATTTAATTAGATAAATAAAATACAAAAGACACAGTAAAAAAGTTTTAACAGTTTCCCTTTACTATTGGCGTGGCTGATAAGTACACACATAAAATGCGTGACATAAATTTGATAAGTTTTTAGGCCGAGCTGTGTCATCACGATTTACATGTTGATAGTAAAATATTCGCAAAACCTTCAATTTGGGAGACAATCCATACCCATAGTATATGTTTCGCCATATATTTAGATAAAACTCTTGAAAAAAATATATATGTGTGAGAGATTGATATTAATTAATGTTTACTGATTTGAGGCCAGTCGTGGCGCAGGGGCACTAAGTTTGACTGTAAAATCGACTGGTTGTGGGTTCGATCTCCACTCGAGGAGATGAAATATTTATTTAAATTTATATATCCATCTCTTCGCTCTGGTGTCGAGGCAAAGCGCGGCGTTGAGCCACTCAACATAATGCTTCTAGAATTCGACAAAAAGTGGAGAACGGAGTATCTTAACACTGCCTAACCTGCTGTGTGCGGGATACAGCAGGATGAAACTGATTTGATTTGATTTTTATTTATTTTACTATTCGCGCGGACTATAATATTGGGCGCTTGCTAAGATATTCCACATATTTTTAGTTGTTACGATTGCAAAACATAAAATCCTGATATTCCCATTCACATAGTAAATTTTCAAAACCTTAAGGAACTTAAATTTCAGCTTAGTGCGTCCAGTAGGTTTGAATATGTGTCATTTGTGAGTCACATAGTGTACTTATATGCANATTAACTGAAATCATTCAATGTTTTTCTAGGTGAAATTTTCTAGGTCTAATTTCAAAAAAATTAGGTGTGCAAATACTTTTTTTACCCACTGTATGTTTCGCTATATATTTAGGTAAAACTCTTGAAAAAAAATATGTAGGTATGTGTGAGTCGTGGCGCAGGTGCACTAAATTTGACTGTAAAACCGACTGGTTATGGGTTCAATCCCCACTCGAGGAGATGATATATTTATTTAAATGTATATTTTCATCTCTTCGCTTTGGTGTCAAGACAAAGCGCGGTGTTGAGTGCTGCCACTAAACACACAATGCTTCCAGAATTCGGAAAAAACTGGAAAAAGGAGTGTCCTAACACTAGATTCCCTCTGCCTACCCTGCTGTTTGCGGGATACAGCGTGAAGCTGATTTGATTTGATTTGATTTTTATTTATTTTATTATTCGCGCGGACTATAATATTGGGCGCTTGCTAAGATATTCGACATATTTTTAGTTGTTATCGATTGCAAAACATAAAATCCTGATATTCCCATTCACATAGTAAATTTTCAAAACCTTAAGGAACTTAAATTTCAGCTTAGTGCGTCCAGTAGGTTTGAATATGTGTCATTTGTGAGTCACATAGTGTACTTATATGCACATATTGATGACGGCATGTGGCCAATAAAATAAATAAGAAAGTTTGGAAATTCGAAAGTAAATGAGAAGGTTGTTATAAGCCGATAATTGTTTTTGACTTTACAAGGAACGATTAAGATTATTTATTTATATACTTACTTACCAAAAACTTTTTACATTATATAAACATACATATGTTCTACTATACTATAAATATAACCATTAGTTGGTAGCACTAGTTCCTCGGTCGTAAAGAAATGTCAAGGAAAATCTTCATATAAGGACATTCTGATATCAGCCCCTATATAAATAAAAAGAGTTCGTCAAAAGGATGATTAGTGATTATATTCTCACAATGTACGCAAGCGTGTCTGGACTTTTTATTTTTTTTCTTGGCATTGGTAAGTACGTATTTAAAAATCATAGCATATAGGTAGTGTTGTGAAAAAATAAGATAACAATTTTACTGCTTTTTTTATTATATCAAATTAGATTAAAACAACAAAATAAAGTCAAGGTTTCACAGATATTTTAGTAATGTTTTTTACTCACGCGGTATAAGAATGGTTTATTTTACATTCAAAATAATTTCACTTGTACAACCTATCGGGCGGCTTTTACACCGGCTGGTATATTTCTCTTTAAAATATTGGACCAAATTCTTGTAATTTGACCTTATAATCATTTTTTAAATGAAAATTTAGATAAATACTGATAAAAAGAACCCAGTAAAAAAATGCATTAGATATGTAAAAAATAACATGAGGAGTATCTTCATGAGCTTCAAATAAGTTTACAAGAAACGTTAATCATAGAATGAAAAATGTATATTTTTTATATCAATTTACTCGTTATTTTAGACAAACAGGTAAGTGAAATAATTTACTTATTTCATTATTTAATATAATTAATTATTAAACACTGAATAGACGTCGAGGCCAGTCGTGGCGCAGGTGCAAAAGCTCTTGTAAACGCGATTTGTTGTGGGTTCGATTTAAAGTCGAGCAAATGAAATATGTAATATTTTCATTTCCTCTAAGATGAAGCTAAACAAAATACGTGTTTATGACTTTTTTCACACAGTATTTAGATAACTAGGTTATCTATCTATTCGAGCTCTTGTTGGGAGATAAAATCAACAAATATGAAATTGTATTCAAAATAGTCATAGTTATTTTTTCTTTCTAATGTTCACGTTTTTTTTTAAATTTATAGTTTATGATTTTTTTATAAAATGTAATCTGCAAAGTAAAATAATAATAAAACACAGCTAATATACATTTACAACATTTTTATTTTTTAGGTAGCTGTGCAATTAACGAGCAAGAGGCTAAGTTAAGGTTTTATTTTAGGTATGCATAGTTTTAGATATATTACGAGTTTTTTGACCAGAGGTTGTTTTATAAAGTAAAAATTAATAAGTTCCCCTTTATATATTTTCAGTTCATTTGAAAATTTTACTGAATTCTCAATAACGGAAGCTCAGAATATACTATCGACTTCATGGTACAATCCCGAACATACAACCGTGATTTTTTGCCACGGGTTCACTGGTATGTATGGCTTACTAATTATACTTAAAATATTTCTTATATAAATTGGTTAAAAATTAAAACAGTATAATTTTCATCCTTTGCAGGCGTTCCGAATGGACCGGCTGTGACAGAGATAATAAAAGTTTACATAGAAAACAACAAAAGTAACGTAGCGCTTCTCAATTGGGATTATTTAGCTTCAAAGCCGACGCCAAGTATGGCCGCTTCATATATGAACTGGGCAGCTCCCAATGCCAGACAGGTAAATGTTGTAAAAAAGAGTGCTGATAGAGTTGTTATATCTATCAAAAAAAACAATTTTATTATGTGTCAGATGCTTAACTAATAATTTCATATGCGTAGGTTTCAATTAAGTATGCTCAGGTAAGGCATAAATATTATATTAATTAAATAAAGGAATTAAAAATAAATTAATACAAATTATTCTCTATGTGCGTGACACACTGATGGTAGACACGCCCTAGTAAAAAAAATGGCGGCCGTTGTATGTTGCGTAATTAATAATTATACAGTGAACTCCCTGGTTAACAAGTAACACACTATGAAAACTAATTGATTCGTAAAAATTCACGCTATAAAATAAAGGACAAATTTCAATTTAAACGTACTACAAAACATCTATTACCTCATAAAAATAATTTAGCAATGTAATTTTGGTAGGATTTGTGTTTTGGAAAAACCATTGATTAATTTTGCTGTAACCTTGTGACAGTTCTACGATGGCCAACTTTATTTTTTTTGTCGCATACGAGTACATGTGCCGACCGAGACCGATAGTATCTAGATTGAAATTTGGGGGAAAAATTAAATTTAGTAGATATAAGTTTCATTTTATAATCTTTAACTCATTTTTAATTTCTCTTAAATTTGATTAGATTTTTTCTAATAAAAAATAAATATCGTTAAGGGCGAGTCGGACTCGCCCACCGAGGCTTCCGTACGAATGTCAGGATTGTAGGTCAACGGGAAATACAAACTATAAAAGTTGACAAATTTAAATTTGCTGGCATAATAACTCATTTCATATGAAATATACTAAATATGTGCAACAATATTGTATTAAAAATGCATATCGACAAACGTTAAGCTTGAAATACAATACATTTTCTATTTTGCCTAGTTGGCTGTACGCCTCGTCGATACATTCTTCAATCTATCAAAAGCTGGATTGAATTTAACAAAGACGCATTTGATCGGCCACTCGCTGGGAGCGCACATTTGGGGTATTACGGGAAATAATATTCAAGAAAAAGGAATTCAATTACCTTGGTACGTATATACATATGTTCCATATAACATTCATACTAGCGTATTCTTTATGTTAGGATAAATCTTAATAAATTCAATTAATTCTGTTAAAAAAATAACGTTTTAGCTTCATTTGATGATGATGATTATGAAATTGAAGACCATTTTCATCATTGTTTCGAGTTTTTAGGATAACTGGCTTAGATCCAGCCAGTCTTGGATTCGAAAGGAAACCGGCGGCTCAAAGGCTCAACTCGAAATCTGCTGTTTTTGTGGACGTAATTCATACTGACCCCACCAAGTATGGCTTAAAATCCTCAGTTGGTGTTGTGGATTTTTGGCCAAATTATAGACATTTTGGACCCGTTAGACAACCAGGCTGTTCCAATGAAGCAACTGCAATGCTTTCCCTAGCAGGTACAAAATTCGCCCTACTTATAATAATATAATAGATTCAGAAATATTTATCGTAAATTTAACAAGGTAAAAATATATTTTTTTACAATTTGATATTTGCAAGAAAACAATTCAATTCTGTTTTTCGATTGACTATAGTATCTGATATTAATAACATACCGCTGGTGTGTAAAATATGACGGCTGTCATCGATCCGCTGTGGTATTACGTTTTACGACATGTTCACACAATGCCTTATTTCTATCAAACATCCTCGCGAAGTTACTTCAATAGGAACAACTGACCACGCTAACCTCTAGCCCCGTTCTCCCCTACTACAAACCACTCACGATGAACATTTTAATTTTTTTTAATACCAAAATTAAATGAAAACTGATATTTTTGTATATATCAAAAATACCCCAAAAAGGTTTTTGATGTTTATAATTGGTATGAAGTTGTTCCTAGTTCCTAGAAATGAAAAAAAAACGAAAAATAACAAAAAAATTAAGGATATATACACACACTGTAACGCGACGGTTGTGGGTTCGATCCCCACTCGAGGAAGTCAAATATTTATTTACGTTTATATTTCCATTTCTTCGCTCTGGTGTCGAAGCAAAGCGCGGCGTTGAGNTAGACTCTTAAAAATATTTCATTGAACACATGTTTCATGGGTTATTAGAATTCACCCTTAAATACGCAAGCGAAGCTGCGCGCGTCCGCTAGTAATATAATAGATTCAGAAATATTTATCGCAAATTTAACAAGGTAAAAATATATTTTTTTACAATTTGATATTTGCAAGAAAACAATTCAATTCTGTTTTTCAATTGACTGTAGTATCTGATATTAATGACATACCGTCGGTGTGTTAAATATGGCGGCTGTCGTCGATGCGCTGTGGTGTTACGTTTTCCGACATGTTCACACAATGCCGTATTTCTATCAAACATCCTCGCGAAGTTACTTCAATAGGAACAACTGACCACGCTAACCTCTAGCCCTGTTCTCCCCTACTTCAAACCATTCGCGATGAACATTTTAAAATATAATTAATACCAAAATTAAATGAAAATTGATATTTTTTTAGATATAACAAATACCGCAAGAAGGTTTTGATGTTTATAATTGGTATGAAGTTCCTAGTTCCTAGAAATGAAAAAAAAAACGATAATTAACGATAATTAATCACACATTGTAACGCGACGGTTGTAGGTTCGATCCCCACTCGAGGAAGTCAAATATTTATTTACGTTTATATTTCCATTTCTTTGCTCTGGTGTCGAGGAAAAGCGTGGCGTTGAGTTCTGCCACTCAACACGCAATGCCTCCAGAATTCGGCAGAAAGTGGAGAACGGAGTGTCTTAACACAAGGTTCCCTCTGCCTACCCTGCTGTGTGCGGGATACAGCGTGAAGCTGATTTTTTGTTAAAGATATATTGAGAACTGCTGTGAACCCTACCCATATAGGGGATTCAAATAATTATAAGACTAGGTTTTGGCCCTTCATTACCATCTACATACATACTATTGTGAGTCTCTTGTTTGCGTTCACTATTCAAATTATTTCGCTAATGAGAGCGAGAGGTTATATTTTTCTATTTATCAAATAATGTTTTTGACATCTGCTTACATAATTATTTTATTTTTATAATAGCGTAGAAACATGAATGCCTAGATGACTGTGCTGTATGAAATAATTGCATCGCTATTCATGTTTGAATATATGTATAATACGTATTTATTTATTTTTATTAAAAGAGGCCGTCGCAGTACGACACGTAAGCGCGATGTTTGGCGATTCGATCCCCACTGAGCTCAACAATTATACAACTGAAAGTTATGTTAATTAGTCTGGTAGACAAAGCACTAAGATCCGCCATTAAATATGCAATTTAAAAAAAATTGTAAAAAACGGGAAACGAAGTGCCTTAATACTGATTTACCTTTACCTACACTGCTACGGAAAAAAATAACTTCTTAAGCTACAAAATTAAAGTTTTCAATATACCTACGTAAAATAATACATAACTTAATTTATTAAATATTATTGGTATGCACTTATCTACGAGTACATAAAGCTACTGAAGAAAAAACAATATTTAAATATGGAAGTACTACATTTTTTTTCAGATCTATGTAGTCACAATCGAAGTTGGCGTCTGTGGGCGGAAGTTGTAAGACGCCCAGGTTCAATAATTGGCTCTTATGCATTAAATTATAGAACGTGGAAAAATTATCATACAGACGAGAGAAACGCTACCACTTTAAAAATGGGAGAATATCGCATGGACGCGTAAGTATATAACACTAATTTGTGCTAATAATCCAATACAGTAATAATATATTAGTATACAATAAATGGAAGAAAGGTCCTCGAATGGCGACCCCGTCTCCGCAAAAGGAGCACAGGCCGGCCCTCCAACCAGGTGGACCGACGACCTTAAGAAGACAGCGGGAATCCGCTGGATTCAAAGGGACCTGGACCAGGACTTTGCGTATAAAAATATCTGTCAAACCAAAAAAATACAGTTGTGTTCGTAATTTTACCCATATTTTATCTATGAATGTAACATTTTCATTTGTTTCTTTTCAGACAGCCAGGAGATTATTACTTTGTAACAAATTCTGAATCTCCCTATGGATTAGGTATAGAAGGAATATAAGAATGAAAAACTAACTAAATTAAGTTAGACAATTGTATTGGAAATATGAATTAAGGAAATAATTTGTTTCGTCTGAACAATAATAGCGAATATTCAAGTAAAGCAAAACATTACTTATTATTCATAGCTATGTTTGTGAATATATTTACATTTTTATCTCATCCTGTATCAGTAGGTAGTCTGTTTAGCGAGTTTTTCGATTTCAAACGAGAGTGATTGGATGTAATAAAAGAAATTAATCATCCTTAAAGTTTCGAGATATTTTTGTCGAAATCAAAATGTGGTTGCCAACATTTTTTCGATGATTATAAAAAAAAATCACGATAACATAATAGTACGATATGTTAGAACATAAATTAAAAGGCTCTTGATATGTAGGGTAGGTGTACACAAGTCTGTTTTGTTTTTTTTTTCATAAGAGCTTAATGAGGACAACAAGCTTATTATAACAAGCAAGCTTATTAAGGATAACAAGCTTGGTAATTGTTGGATATATTATTTATCTTTCAAACAAAAAACAAATTCACAAATATGATTATTTATTCTTTTTTTGTTTAAAACTATCATTTATCCTGCTTATAGCAGGGTAGGCAGAGGGAGATTAATGCTAAGTCACTCCACTCTCTCCGTGTTGAATGGCGGAACTCAAAGCTACGTTTTGCTTATTACCAGAGCAAAGAAATTAAATTATTAATTAATTAATTCCTCCGAGAATGAATCGAACCCACACCCGTCGTGTTTATTATTGTTAAGCTTGAGCCTTTGCTCAACGAAGGCCTCTTACTTATTGTAACTTTTTATATTTAATAACTAATATACAGAATATTTTAATTAATTTATTTTTATGATAGTGTATATAATATGTTTAATTTATTTTATTCACTAGCCAAAGAATAAAATTGTAATAATTGTCTGTTGGTCTGACTTGTGGTTGGAGAGAAATATACCTGTTACTTGTTACCTGTCGGAAGCATTGTGCATATTATATTAGTTAAAAGATAACTGTGTTTAAATAATTGTTTTCATTTTACTGCAATAAAAAATATTTTTTATAAAGTTACTTTCCCCACTTTTGATTTTTAATTGCAATTGACATTTTAAAGTTATGGCTTAAACTTATTCTAAATAAATAAAATAATGAAATTTTAAATGTTAATCTAATCTATATATAAACAATTTATGAAACACTTTATTTAAAATATGAAATAGTTAAAACAGTAAATAACAAATGCAAAATAGTCTTTAATGCAACTAACTACAACGCCACTCTCAACCAAACCACTATGAGTTTCAGAACTTCTAGTTACTAAAACGAGTGTATTCTTACTGTTAACTACTTTAAAACTTACAGTTAAGTTAAATAATGTAAACTTTTAAGTTTAATAGCAAGATTTAAAAAATCCTATATGTTTTAGAAATTAAACTCATTTGTTTAAAAATGTATGTTATGTTCAAATTACTTTTATTTGTAATCTACGATACATGTGTAAGATTAGTTAGTTTATTTAATTAACCTAACCTAAATCTAAACCTATTATTAATTTTAGTTTTAGTTATAGGTAATTTAATATTTATAAATGTCTAACATGTTAATTTAATTAAGTACAGATAACTTATGACAAAAATATTAAATAATTTATCTAAAAATCAATTTTAGTATTTTTTTCAACTTCACGCTGTACCCGCATATGGCAGGGTCGGCTAAGGAAACCTAGTGCTAAGACACTCCGTTATCCGCTTTCCACCGACTTCTGGAGGCGCAGAGATGGAATCAGAATCAAACCGACAACCGTTGCTTTTTATTTTATTTTACCAATTTTATTTTAATTAATAAGTAAATTTAAATGATAATAAAAATGAAAACGCACGAAGGTGTCGATAAACATTTTCATAGACTTTTAAAACAAGCCGGACGTAACCAAAGTCGTTGGCTGCATCTGTTTGACAATTTACGCTTTTAATAATGGCCGGCGTTGCCTTTGAATCGTGCGCGAATTAACAGCGAGCTAAATTAAAGCCTTCAAACTTTTTAGTAGACGGCAGTTGTTCCCACTTTGCCCCTCACTTCACTACGAGTTAAAGAAAATTAGTATCCACATCGAATTGTCGACAATCGAATGTAGATTCGTAGGCACCTAAAAAGAAATAAAAGTTTACTGACGCTTGGTTTTTGCGTAATTATACTAACGAAGTTTATTAAAAAGGATAAATTAATAACTAACAGAATTAATAATAAAAAAAAAAGTTCCCGACTCAAGATATCACTAACTCGTCTTGGAAAAGTTCTGTGAAAAAGTAAATGCTAATCTGATTTTCATAAAACATAGCTAAGAATAGAGGCATTGACTGAGAGTAGTAGAGTGGGTATCGAACCCACTACCGTCACGTTACACTCACCACCTGCGCCCCTACGCCTCGACGGCATCTATAAATTAATTATTTAGTTGTTACTCCCAATCTATTTGTATAGGTAATTGTATCGATTTCACATTTACAATTTTGTAAATGCTATAAATAGCTAACATAAAAATCCTATGAACTCAGCTATTATTTTTATTTAATACTAGCGGCCCGCTCGCGGTTTCACCCGCGTGAACTATGTTATTATTAATTTCTGTCTCCATGACTACGTCCTAGTGACGTCTATGCAAAATTTGAGACTCCTGGCATTTGTAGTAACGAAGTTTCATACAAACTTTCGACCCCAAGAACAACCCCTTAGAAATTGAATATTGCAAATTCCCGTCTTAGCGAGCACCTACGTCCTATAAGTAACTCCTATGCAAAATTTGAGATTCCTAGCACATGTAGTTTCTGAGATTTCGTGATGAGTGAGTGACCTTTCGATTTTATATATATAGATAAACGTGCACGTATAATATACTAGTCCACTATTGTTAAAGAGAAGGTAATTCTATACGCTACAGAGAATTATAGGTTTCCTTTGAGTAGCAGTGATTTTCATTAATTCATGCAAACAGGGACGACTGATGTGGTGATACTATTGTATATGAGCAAGCACAGATACATAATGTAAAATAATTTGTTTTTGTTTCATTTGTGAAATTTCTTATGATGTTAAAATTAAATTAAATATAGTATGGAATGAAATAAATATTAATATTCATTTGTAAATTCGAAGTCGTAAAATATAGTGACACTTGGTTTGCGTGTGGCACGTTATATTTTCACACTATAATTTTGTTACACTTTTTCATAATTTTTCCATGTCTTTTTTTAAGTAAATGTAGAAGTATGATTTTTTCAGGAAATCAAGGGACCGTAGATCTGAGTATATGGTTTGAATTTTAATTCGATATCTCCAAGCGTTCCTGAGATAAAGGCTCTTGACAGACAGACAGATGGACAACAAAATGATCTTATAATGGTTCCTTTTTTCTTTAAAAGGTTTGGAACCCTAAAAACATCCAAAACTAAAAAATCTTGGGAATGACTAGTAAGGGATTGACATAGAATAAAATCTACGATGATTATATATAGCCATAAATTATATGAATCTTATATCTTTTCTTTTTTTTATATCTTTGAATTAGAGTGATTTGCCCTCATAATTTTATTAGAATGACTTGATGTACTGGTTACCTTCGAAGAGTTCTATTATTAAGGTCCTGGCTCCATCAGCAGATGTGATGAAACTTGTAGGTACCTAAGCCATGTAAAACTGCCAACTTTCATGATTCTACAATAACAAAAAGTATACATTTCAGTATGCTATGGGGAACATTGCAACTCGTCTTTGTATATTGGAAAATAGAATTCAATTAGAGCCGCGACACGAGCGACAGTCGTCCAAGTGCAGTTTTATAGTCAATAAATTGCATATAAGTGAAACTTGTTCGCTCCATGCATCACCCCCCTGACACCAGTGAACTGTCACAGCAATTTAATTTATTAAATAGTAAATACTAAACACTATCAGCTTTTTCATTACTCCCAATAAAGGCTATGTAGGTATTTTTTTAGCTTCACGCTTTATCCCGCATGTAGCAGGTTAAAACACTCTACTCCCCACTTTCAGTCTAATTCTGGGATTGCGTGTTGAGTGGCGCAACTCAACGCCGCGCTTTTTGTCTTGGTGGGAATCAAATCCACAACCCTTGATTTACAGTCACACGCTTGTGCCTCTGCGCCACGATGGACTCATCGTATATTTAGATAACTTTTATTTTTCCGCTTTCACCATATTATCATTGTATGGAATAGCGTTATCATCAATTACTGCAGATCGCGCCAGTCAATTTACTAGCATTATTATAAACGAATGCCTAGAATAATATATTTATTATAAAAGCTATATAAATAAAATTACTTTTTGACTAAATACTTCTAAGTAAATCAACAGGCAAACACGCATGCGCAGAAATAAGTGAAAAGCTGAACTAAAGTTCAGTCAGCACGAACCTTTCAAATCGGCTAGTAGCTGTGGGCAAAAGTTGTTAATACTTTTATTACGATCTTCTTAAGTTATGTAGTAACATGTACTCTACGATAGTGCTTCTGGTATTATATACTCGTGTGTATTTTTTTTATATTTTATTATATTATATTATATAGTGCAGTTTATATAAGTGTATGTTATTTTGCGTGTTAAGAAATTTAATATGTTTTTTCTTAAAATAAAACTATTATTAATATAAAATCAACAACTTTTAAGTTATAATTTCTCATTATATCAAGAATTTTTTTATATTATTATTGCACAAAAAGTTTGTGTAATAACAAAATTAATTATATATTAGAAGTAATCATGAAAAAATCATAACACTGAATTCTTTTGGTTTAAATGAAACGATAAACTTAACTCAATATCTGTCATAAATTTACATATTTCATATTAAAAGTATAATTTACGACAACAATATGAAATTCTGAAGTAAGTTTAAGAATTGTAAGTACGAATTAAATTATAGGCAATAAATGAAAAAAATGAAACTATTTAGAGTTTTCCTTTCAAGTAATAAAAAAAACGCACATACGAATATATTCAACGTAAGAATACCTTAGGTACCAATTTCAGTAAAAGCTCGCAACTTCGAACATGTTTTGTATTGTTATAATGAATAATTCAAGACGTCTACCAAGACATGCCTTGGCAAAACAATGTATTTATCATTGCTTCATATAACATCTATGGGGTCCTCATTTGATTATGCAATTTTCGTAAACAAACGGAAACGTAGTAATTTTAGTACGGTGTATCAATTTTTATTATCTTACTGCCATGCAAGTCGGCGATTACTAGACTCTTCAATCTTTCTTTATTCTTTATACTTATTGATTTCTATATTTTCAATTTACATTACAGTATAAACTAAATAAATTTCCGTAAAATGTTTTAAAGTATAAACTTTTTATTTTATTCTAAGATTTTAAAGAACTCTCCGAGCGTCTTTACAGAAATCGTAAACGCTAGTGCCAGACGATGCTCACTCGTGTAATAACTGTAAATTTCCACAGAGTGTGTGGCTGTAAATATTCAACGAATAGAAGTTCCTCCTTTAGTGAAAATTGGCACGAAGTCAGTAGTTTTAGATTGTCAATATAGCACCAATACTGCAACGCCTCCCGGCCTCGTCATGAAATGGTTTTTCAACGGCTCCTCAGGCTTAGTGTATCAGTGGATACCGCCTCTAAAGCCGCAAGTTATAGGGTTGCTAAAAGGAAAAGTTGATTTGGATTTCAGAATATCGGGTATGATATATTTTATTTATTTATTTCTACAAAACAAAATCTATGTATATAGAGTGTTAGTAATAAATACTATGAAATTTATATGAATGTAAAAAAAAAAAAAAAATTTCAGAAGAACCATTGCAAGCGTATCGTGCCATCAAAATATTACAGCCTACTACAGATCTTAGTGGAAATTATACTTGTGTGGTATCTACCTTCATGCAGGAGGACCGTCAGACTCGACCCATGCTTGTATACAGTAAGAGCCATTACTAATTTTACATATCAACGACTAAGTGCCAATACCTCCTAATTGAAATTAATGTTAAAATAGTAATAACAAATAAGAATCTTAATACATAAAAAAATTAGAATCTACATAATTTATATGTTAAGCTATTAAAAAGCTTCAAGCTTGAAATATTCTTTGTATGTTACTCCAAATATTACTATATCATAGATAGGTATACAATAATAGCGGACTGTGTTTAAAAAAAATTATTTTTTAAAATGTCTGTTTTCTGTAGGCATTGGCAGAAACTTTCACTTCACTCAAGAAAAAAAATATGTGTTTTTAGTAACATTAATATGCACAGCCGAAAATTTATATCCAAAGCCGGAAATAATTATATCGGCACGAGGGTAAGTGTACTAATGTAAAAGATAATTGAAGAAAAATACTATCTAAAATAATTTTTTAAATATCTTTTATTAAAACTTTGGCAACTTTATATTTAAAAAATGACTTATATTTTAAAAATAGAACACTTAATATTTTAGCAAACCACTGACTCAAGCCGTATCTGAAATGAAAATGGACTCTTGGGGCCTATATTCAATAATAACAAAGGCAGTGGTTCACGACGACGATGTCAGGGAACCCTATGAAGAATATCAGTGCTCTCTGAACTTGGTGGCAGCTAATTACACAGCTAATAAGACATCAATATACTATCCAGGTATTTATATAGTGTATTTTATATACATATACCTAGCAGTGGCACGAGTAGCCAACAAGTACCAATGATCGACGCTTTTTTTTCATTAAATGAGAATGTAAATCAAAAAATCAAAAACTTTGTACTTTGTTTGTTCGTAATGAAAACTCACCACAGTGGCAACCAGGCGTTATAAATTAAAAACTAAAAAAAAACAAATATTATTGATATAAATATAAATATTATTTTTCTATCTTTCAATCTTATTGTGAGTATACGATGTTTAACAGGATTGATGCCAACTGCAAACATTGCAGCTTACGAAGTGCAGAAGCCGCAGGAGCGTCATGTCTCTAGTGGTATGATACTTTTTATTTACAAACCCATATTTGACCTTTGGCTCAAAAAAATCAAAAAGTAACTATATAACAGCTTTATCAAAGATTTCAAATACAATACATGAATTTTACAATATATTCTGAAGTAAGCCATAAAATACTTTTAAATTGCTTTCTTTGTTTCAACGGTGTTTTTACGAGAAATGAAAAAAGAATGTTATTTACGTTAACGATAGTTTCTAAGTTATTTTCTTCTAAGTATGCATACTTTTATAGCTTCACGTAAACAAGTTTATAAAATAGTTGTATGCATTTATAACTTTCTAACAATTTAATACTTTATTGCATTAAAAACAAAGAAAAAAATGTATATAATTAGTAAAAATACAAAAAAAGTGCAATGGCGGCTTTGTCACTAAAAGCGGTTTCTTACAGGCAACCATTTGAAAGGATTCATTTTATAAAAGAGAGCAGAATGTTTAATATAGTTATTTAACTTCTTTCTGTTTCTTAATTTAAATCTGTCTCTGTTTAATCTGTTTACTTAATTTCTTTTGTAATTTATTACATATACCTTATGAGACGTAAAAAGAAATACTTTTAAATTGAGTGAAAATAAAACTAGCACTAAAATAAAAAGAAATGGTTTTGTTAATGTGTACAAACTTGTACTTAATATAAAGTACCTACATAAAAATTGTATGCATTTCTACGTGGAATTAAAGTTTCTATTACCAAACATTTGAAATTCTCACTAGATAGTTTATATTTTATTATCGAAACAACGCAAGAAAACGTTAATTTCCACTCCGTTTTAATATGCTGTAAAAATTGTAGCATTCTGTTTATTAAAAGAAATAAGTCACTATTTGTTTATCTAATGTATGTACTCGTAGGTATGTTTATTTCTTTAAAGTGAAATATTTATGAAATTGAAAATCTTCATAAAGTAGTTTGAACAGAAATTATTATTTTATGTACAAGTTTTATTACATGTATTTATGTTATATTAATTTAAATTCATTAATAAATATTACTTTCACAGGTAAAGACATAGTTTCAAGAATATCTCTACAACGATTAATTACGGTGCTACTGTTGTGTAATTGCTCAAGATATAATTTAAGCACTCGTACGTAGGTGTAATTAAATGTAGCTTTGTCAGCTGTAAATATTTAACAGGTCAATTCTTATTTTTAAATTTTTACAACGGGTTCAATAAACCCTGAGTACTAATAATATAGTAAATAAAAATTAAATTATAAAGTTTTGATTAAACGTTTATTTATTATTAGTATTACGTACATTTATTCGGCTGAAATTGAAATGAGTAGTATTAACTCTTCTAACTAAAAAAAATAGTTTTCATTTATTTTTTATATTGTAATTTGCTATTTAAATTTATAAAAAAACAAAATTAAATTATGAAAGTTTACTGTAATTTGTAAAGCCTTCAGACTGACTTAAAATATACTTGCTTTAAAGTAAGTTACCGACAGATGTCAGTTAACTATACTAAAAGGTTTTCTGAAAGTGACTGTTTTAATTTTATTTTAAGTCTTGGATTAAATTTTTTTATCAAAATAAGTTTTGTAATTAAATTTATTCGATTTTGAATATACCAATAACGAGAAAAATATTTATAAGAAGGAATCCACACCCAGCTTCGCCCGGTGTAATTTTTTGTTATATTATTGCAAAATTATATGAAATGCTTATAAATGCTTATACATTGTAGCCTATGTGTTATTGTCATGAGTAAGCTATACTACTGTAAAATTTTAATCTAAATCCGTTTAGTAGTTTTTGCGTGAAAGTGTAACAAGTAACTATTCTCATAAAGTTTTATATGTTAGTTAGTTTTGTTAGTTAAATAATAATTCGTAGAATATATTATTCATTATGGACAAAGCAGGATAATGTATTTATTGGTACTTTACATAATTTGCATCACTATTTATTTAAATCTTGAAACTTTCATAAGATATTATCTGAAAAATAAATATTTGAATATGACAGAATAAGAGTTCATTATTGTTTTAAATAAATAAAATATTGACTCTACATATTTTTTATATTTTTAGGGTTCCGTACCTCTAAAGGAAAAACCGGAACCTTTATGCTTCTCCGTCATTACGGCTTATAAAAAGAGTTCATCCATAAGTATCTTTGCTGATAACTTTCTAATTGTACTTCTCTCTACGGAAATGGACAAAACTGTGGTAAAATGGCAAACGAGGGTCGGACACGTACCCCGTACGTGCCCCAAAACGTAGCGGATTGTATGAGAATAGAACAAGTCGAAGTCTGAAACAAAATAAACTCAAACTTACTCCAACTTTGAAATTTTCAACTTCAACTTGCATACGGCATGTGAATAGAAACTGTTAGGAGCGAAGTCTGTCTACCATTAACCCTGAAACTCGTGAATACAATTTAAGGGTTTTAATCTGTACTAATATTATCTATTCTTTATTCTATTTTATACTATATTAAACTATATGTTATACAAATTAAATAAAGTGGAAAAAAATATTTGGTTGAAATTGATCATGTTAAAAATTATTGGTTCAATTTGAAAAATTAACCTTGTATTATATAGCCCATTTATCGAGGAGGAAGGCTATAGGCTATATTTTATATTACTAAAAACTTTGGGAGATTAGAAAAAATATATTGAAAAAATAGAACCGAGAGCTTCCGTGACTGTAATCGCGATCGGTTGTAGGTTCAATTTCCATTCAATGAAATAAAATATTTTATATTTTGTTCTGGTATCAAGACGAAGCGCGGCGTTGGGTTCCGCCACTCAACACATAATACCTTTAGAACTCGGCGAAAAATGAGGAACGGAGCAGTCTTAACACTAGGTTCCCTTTGCATACCGGTATGCGGGATACAGCGTGACATTAAAAAAATTATATATAGATCACCTTCATCTATACGTAGAGATGTATGAATGACTACAAATTAAATTACAGATGGATTGATTATTAACATATTTGATAATAATTATAAAATATTGTAATCAGCTTCGAACTTACACCCTTCGTTGACAGCCAGACGCAGTTCCACGACGACCTCAATTTGGAGAAAAGTGTATTAAAATAAATGTATTAAGGACTTGTACAACATAATAGACATCAATTA
Source organism: Heliconius cydno galanthus (assembly GCA_036379175.1). Lineage (NCBI taxonomy): Eukaryota > Metazoa > Arthropoda > Insecta > Lepidoptera > Nymphalidae > Heliconius > Heliconius cydno. Next base: position 449,662 of record JAKRZM010000222.1, read on the forward strand.
CAGCTTTCGTAGAAAACATGAATGCAAAGGAAAATGTTAACGATTAACAAGTAGTACCTTTCAAAAGGTGAACCACTTAGAAATGAGTTCTTTTAAAAGCTTCGCTTCTGCCTATATACATACATACTGTAGGTGGGTAGTTCGTCTCTATCATCTATAGGTACTCTGAATATTTCAAAAAGTACATTTTTTATTCTCACTCAATTATATTATTTAATTTTAATATATAAAAGATATTTTTATGATGCATCTTTCATTGTATAAAACAAAAGTAGATTCTGGGTGATGTACAGGTTTAATCTTAAGCTACAAAACAGTTTTTAATATTGTTTTTATTAATATGTCTGATTGGGAATTGTTATTGTTCAAGACGAAGGCTTATATATATTATAAATGTAAATATATACATATGAATACATGCATAATATAATCTATATTATAGTTTATAAAACTGCCGTTTCCATGCCGTGAAATTCTTAATTTTTATTTAGTATCTAGTAAATAATAATCGCACTATTGGAATAATTTTACAATCGATTCGAATACACGTAAACAAATCTCCTTGGTGTCTTTCTCCATACAACGTGACATTGGCGAAGTGATTAGTGCTCCCCTGTCACGTTCATAACGTATCCATATGTCCATAATCAAAGAATAGAACTTCAAGAACTAGAAGAATAGAATCTTGAGCTTTAATTACTTTCCGAGCGAACATAGAACTTGGCACCCATATACATATATCTCTCATTCGCTTGTCGCTAGAGCCGAGAAGGCATTATTCGAATTGTCCCGCCGGGTGACGATGTAAGACCAGTCCAGGTCATCACCAATAAAGTCCATTCGAAAAAAAAAATTTTTTTGCTTTTCTATGCTTAATAAATTGTCGATATCAATTACTACGTTTATTTGCGCCTTATATGTTCTTTTAAGTTTTAATCATTGTACAGTCATATAACGCCATCTATCGGAATCCAAGTAATTTATGTAAGTAAAGAATTTTACATGAGCGTAAGCTTTCCTTTACGTTGATAATAAAAAGTTCTTTGTTGCTTCTCTAGATGGCCGTCAAGGTTATTTGCCAACCAGTTTTATTAAAAATTGTAATTTTGTCTAATAAGCAATTAACAATTTAGACTTTTTATTTATATTGAGCATATTACTATTGAAGATATAACAATATTTTCTTAGTTTGGTAATTTAAAGGCAGTAAGAAAACGATAAATTAAAGTTTCTTATGTAATTAAAACTCAATTGTTGGATGAATTGTCATGTCATAAATCTAAAAAAATAGGTTAGCACTAATAAATAAACAAATAATCGTCTGGTATTGGAAATAATATATCCACAAGCAACAGAGTGGCCTATGTATAAAGCTTTTAACAACTTAGAACATAACTGGTGGCCATCTCCAGTAATGAAACTGTAAATTAAAAAAGTTCTCCTTTGTAGACTACTTTTTAATATAAGATTATAAGACTACGAGGACAACAACGGTTGCATTCACATTAAGGTTAGTAATTATAACGATATTTAATGCCACAAATTCATATGCAACATATTCTAATTAATCTTAAATTTAGTTTATTTTTTTTTATTCTAGTAGATTTTCTGTATCTGTATTGCACAAATTCAACTTACACCAAATTTTTTATGTGCACAATGTCTCACAAGGAAAAATGCCACTCTCCAAAAAGCGTACACTTTGTGTTATAAATTATACTGGTGATATGATGCTTTTATGCCATAAATTTTGTTAGAGCAACACATCTCACGATGTCGTGGAAACACGAAGAATTTCAATATACTATAAGTATTTTTTTGTTTATTTCAGTAAATTTTATAAGACACTTTTTATTTTGTAAAAAGCTGAAGCTTATAAAATTTTAAAGTTACATAAAAAGATTTTATTTTTTGATATTTATAAGTAACTAGCGGCCCGCTGGCGGTTACACCCGCGTGAACTATGTTATTATTAATTTCTGTCTCCATGACTACGTCCTAGTGACGTCTATGCAAAATTTGAGACTCCTAGCATTTGTAGTAACGAAGTTTCAAACAAATTTTCGACCCCAAAAACAACCCCTTAGAAGTCGAATATTGCAAATTCCCGTCTTAGCGAGCATCCTATAAGTAACTCCTATGCAAAATTTGAGATTCCTAGCACTTGTAGTTTCTGAGATTCCGTGATGAGTGAGTGACCTTTCGATTTTATATATATAGATAAACACTTAATGCGATAAAAGTAACTTAAAGTAAAAAGACTAAGCTTATAATTAATTTTTATTTTGACTTGTTCCGGTAAGACAAAACTCGTAATTAATTAGGTTAGACCATTTTCAAAATTTCTCCTACTATAAAAAATATATATGTATGTACTATAAGTATATTAGTAGTAAATAAAAAAATATTAAAATGTTTCACACTGTATCCCGCACACAGCAGGGCAAGCAGAGGAAACTAATGTTAAGACCCTCCATTCTCCACTTTCCGCCGAATTCTGGAGGTATTGCGTGTTGAGTGGCGGAACTCGACGCCGCGCTTTTGCCTCGATACCAGAGCGAAGAATCGGAAATATAAATTTAAGTAAATATTTTATTTCCTCGAGTGGGGATCGAACCCACAATTATCGCGTTACAGTCACACCCTAGTGCCTCTGCACCACGACGATAAAAATTTATAAAAAAAAAAAAATCAAATATTTTTGTACCATTTGCTTCAAGAATTCATTTATTTATTTTAAATTCGATCGTGATCCACTTGTTTTTTACAGATAACACCTTTTCGCAAAAACTTGTTTGTAAGTCGATTCCGTTATTATATCCTATGGACCCACTAACCGAGAGCCGGTACGTTATCACTTTCACCTTGATATGTCTAAAGCTAGTTCAATAAACGGAATAGTTTATTTGTTCTCAAACTTCCACTGCATCCCGAATATACCTTATATTTATAATCTAGTGTCCGAACACTCCGTTTTCTAATTTCTACCATAACTCGAAATGTTGTGCGGAACTCAACGCTGTGCCTTGGCTTAAGACAACAGTGAAATAAAAATAATTAATTCCTCCAAGTAATTGCAGGCAGATTAACTATTGCATTGCAAGGCCCAAGACTGGCTGACTATAAATATCTTTTTAACCGACTTCAAAAAGAAGGAGGTTATCAATTCGACTGTATTTTTTTAAGTACATCTCGGATGAAACATCAGTATTTAAAAATATACAAGCACAAGACTAAAGGATCCATTGTATCGACTTAACGGAACCTGATTACTCCATTAATGAACAGCCAGCTGCGAATATGTTCTTATTAATATGATATTTTAAACATATATATTAATTTAACATATGTTTATAGAATATAAGTAGGCTATAACTAGTATTTTTAACACACCAACCTTTCTTTATTTGTTAACTAAAATAGTTTTATAATCGATTAACATATACTATATTTTTTTATGTAACTTTCGGGACTCATTTAAATTTTACAGGGCTTTTAGAGAAGATTTAATTAGTTCGAGAATGAGCCGCAACTGTGAGTGGAATGTTTGTGTTTATGTGATCGTAAATACCGTTAGTAGGATATCACTGCTATTATTACCGCCTAATAAGGGCAGAATAAAGAAACAAATAATTAAGTATATGAGTACCTTTTATACAGATATTTGCACATAGCAGGATAAACAGAGGGAACTTGTGAACCTAGTGTTAAGATATTTAGTAACCTTTAAGACATTTTCGTTCCCCACTTTCCCCAATTTCTTCGAGAGGGAATCCAAACCTGACGCATTTACAGTCCCACGCTTGTGCTGGGCCACGACTGGCCTCTTCTTTATATATAGGATTAAAAACATAAATCACCTTTAAGCTTTCATAGTAAATAATAAAATATTGAATTTATTACAACACATTATTATCATCCTTCATAGAGGAAGTCTTTTTGAGCAAAAACAGCCTGAGAATTAAAAACATGATATATTCGACGACGTCCAATAAAGGCCTCGATTATCAACCCTCCGGGTGGCATCAGGACAAAAATATTATTTAAAGATTGTCGTAAAAAACTTTATACCTACCTTACTAATTAAAATGATTACTCTTCATGTTGGGGCTGTTATAACAATTTTCTTGAATTATGATGACTTTTGTTAAAAAATAAAAATTTTTACTCTTTGTTATAAAAATAACAAAGAATTGAATGTTGGTGGAGGCCTGAGACTGTAAACGCGACAGTTTATAGGTTGGATGCCCACTCGAGAAAATGAAATATTTAATATTTTCATTTGCTCGCTTTGGTAACGAGGCAAAGTGCGGCGTTATGTTCTGCCACTCAACACGCAATGCTTTCAAAATTCTAAAGTGGCGCACGGAAGTGTCTTTATGGGAACGAAGTGTCTTACCACTAGTCTTTTAGGTTCCCTATGCTACCACTCCTATATAGGGGATACAGCTGAAGCAAAATTAAAATCATTCCTTCTTGAAATATTCTAAATATCTGTTTTCGAGAGAAGCAGAATTTTAACTTAATACTTGTTGTCCCGACTACGGTGGTAAGAATTTTGATGGTACAAAAAAAATGTAAGTTAAAAATAGTAACATGTTATTTGAATTGGAATGTGTCCTTTCTTGACTGTTTAATTAATAATGTTAACACACTCCGTTCTCTGTTCATATTTTTTTTAGATGTTGGATGATGGAACTCTATTCTGAGAGTGAGAAAAGTAAAAAATAATAATTCTCCCAAATGGAAATAAAACCCACAACCGCCACCGCCAAGACGGCCCCAAATATTTCAGTCATCAGTGTTAAAGTTAATAATCTTTTAAGCATATTACAAGTGTGTCCTAAATAAGTTTTAATAAATGCAACTTCAATATTTTTTTTAGCGTTTTTTGTCTTATGTATAAACCTTTATTAAAAATGTAAAATGTTTCCGTTAGTTGACATAAAAAAAGCATGAATCGTAAAATATTATACATAATTTTCACTGCAATTAATAACCAATTTAAATCTGTAAGTAAAAGCTTTTTTAATTTGCACTTTTTTAATTTAATAAATCCATAGCTGTCTGGAGAGGAAAGAGAAAGCTTTTAATAAGTCACCCTGGGCGCCCATTTCTCTGTAAGGGCGAGAACTAACTATTATATTATCAATCTTTAAAATTAGAATATATAATAAAATATATTTTTGTCAGTTTCACGTTAAATGTCCGCCAGTACGGACATGGAGTGTCCTTACACTTCGTTCTTTCTGCCTAGAAGGAACGAAGTATTAGGAAGTTTCTTCTCGTTTGTACCTAATATAATAGATATTTTTAATGTCAAGCAATGACAGTTACACCTTACAGTTTTTATTTTATACATATTTATATAAAGAGAGCTTTTGGTTCGCTCCATTTTGGTTATCACCTGACCCCGTACACAAGTTTTATAAAGAAAGGAAACACTTACCGTGTTAACGCGAACAAATGGCTAGCATACATTTATCGAGTCCGATGTTGTTAAACCACATAGCGGTATTTCAAGTGCACGGCCAGGCTCAGGAGAGGTTCCACCGAGCAGTCACTCAATGGTCGTCTGCTGTAAGCACAGCGTGGCTCTTGGGATACAAGAAATATCGTGCTTAAAAAAAATAGTACTTAAGTACTTAATTAGGTAAGTTTAGATTTTTTGTTAATATTAGTATTGTTATTGGGAATAATTGGTGTTTCGTTTGGTATAATCATAATATTAATAATAATTTTTCAAAAAAAATATTTTTTATATTTGCATTTTAACCATTTTGACTATTAAATAATAAAACACTTAAATAAAAAAATATGAATTTAATTCTATTTCTATTATATGCAAATGTAAGCTTGCCGTTGTTAATGTAGTTTTCATTTGTATGCAAAAATATAATTTTTACGTCATCATTTGACCTTAGTTTCATCATTATTTATTAGATTTTAGATATAAAGCAAAATAAAAATAAAAAAATTGCAATATATAAGAAGACCTTTTATTTTACATCAAGAAAAATAATTGATAAGTTAATCAATATACTTATTTTAATTTATGTAACTCTAATTGTGTATATCATCTTCAAAGTAATACTTTGTAAAATATTTACATTATTTTTATTAAAATATTTTTTTATTTATATAACAATAAAATAAATAAAGATTAACTATGTCACGGATAAGGAGTTATAAGATAAATAATCAAAGACATGTTATTAGAGTTAATACCGTTTTAAGTGTTTTTCTTTGTTTACAGGAATTATGCAGTATATAATTTATACGACCTTGCTTTTAAGTGCGTTTATTTACACAAAAGCGTTAGTTCTCTATGACGATGAGAACTTCGCTTATGTGGAAGATGAACCGAACAATATAGACCGTAGCCAAGAAAATAATGCGAACGTTCAAAGTTTTAGAAATGAACGTATACTTTGGCCATATCCTTTAAACAACAAAAGCGATCCCATCAATGGTAACGAGAGGCCTGGCTCACTGGAAAATAGGCAGCACTTATCCAAGCTTAAAGTGCAGAATAGAAAAGCTAGATTTGGGTACTGGTCCTACCCCCAAAGTCCCATAGTCGATATGATGATGCAAACCTTCGCTGTGAACTACTCGCCCGCGAATGGGAATGATCCATTTGACTTTTTAAGGGACTCGTACCCGTTACCCAAAGGTGAGTATAAAAAACGAATTCTCATGCAGCAAACATTATTATCGAGAAAACAATGTCATTTTTGAAACAATAACTTAACAAAATTCATGGCCAAAACATAGATTTGATGTATTAATAGTATATTGTGTCAGCTTACATTTAATTAGTTTAATTTGTGTATGAATTTCACAATACAGATTAAGTCAGATTGTCAAAATAATTGGCGAGATGTGGGACGTACGATTAATTAAGGTATCACCCCAAACTAATTGCACCGTTGTATTTTTAAACATGCCGCTCATTTATTCAATATATTTAAAAATATTTATGTCTTAAAAGGTTCGTGTCTATTACAAAAATAATATGTAAAAATTTCTCTAATTTACTAAACTTTAAGTATAGTTTAAAGAAGTAATATTTATTTATAATTCTATTTCAGAATTGATAAAATTTTTGAAAATAATTTGTTAATATATTTATGTTCCCCTGAATGAAGGTAAATATATTATTATATTATATTTATTTTGTAACTAACATATAAATATTTCATATAGGTTTAAGTGAGACATCGGACGAATACGACTACGTCATAATTGGTGCTGGATCTTCAGGCTCGGTTTTAGCATCTCGTCTTACCGAAGACAAGCCTCGGGCGACTGTCCTGGTCATAGAGGCTGGCAAACCTGAAATGTTACTATCAGACATTCCAGCTTTAACTCAGTATCTACAACAAACTGACTATGTTTGGCCGTACACTATGGAACACCAGCCTGGTGTCTGTATGGGTAAGTGTAAATATTTTTAAAAGGATGAATTAGATTATTCTTTAGCTTCACGCTGTATCCTGCATATACCAAAGTAGGAAGAGGCAGCCTAGTGTTAGGACACTCCGCTCCTCCGCCGAATTATGCATTTCGTGTTGAAGGCCCCCTTGCGCCATGACTGGCTTCACAATTATACCTACTTAATGATCAAAATTAAAAATAGTTATTATTATTATTTAAATCGTTTTTAATAGAAAATGTTTATTCCAAACTTAAAAGCTACTCCAGAAATGAGCACTTAGACAATTTAGCATATATTAACCGCAGTAAAGTAAGCTGCAGTGTTTTACTCGCGGAAAGCACAAAGACTTGCACAAAGAAAATTTTCATTTCACCGCCCGCATATAATTACTGAATAATCTATATTTAGTGTTAATATGTACTTAGAGGACCCTACTTCCTTCTTTATGAACCATTAACGAGCTAAGACTACTCTCTCGTAAATGTAATAGGTGGATCCATTTTTTAGAAAGTTAGTCGGGCTTAAAATGTACATGTGGACATACTTTAAGTATTCTTTTTATAATCAGAACTTTTCAATATAAAGTCTAATAAGTGTATATAATTTTGTACACGAAAAACAATTGTCCCTTGACTTCCCGATTGGAATTACGAACAAGATAACAATAGCCAACTTAACAAGAAAAACCTATCCTACTTTTCTCCTTATAAACTATTTATGAGCTACTTTCTATAGATGGTAATAGTGGGCACTTAGCAATCCACACAGTCAGTCGGTGTAAAAGTATACTGTATATATAATATATTAACAAACAAACATATTTTACTTTAGAGGCCACTCGAGGAAATGAAGTATTTACTTAAATTTATATTTTCATTTTACTCAACACGAAAATGTCTCCAGAAGTGTCTCTCTGTCGGCAGAGAGTTTGAAACGCTAGGTTCCCTCTGCCTACCCTGCAGTGTGCGGGAAACAACGTGAAGCTGATTTAAATTGATATAATTTTAAATTTCTTCGCTCTTGTGTCGACGCAAAGCGCGACATTGAGTTCCGCCACTCAACACCCAACGCCTCCAAAATTCGTAAACGGAGAACGGAGTGTCTTAACACTTGGTTTCCTTCTGCCTACAGTGCTGTGTGCGGGATACAGCGTAAAGCTGATAGATCTAACATACTTTAGCTATTCTATTTTTAACAAGAACTTTTGAATAGAAGCCTAGTAATATAATTTTGTAAACGAAAAGTGTCTTTGCAATTGCAGTTTTAAACGAGATAACGAGCCAACTTTAATACTAACGTTACATTTTTCCTCAATAACGTCCATTGAGAAAATATTAGTTTTCACACTGTATTTAAAGAGAGAACTGCTATTAAGGTTATAACGATTTAGTTTCTGTTAATAAAACAACTGAACTATTGTAAATATGATTTTTNCCTAGTAATATAATTTTGTAAACGAAAAGTGCCTTTGCAATTGCAGTTTTAAACGAGATAACGAGCCAACTTTAACACTAACGTTATATTTTCCCTCAATAACGTCCATTGAGAAAATATTAGTTTTCACACTGTATTTAAAGAGAGAACTGCTATTAAGGTTATAACGATTTAGTTTCTGTTAATAAAACAACTGAACTATTGTAAATCCAGATATGTTTTTTTAGCGACATTCTGTAGTGCGCACACAGCAGGGTACGCAGAGGTAGCCCAGTTTTAAGACGTTAAGATATCTCGTTTCCTATTTTCTACCGAATTCTGGAGGCATTACGTGTTGAATGGCGGAATTAAATTCATTTCTTCGAGTGGGAATCGAACCCAGAACTCACGCGTTTACAGTTACACTTTGTACGCAATCACTATATAAATGTTTTAATTTTTTATTTAAATATTTTCTCACATGAGAAATTCATATAGGGCACAAAAAAGTGTTAACTCCCGCTAATGACTGTAAGTGAAAAGTTTAAACAAACTCGAAATAAAACTGACCTACGTAAAAACAGTTATGTTTCTCAGACCAAGTACAATTTATCACGTACTACAGTTCAAGCACCGTTAGTGTCCTTCTTGTTACTTCACCGACATTAAAGAAATGATAATGATAAATGATTTATTCATTAAACGCAAAAAAATCGTAATCTTAAAAGTATATATCTTAATTGATCTTATATGTTGATACAAGTTGGTCTACTTTAAAGTAATTAAAACGCTGAAGAGAAAAGTATGTTTTACTGATGGTAGTTATATTTGGTATACATTAGGCAATATTTTTTTAATAATATTAAAATAATATTGGGGCCAGAGGTGGGGTAGGGGCACAAGTGTGTCACTGTAAATGGGACTGGTTGTGGGTTCGATCCCCACTCAAGGAAATTGGAGGAAGGAGGAAGTAGAATAGGATATTTATTTAAATTTATATTTTCATTTCTTCGTTCTGGTGTCGAGGCAAAGCAGGGCGCTGAGTTCCGCTACTCAACACGCAATGCCTGAAAATGTTTCCCATTTTCCGCTAAATTCTATATTTAGCGGAAAATGGGGATCGGAGAGTCTTAACACTAGGTTCCTTCTGCCAGTGTGCGGAATAGCATGAAGCTCATTATTATTTTTTTAAATATTTGCTATCAATGTTTTACCGTAACACCAGCTACATTTACATCGATATACGAGTATATCACTGTAAACAAAGAGTCCCAAGTGGCATGTTAATTTCCAACTACGGTCAATAGCTGTAAAGTTTACACAAATAATTGTTGCAAAATTTATTTGAATTCAGTGATCGATCAATGCTTATAGTTGGAAGAACTCAATCCCTGGAGATAGCTTATAAAAACTAGTTTAAAATAAATATTATTTCGGAAAAATGTATCTAAGAATAGACAATACTAAATAATAATATTATAATTACAATTCTATGGAAGACACCGGTCAAACATAAAGTTCGCTCTATAAAACTATAATGTGATTTTTACACACATAGCGATGGCAAGTACAACTAAAAAGGAATGAATAAACATCCATTGTTATCATAAGTAAATAGTAAAACTACGCTTAAATATAGAACATATAATTATACTCTCAAATTCGAATCCTGACATACTCATCATTTATCAATACAGGGTAGGCAAAGGGAACCCCGGGAACCTAGTGTTAGGACACTCCGTTCCCCATTTTCTGCTGAATAAGTCGTAGTTTTTACTTACGTTAAATATTAATGTTGATGTATCCTACGTGCTAATATTTAAATGATATGCTGCATCTTACAAAGTAACTGCCCTGAAGAGGATGGATATAATTTACATGTATATAACTCGCACGCATTTGTAATGCACTTAAAGCAAATATTTAGAGTGGGTGGACGTAAGTATAATCAAAACAGCCATTTGAATATGTTTATGTATATAACATAAATATTACGATGTTATATAATAATACTAGCGACCCTCTTGCGGCTTCGCCCGCTTTAACTACTGGATTATTCATGTAATGTATGTTTGCAAAGCACTTAAGATAATGTGAAAATTAATTAAACCCTAATGCAACCNATAAGTAAATAGTAAAACTACGCTTAAATATAGAACATATAATTATACTCTCAAATTCGAATCCTGACATACTCATCATTTATCAATACAGAATAGGCAAAGGGAACCCCGGGAACCTAGTGTTTGGACACTCCGTTCCCCATTTTCTGCTGATTAAGTCGTCTTTTTTACTTACGTTAAATATGAAAGTTGATGTATCCTACGTGCTAATATTTAAATGATATGCTGCATCTTACAAAGTAACTGCCCTGAAGGATGGATATAATTTACATGTATATAACTCGCACGCATTTGTAATGCACTTAAAGCAAATACTTAGAGTGGGTGGACGTTAGTATAATCAAAACAGCCACTTCAATATGTTTATGTATATAACATAAATATTATGATGTTATATAATAATATTACACATAATTGTTTGTACGCGCGTACGACTAAAGTAGTTTTTCCACTGTAAATCCCTATACTGTGGAAATGAAAAATGAAAAATATATAGCTTCATAACTTTTTCTATCGAACAGTGAAAATCCCATAAAAATAAGTCCAGCTTTTCCAAAGATTTACTCGGACAAACAGACAGACTAAAATTAATTTTTTTTTTTTTGCGTTTAAATATCGTGTTATATATTTACATAGGGTTAAGTGTAATGAGGACCTATCGTATATTTGTGAGCTTGGAACTACAGAAACTGTGACCCACATATTGTGTGAATGCCCTCTTTACAGCAGAGAAAGAGAACCCAAAAGGAAGCATAGCTGAGAAAATAAATAAAAACTGACAATTAAAAATATTGATAAGGGATAAAGAAACCTGGGACGCATTTGTAGCGTTCTGGAGAAGTGTCATATAATACAACTTATTATTTAATATGAAAATGAGGCTATTGTAATTAAAAGAGGAATGGATCAATTTGAGAAAAAAAACTAAATTTTAATATTTACGTTAAATGGAATGAGAGTGAGCGTGATAGAGTATCGTTAACGTTACACTTCGTTCAATTTTAATCCAGAATACCGTGTAATTACTTTTGTAGATGTAGACGGGTCTCGTTTTTGTTTAAGCATCCCATCTTCTATCGGTTTTCTAGACCTGACTAGGCGCGTGCAGATCGCTTTATACAAATACTAGCTACTATAGCTAAGAATTTCATATATTCTAATCTTTATAATATACTAATTATATACTTTATTAAAAATATAATATTTCTCAGCTATATATTACATTATAAGCTATGAAACCATATTCTTAGTTGGGATGTATAATCCGTCATTTAAAAGAAAGAATACAAATATTCGAAATTACTTAGAAAATATGTTTTTTTCTTGTATTTTATTTAGGCTCCTATAGGTATTCTAATAGTTGTTAAAGCTAAACTATGTATGTACGTAGAGGTTTTCTCAGTCTGTTTAGACAAAATTTGACATAAAGTTCCGCAATCTACTCAACTACATATCAAGCAGAGATTATTGTCCCTAAAAATCATCATAAAGAGAACAATGCTATGAAATTTTACTAAATTCAATCTGCCCACACAATTATATGTGAATCGTCATAAGTTCGCACATATATAATTGCATATTGGTAATCATATTGGTAACTTTCAATATCACAACTTAAATCATTTTAGGCAGCGAAGAGCAACGTTGTTACGTTCCACGAGGAAAAGCTGTAGGAGGCTCTAGTGTAATAAACCACTTGATCTACGCGAGGGGACGTCCACAAGACTGGGATAGAATTGCATCTGATGGAAACTATGGATGGTATTTAAATTAAAACTAATTAATTTTATATATTAAATTTCATATTTATATAATAGTTTAAATATAATGTAGTTTAATAGATTTCTAAGTTAAAGAAATGCAAACTTCTTAGGAATATAGGTCGCTGAAAATTAAATTAAATGAAAATATACAGTGGCGGCTATAAATCTTTAAGCTAGCTCAGTATAAGGTTGGAGTAATAGAGTACGCGTATAAGTAGAAGTATTGTATAAAACACATTTTAGTTTCTCCATACAAAATTCCGGTGGATATTTCCAGCGACGCTTTTACTTTACATAATATAAAAAAAATACAATTATTATTTTCTTATTTCAGGTCATATGACGAAGTGCTGCCTTATTATTTAATGTCTGAGCGAGCTGAATTAAAAAAATACAAAAAATCTTCTTACCACGGGCGTGACGGTGAAATGACTGTTGAAAATGTTCCGTTTAAGTAAGAACTCATTATTATTATATTTTTTAGTTAAATTTATAGAGTTTAGTGCGAAGTCACAAAGTTCTTTCCGTCCCAAATCAAAGCGTCGAGACGATGCGTGAAGTCGCAAAAAACAACAGCGCGCTTTATCTTGCCATTGTGCCAATAAAAATTCCTTGAAAGCAGACCAAACCAAAGTCATTTCTTTTACAATTAGAGGCTGATTTACTGCGACATGATAGTCTCACTCCGTCAGGATATCTTTTTATTCTCTTTCAATCTTATTAATTATAATTGTTGTTATTTATTTAAAATACTTATTATTTTTATGTTCATTTTTCAGGACGGGTTTAGTTGAAGCATTTCTTGCAGCTGGCAGATCGTTTGACGTTCCTACTGTAGATTATAATGATCCTGAACAATTAGGTTTTGGATATGTACAGACAATTACAAATAAAGGTCATCGGCTTAGTGCTGCTAAAGCTTTCTTGCATCCACACAAACGTCGTAAGAATCTACATATTATCACAGAAGCTAGGGCTACCAAAATCGTTATAGAACCCCAATCAAAAAGGGCATACGCAGTAGAATACATCAAAAACAACATCAAACGAACTGTACGTTGCAGAAGAGAAATTATTCTGTCTGCTGGCCCTGTAGCATCACCTCAATTATTGATGCTATCTGGCATAGGTCCCAAAGAAAATTTGCAAACACTCGGAATACCGGTTTTTAATGATTTAAAAGTTGGAAGAAGTCTTTATGATCATATTAGTTTTCCTGGAGTCATTTTCAAGTTGAACTCAACAAACGCAAGTCTTATGGAACCTAAAGTTGCAACACTTTCAAATTTGATGCAGTGGTTGCAATTCGGTGATGGTCTTTTAACGAGTCCCGGTGGAGTAGAAGCTATAGGTTATTTAAAAACGGCTTATTCTGATTCTAACCTACCAGATATTGAATTGGCCAGTATCGGTGGATCCCTTACACTTGACGCTGGTGGTGCAATTAGAAAAAGTTGGAGAATATCGGATAAAACGTATAATTATGCATTTGCGCAATTGAATCACGTGGATACGTGGCAGGCTATACCTACACTCTTGCAACCAAAATCCAAAGGTTACTTAGAACTTCGCGACACGAGTCCCTTCTCTCATCCTAAATTATACGGCAATTATTTAACTGACCCTACAGATTTAGCTTCCTTAAAAGAAGCTGCCAAGTATGTCATTAAATTAGGTCAATCTGAAGCATTTAGAAGACACGGCGCTTCGTTATATTTGCCACCCTACCCCACGTGTTCGAACTACCCTTCAGATTCCGAAACATATTGGGAATGTGCCATAAGAACTATGGTCGTTTCTCAGCGAGATCTCACATCTACTTGTAAAATGGGGCCACAGAGTGACCCTGATGCTGTTGTGGATCCAGAGTTAAGAGTATATGGCGTGGTCGGTTTAAGAGTAGTTGACGCTAGTGTAATACCTCGTCCAATCAGTGGAAAAACAAATGTTGCTGAAATCATGATTGGTGAGAAGGCCGCCGATTTAATAAGAAAGACCTGGTTAAATGTAATTTCCTAATGATGTGACACTTTGAATTCTAATAAACGTTCCTAATAAAATCGTAGTTTAATAGTTTTATTTTATTTAATTACACATACATTATTATTTATTACTTAACAATGTGTGATATTGTGCAATTTTTTTTACCTTATAAGGAAAAAAATCTTTTGAATTTCTTATTATTTCTATTATTTATTTATTTCTTACTGAGTCAGAATGTAGTATATAAAAAAATATTTTAATCTTATTTTTAAATTGACAAACTTGTTTCTCTTAAAATTAGCTCATACTTTTATCGTTCTCCATTTTTGAGCCCAATGCTAATTAAAAACGTATAATGAAATGGAAAGTCATCATTTGATTTTCACAGCAGTATCAATAGCAGTAGATTACGAGATGGAATTTTTTGCCTCATCATTTTAACCTCGATAATAAATTGAGAAACGGTAAACAAAAGATCTATTAGGCTTATCAAACCTATTCATTTAATAGGTAAATATTCTGAAAGGAGAAATTATATTTAACTTATATTTTTAGCTTAATTCGTAAGTTTTTACCGTATTTTATATTACTTTTTAACCGAATTCTTTTTTCGAAAACCAAAGGTCGATTTCTCCGTCATATGTGGACCGATTTCAAAAGTTTATTTTCTTTGAAAAAGCGAAGTTTCTCATTGGTTTCATTACCATCGAGGATCTGATTATAGAATCGCATGGAAATCGAGGGAATCTCTCGCATTTTGTAGATACGTACTATGTGTTTTATTCTTGCAGCCATCATTTGATGACGTTACTAACTGATGATAATGATGATAGAGAGCCCATAGTTCCTGAGAAAAAGTCTTGACAGACGGCCGGACCGACGGACAACAAAGTGATCATACAATTATATATAGGTTTCATTTTTCCGTTTTGACATACGAAACCCTATAAAAAACAGTAATTATAACGATTATATATATCTACTTTCTTTTGATTATATAGCACACACAGTATTAGTTTTGTGTTTTAGTAAATATACTATAGGTACCAACTGAGATTAGCTTAAATAGTTATACTTTATTTGTATAATAACAGTTGTACTTCTCGGTGAAATTGTAAAGCGTCTTGAATAGAAGTTTATTTAACCGACAGAGTTACGTATTCAGTACGTGCAGCTCTATAGTTGAAGCTAAAACATTCATATTCCGTGCAGTGCCGTGTTTGATTATCATTTCTAATAAAATATATTGGTCCAGAAATTACCGTTTCCATACATAAAATAGACTAGCTGAAAATATCAATAGAATGCTTTGGAGATGTGGCGCGCTTGCTGGCAAGAGAGCATAAAACTTGCTATTTCAATTTCAGCTCTTTTCTGCAACAGTGTGAGTTTCCTCGGGTTTCCGAGCAGTTTCAGAATAGAATATGGCAGTAGCATTGAATTTGAATTTGAGATTTAGGTTCGTTGCCACTTAACACCCGGTAAATTTATTTTTGAACATGAGCCTATTGGCTTTTACAGTGACACCGGATGGGTAGGGAAGAGGGAAGAGGGTCTGTCCCTGAGACCCCGGTTAAATACTTTACAGTTATACTATATAATTTTCGAAAAAATATTTTATGCAATATAATTTACATTTTTAAATATGAAATATTTCATTTACTCAAGTGGGAATCAAACCCACAAATTGTGACGTTTACAGGCACTCGCTTATGGGTTTGAGCCACGACGCTGTCGCCTGTCACTCCTGTCGGTATATTAATATTTAATTTAATATCCAAATGTATTTTTTTGTTCTAAAGAAAAAATAATAATAATAAAAACAATAATAAATAAATATATAATTAAAACATTTAATTCTCGAACTATAATATATTTATAGATTTTGCAGGTAAAAAAATATACAAGGCTTCAAACGTTTGACCTGTGACATGTTAATAGATTTTTATTTTTTAATGAATTTCATTCATTACAGCGAGCGAAGCGAACTTGATTAACAAGCGCGACGTGCAAGGGTGAAGGGTGAAGTGAAGCTATCTTTTATTATATGAAAAAGGTTTTGTGAGTGATTTTTGTAATTTATACAGCAGTGAGAATTCTAGAATATCGAGGACGAGATAGCACGGAGAGCGAGCGGGGGTTGATGAGTGAAGCAATCGAGATAGACAAAATTACAAGTTAACATCATATTTTTTTATTATGTAGGTATCTTAATTTGATGTATGAAATTGATTTAATTTTATGATTTCAAAAATAATTATCTAAATTTAATAAATAATTACCTAAGTTTAAAATATTCTATTGAGAATATTCTACTACTACTAATTTAATATTCTACTCGTATGTATAGATAGATGATGGCTTACTATACAATCAATGTATTCTGAACAACAATCGGCCTGCATACAATATAATTATATACTCGTATTACCAGCTTCGCGCGGTTCGAGAGTAAAGAAAAAGCTAAAAGCTATACAAATAAGTAGATCCGTGACGATATCTGAGGAGGCCAACAGCGATTACATATACGACAGGCGATTTATTACATTTATAGAATAAACTATACTTCTATCCTATAAAATACAATATACAAATTGTCAATTATCCTTTGTTAAAAAGGTGAGATAACTCTGGTATTACGTCGAGAAACATTAGTTGGGGCGCCGCGGCTGCTACAATGAATGGCGATGTAGCACAGTCGTCCACGCTCCGTCGAGCGCGCGAACGTTGAAAGCGGACTATTTCAACAAGTGGACTTCAACCGCGCATCGGATATGCGGAAAATTGTGAAAATTATATGTGATTAGTGCGAATAATGTTTCACAAACAAATTTAAAAATAAAGGCTAGTGATCGTTATATAGTATTAACAAATAAACTCTTAATAACAAGTTAAAAGCGATAGGTGTTTTTTTAATTAAAAAATACATTATTTTCAAAGTGGGTAATTTAGAGAAAACGAACGTGCACTACAAATTATAAGTTGTCCTAAGCTTTTAACAATCGATCAAGTGAACATATATATTTACTATGTATATAAGAATAGACCTACTACCTATAGTGTCACAAATATATTCGATCAAAATAAATTTCTTACATCGCGTTATATTAATTTTAATATAAAAAGCTGAAACTTTAAAATACAAACTGTAAAGCTTTTAGTATGATATAAAAAACCCTTTGAAAGATATAACATATACAATATGGACTTATAAATATTTTATTCAATTGCATCGTTATCGTTCTGTTCGCTGTTAATTATTATATTATTTGGACTGCTTGTTTCTCTCTCGAGTAATTGCAATGTGAGATAATTATTAATTAATGTAACACAGCCGCTTGTCCCGAGTTCGCGAACAAGTACTTAAATATGGAATATAATTGTATATCAATACAAATAATAATTAAATATACAGTCATGAAGTACCGTTCAAAAGTTATATTAAATAAGAAGTTATTGTGTTATTTTTCTATTTAAGTAATTATAAATTGCTGATATTTATTAATTTTCAAATTATTCCTGGAATTGTATAATACGTATTTTTTTTACAAATTAACCAAAAAAATAGTTTTTATACAGAAAAAACACAAATAATAAAAAATATTTTTTACAGTGGATAATTTAAAAAAATATATTGTCAGGAATTACCAGCCAATGCTTCATGAATAGCTATTCAGTAACGCATATACAACCTTTTCAAAGCTCCATGTCAGAGCCGTGCGAATGCATTCATCTAAGCTTACGCGCCACTACGTGAAACGCTTAAAATAACTGCTCGTTACGTAAAATAGTTTCTATATAGAACATATTATATTTTGAAATTTTTAATTAACTCATATCTATACAATTTTTTGAGGCCAGTCGTGGCGCAAAGGAAATTAAATATTTAATATTGTAATTTTTGCGCTTTTGATATCGAGGCACGCGTGGCGTTAAGTTCCGCCACTCAACACGCAATGCTTGCAGAATTCGGGGAAATGTGGGGAGCGGAGTGTCTTCACACTGAGCTTCCTCTGCCTACCCTGCTACATACCCCGTATGTGAAATGTGCCAGCTTCACGCTGACACATTTTAAAATAAAGCGAAGTAGGTTAGTTCTTTGTTTCTATATACCACTAGAATATGTCTAGTCACTGAGAACCTAAAGGTAAATAAGATGTCTCGTTTGTAAAAAGTAAGAATATCCTATCTTCTGAAGGTGAATTTCTTGAATAACAATACATTCATCTATATCAATTTTTGTTATGTGCATAAATTTATTGTACTATATGATATTTTAATTAAAAAATATGGCTATATTAATTTGGCTAAAATTTTAAAAAGAAAGCTACAAAAAATTCTCTAAGAAAACATTGCTTCATTATCTTTAGATAACTATACACTTAGAATAAATAGAAGAATGAAATATAGCCGAGAAATTGCGGTGAAAGAATAAAAACTTCGTTATAAATGTTATAAAGTGCTGGTTTTATATTAATCCTAACTGTGGAGGAGCTTATCATTAAATTCGTGAAGTATTTTCTGTACATCCTTTGAGTCCTCAAAGTATATTTTTTAAAATGCAGTAGTAGAAATATACCTATCACCTTTATTTAATTTTTTGTATCCCACACACAGTTGGGACCCCGTTCTCATTAAAATACGCCAGTTCTCCACTTTTTCAAGGAATTCATAAACACCTTTTGCCTCGTTACCAGAGGGAAGAAATGCTAAATATGAAATATTTCATTTCTTCCAATGGACATCGAATCCACACCTCGCGTTTACAGTCCTACGCTTGTACCAGCTCCCACGTATAACAAATAATTTTAAGAGAGTTATTAGTATTGTTTCTATAAATACCATAACATTTGCATAGAACATAAAAAAAACATGGATCAACAAGATTAGATGCCAATCAAATCAAAGCAATAAACAAAAAATCACAATATAGAGACATATTAAGTCCGTCGTAAACTCGCACGTAAACGCCATGTTTTATTGAAGTCGAAACAATACACGAACAGCAGGTAATTTATTTAGGTTCGTTACAATCAGTCCGAAATGGGTCGCTGGAAGAAGAGTAACAAAGAGATGCGGTCATTTAACCAATTGCTAACGAAGCGAATGCTTGTATAAAAGATTAATTTGTCGATAATTAGAATGGAGACCAGATCAAATATAGGTGTACGGCTTTTCAAATCAATCACAAAGTATATGGTTTTTTTATTGTGGTATAGATAGTTATAGCAATACATATTAATTTAGTAGGCACAAACACTTTTTGTGGAGACCGTGGTGGTGCAGGCACAAGTGTGTAAAGCTAAAGGTTATAGGTTCGATTTCCACTCGGAGAAATGAATTATTATTTATTAATATTCTTTATTTCTTCGGTCTGGCAACGAGGCAAGGCGCGGCGTTTGTTTGCGTTGAGTTTCACCACTCAACATGTAATGCTTCAAAAATACGGCAGAAAAGGGGAAACAACACTTCCGTTCCCCACTCTCCGCCAAATTAAGGAGACATTGCTGAATTACAGAGTAACGCCGCGGCTTGCCTCCTTACCAGAGCGAGAAAATGAAAATATTATATATTTCATTTCCTCGAGTGGGAATCGAACTCGCAACCTGTCATGCTTACTGCCGCACGCTTGGGCCCCTGCGCCACAACTGGCCTTTGTTAGATTTGTTACTTTTGAAATATACATTTATGGACTTGCCGCCAATTACTATTGACAGTTTGATTTATAGATAGAATGCAAACAAAATACTAATTCGCGTGGCCTATTAGTTATTATTAATATGTTATAAATGAACATAGATAAATAAAGTAATTACACTTAAATAATTGCATAAATAAATAAAAATGAATTTATGCAGGGAAGATCAAACAATACTAACAATATCATCTCATTTTCTGACCCAGTTCAAAAGTAAAGCTAGTAATATTTAGTATACTATAAAAGTTGAGTTCTAGCTCTGTTCCCAGTACCTTACACTAAAGAATAAACAATTGGGACCTCAAACTAGCTCTAACAACCAACAACTTCGTAATCCAGTTCTAGCACCGCAAGACTACATTTATTATGCGCTATGTTGTTAATTATTCTCTTCTATTATATGATATAATTTAATATAAATAAAATTAAAATAAAAAAGATCAGCTTCACGCTCTATCCCGCACACATGAGCACTAAGGTGTAACTGTAGCACGACGGTTGTGGGTTCGGTCCCCACTCGAGGAAGTCACATATTTATTTACGTTTATATTTCCATTTCTTTGCTCTGGTGTCGAGGAAAAGCTCGGAGTTGAGTTCTGCCATTCAACACGCAATGCCTCCAGAATTCGGCAGAATATGGGGAACGGAGAGCTTTAACACTGGGTTCCCTCTACCTACCCTTGTGCGGGATGTGAGCGGAGCGTGAAGCTCATTTGATTTTTTTTACGGGCTATTATATATTACGTAAATCGAGTCACTGTACTGCGGTCAGAGTTACCTCGAGAATGTGTCATATGTCATGAACAACTCTTAATTATATGACCACGGGGGTGCAACCGCAGGTAAACGCTAGTTATATTCCTGTGAGAATTTATTTTACCTTACAATTTTTACTCTTATGTAGAAAGACAAAGAAGTAGGACATGTATTTATATTATATAAAAAGAAATAAAAATTATAATCCATCATCCATATACCTTCCATATACTTGACGGTTGTGGGTTCGATTCCCGCTCTGCTAATAAGGCAAAGGTGTTGATTTCCGCCACTCAATACGCAATGCCTCCAGAATTCGTAGGAAAATGGGGAACGGAAGTGTCATAATGGGAACGAAGTGTCCCAACACTGTTAAATGTTCAATAAAGCAAAAAAAATATAATTCGATTTATCTGAAATCTTATATACGAGTATATACTATATTGAATATTAGCACGAATTAGTAGCCTAATTACACTCTGGTGTTATATATTTATAAGTTAATAATTAATATTGTTAGGATTATCTGGAGGATTAAAACATAATATACGTAATATATATAATTAAAACCACTCATATGGAAGTTAAGGCCAATACATATACAACATAAAATATACAGCTATAAAATGCTTCACGCTGTACCCCGCAAATAGCGGGCTAGACTGAGGGAAACCTTTACAACATTTAAATTTAGTTTGTAAACTGATAACTGAGGTAATTATTTCATCTATTATAATGAGACTTAATTAGTTAAGTAATTCGTGCAAAAGTGTGAAATATATTTAATTAATGGAAATATGACAGTCCCATGAGAAACCGCAAGCGTCGGTTCTTCGCTATGGCTACGAATTTAATTGTGAAAATTAAAATGGTTTTAACAAAAGCTTTTTTTCTATTAAGTCAGCTTTAGTGTTCGCGTATAAGTGTTCGCGTCTAACTGCTAATATATATATAATATGGATAGTTTCTATGTATTATAATAAAATCAAATAAATCATATATAAATCATATAAAAGTAAGTAATTAAATTGAAACATCATTTCAGGCTCTCATTCTTAATATTTAAAAAAAAATCAGCTTCACACTGTATTACAGCAGGATAGGCAGAGAGAACCTAGTGTTATGACACTCCGTTCCCCATTTTTAATATTTTATTTTGTTATAATTTTACGAACTAAAATTTCCAAATATATTACATTTAACTGTTACATATGTTTTCATTTTATCGTGTCAGACAGAAAAAATATTTACTTCAGAATATTATCTATTGTGTGCGTGCATCACACGTTTTCGGCTACGCCTTACGCCAGGTCACGCAACATGTTCGTCCAATTTAACAAATGACCATTCTTCATTCTATATAAAAAAAAATATTTACCACTAATAAATTCATTTCTACGAATATTTTTTCGAATTTAAAAATGCTATTCGTAATAAACGAATCAAAGAAGAAAATAACAAAAACAAACGACAAATTAAATGAAGAAAACTATAATAAATAACATTTCTATATAACCTTCATTAAATCCTGAATCTGAACCACATTTATTTGCAGCTTAAGCAGCTTCCTTTATGCAGCTTTAGAAAATACTCAATCAAGACGTTGCAAATTGCATAAGGCTAAATTTAATACCAGCATCGCGTTGGCGTTCAAATTAAACTTTGCTGCAATTCTAGTAAGTAGTAAATCAGCTCAAATCGAATTATGACAGTACAGAAATAATCTTATAAAGTTTAATAAATATTGTAAATATATAGAAAAAGAAGTATTATTTAAAGGAACGTAAATAAAAAATCTATAGAATGGACAAATAGGTCTTGGTTTTATATTGTAAAACATTTTAAATTTATAGTTATTCTAACAATAGTATATTTTTATCATCCCAGCACACTACAAGCTTGCATCCATCGGGGTTAGATATCTAAATTTAAGTAGTAATAATTACGTAAAATTCAAAAATTGGTCGGTTCTGGTAATGACTTTTTGATTATATAGATATGGCTACCAAGACACGCACATCATTATAAGCTACAACAAGGACGAATGAATTATTTGGAGCACTATATATAAATTACAATTAGTATATAAATATTAACTTTTACCTGCGGCTCCGCCCGTATAGCAAATAGAAGTAATTTAGTTGTAGTGACACGTTCTAAGACCCCCACAACTCCGTTGGGTTACATCGGTACTGTTAAATAAATAAATATAACCTATAAACTTACTCGATAAATAGATTATCCAGTTTAAAAGTATTTTTCAATTTAAATCAATAGCTAGCGCTAATATCGTACTTTACATTAGTATCAGACATTAGATATTATAGATACGAGTCTCACCCGCCGCACCCATCGCCCGCTATCACCTGCCTGCGAGTCTGGTCTGGTCGTCCAGTTCACATACGTAGTATGTGAACCTGTAAATGTGACCAGACGTCCCGTTTTAAACGGGACCGTTCTCGGGACGTAAAAATATTCTGTTTTTCGAAATAGCACGAATATTTAGTCGGTCGAAGAACTTTCCGCAGTATCGATTATCAGGGTGCGCTCATGTGTATTATTAAAAAATAACTGGATTAATAATGTCTGTTGATCTGAACTAATAATGGAACAACCCACTAAAAACCCAAAAACAAACCGATATTCCGTTTTCAGCTAAAAAAAGAATGGCCACGTCACGTTTGACTTACCTACATACGTCGCGATGACCGCCCGTATTTTGAAACTGTGATATATATTTTCTTCTAAAATATCCATTTCTTTGATATTGATATGTTGTGAAAGGCAATCTTGATCTATGTAAAATACACAATTTATTTAACTAAATAAAGAATAATACTATATCGTTTAAAAGAGTTTAATTCCTTGTAATTTCTAAAACATAAAATGATAACTATAGATTATCTTTAGGAGATAGATAGATATAAATGCTGTCGCGGATGTTTTTTAGAATTTTTAAAGATTTAACGAGTGCGAGAGAAGCGTTACGAGTTCTTCTAATTTTTCAACTTTTTTAAGTGTGATGTGATATTATTATGCCTAAAGCGTTCTTCAATAAATAGGCTATGATGTACTAAAAGAATTTTTCAAATCGAATCAGTAGTTTCTGAGGTTAGCACGTTCAAGCAAACAAACTCTTCCACTACTCTATTAATATTAATAATGGAAGTATAGATATGTAGATGTGCCTTAACTGCTGGCAATTCCTTCATAAATAATATAAAAAAATAAATATGTTAACATATAAAAATAATTTTCATAAATGAATAGAACTTAGTGAATATGTGAACTCAGTGGAAACAAAGCCGACACATGCAGGAGCCAAGTTTAAGTGAACAATGACTTCAGAAAGTTTAAGTTAGATGATAAGTGAAGTTGGAAAGGCAAGATGATGGGCAGGTACGACGGTCGGGTCCTCTCCATTATGTTCAGCACTTTGCTTCTGGGACGAGCTATTGCTGGTAAGTTATTTTTCATTTATTAAGAAAATAATTATAATTGCATATATATTTTTTTTCTCTACGAAACGACATCGCATGTCTTTTATTCAGCAAGGCAGGCAGAGACAATGTTTTATTATTAGATGTAATAGAAATTTTCCTGAATAGTAGATACGCCTTCAACGANCAAAAACAAACCGATATCCCATTTTCAGCCGAAAAAAGAATGGCCACGTCACGTTTGACGAACCTACATATGTCACAATGACCGCCCGTATTTTAAAACTGTGATATATTTTTATTTCTAAAATATCCATTTCATTGATATTGATGTGCTGCGAAAGGCAATCTTGATCTATGTAAACCGCGTAAATTATTTAATTGAATAAAGAATAATACTATATTGTTTAAAAGAGTTTAATTCCTTGTAATTTCAAAAACATAAAAATGATTAGCATTATCTTTAGAAGATAGATAGATATATGCTGTCGCGGATGTTTTTTAGAATTTTTAAAGATGAACAATTCCGTTAAACATGGTTCCTGCTTAGTTTTAACGAGCACAAAAGAACCTATCGAGTTTTCCTAATTTTTCTACTTTTTTTAAGTGTGATGTGATGTTATATTGCCTAAAGCCTAAAAGGATTTTTCATATCAAACCAATAGTTTCTGAGGTTAGCACGTTCAAACAAACAAACTCTTCCACTTATAAATATTAGTAATGGAAGTATAACCAAATGGTGTCTTAACTGCTGGCAATTCCTTTATACATAATATAAGAAAATGAATATGTTAACATATAAAAATAATTTTCACAAATGAATGGAACTTAGTGAATATGTGAACTCAGTAGAAACAAAGCCGACACATGCAGGAGCCAAGTTTAAGTGAACAATGACTTCAGAAAGTTTAAGTTAGATGATAAGTGAAGTTGGAAAGGCAAGATGATGGGCAGGTACGACGGTCGGGTCCTCTCCATTATGTTCAGCACTTTGCTTCTGGGACGAGCTATTGCTGGTAAGTTTTTTTCATTTATTAAGAAAATAATTATAATTGCATATATATATTTTTTCTCTACGAAACGACAACGCATGTCTTTTATTCAGCAAGGCTGGCAGAGACAATGTTTTATTATTAGATGTAATAGAAATTTTCCTAAATAGTATATATGTTTTCAACGATGATATATAATCCCGCATTCAGCCTGCGCAAAAATATATTTTTCGAGCATCACGTTTTCATCCATAGTATAGCAGGATAGGCGAAGAGAATTTAGTTTCAGGACACTCCTTTCTTCTCTTTCAGCCTTTGAATGGTGAAACTCAAGGTCATATTTTGTTTGACCAGAGCGAGAAAAGGAAAATAAGCGTGCGTGAAAATAAAGCGCGAGTCCGACTCGCACTTAGCCTATTTTACTTTATATAAGAATCAAAACGAGGCACAACGAGGTCTAACAAACAAAATAATAAAAGCAGCTTGAAATGTTATTTATAGAATGGATGAAACATATTTCAACATAGTAAATGTTTCCAGTAGACTCAGCAGACCTCTCCAAATGAATCATTAAGCAATTCCTCGGCGCAGGAAACTGTGGCCACACGGACATAAAACCAAACTGAAAAAGCCGTTGTAGAGAAAGTTCCGTCCATTCATTATTTAATCGGACTCACACTCAGATTATTTCGCTAGAAAATGGTTCACATCGTTAAAAAATATTTGTAAAAAAAATAAAGAGTCGACTGCATAAAACTATTAGTAGCGCATATAAAAAACAAAGAATTAGTAGCGAGCTTTAGTAGTTTCATAAAATTATTATTTTAATTTTATTACAACTTACCTTTGGAATAAAAGCTTGTTTTTAAAAAGGTTATTTTAATTAATTTATAATTTTTTACTTTTTAATTTTCCCTTGATCTTCTCATTTCTACTAATGCAACATTATAACAAGATGTTTACCGGGTCAATCTTCGTGCGTAACAGGGTAGGCAGAGGGAGCCTAGTGTTAAGACACTCCGCTCCCCAGTTTTCGCCTAATTCTCGAGGCATTGCGTGTTAATTGGTGGAAATCAACGCCGCGGTTTCTACATCTCCACACAAGAGCTAAGAAATGGACATATTAAATATTAATTGCCTCGAGTGGGAATCGAACCCACAAACTGTTACGCTTACAGTCACACGCTTATGCCCCTTTTCCACGACTCCTTCCTTACGTATTCTTTTTCTTTATGGTGTAATATATTTTACATATCAAGCCCTTTCATTTCATATCCATATTAGGTGTGTTGTGCAAAAAATTGTAAGCCGCCATATTGTTGCGGCGGCCATTTTGAAATAAAAACAATATTGATTATATGTAATCTTGTTGTCATCAGAACTAAAGTCGTAATCCAAATCTCAGCTCAAACCGACATTGAGAAATGGGTCAAATTAAGCTTACGAGATTTCACACACACTAACATAAGAAGTTAAATAAAAGCTTAAAGTTAGATACAATGAAAATAGTTCATTATTTATTAGATATTTTTTTTAGCATTTATTAAACTAACGAACGACTTCGTTTTAAGGATTATAAGACTTCGTTATAATAATTATTAGACGGAAAAAACAATGAAATTTTCCTTCAGGGTGTTAATATCGTGGGAATTTGAACCCGCTTTCACAGTCCACTATCAGTAAGCTATCACTGATACTATTCCGAGTATACACATAAGAGCATACTAATAAAAAACTAATATATAATACTAAAGTATATGAGTATGAAAATGAGCAAGAATGGTTGTCAAAACAACGCAAATATCCGTCTTAGTGAATACCTACGTCCTATGAATAACACCCATGCAATATTTGAAACTTCTAGCACTTATAGCACCGAAGTTTCGTACAAACTATCAACCCCAAAAACCCTTCAGAAGTCGAATATTGCAAATTCCTGACTTATTGAGCACTTACGTTCTATAAATAACGCCGATGCAAAATTTTAAATTCTAGCACTTGTAGTTTCTGAGATTTCGTGATGTGGTGGTGAGTGGGTGACGTTTCCATTTCATATACTATATAGATATACAAATTTAAAAGTTTGAAAGTGATTGAGGGTGTATAATTAGTCTCTCTAGATCCATGTCAGTAGACAAGCCATTAAAGTTTGTTCGGATCTATCATCTAACTATCGCGCGTAAACTGCGGCCTCGATTAGCTCGAGGCTTCATTTACACCACATTGGTTACACGGAACTCTGTATGCCAGTCTGCAGCCTGCAGCTTGCAACCTTTGAATTGGACAAATTGAGAGGAAAAATGCTAAAAGAATATTTTACTATTAAATTATTTAGTTGTTTTTTTGGGATCCCGTATCTCAAAGGATAAGAACCTTATATAATCACTTTGTTGTCTGTCTGTAAAGAACTTATTATTGTTATTTCTATTTAAAGATCGCGTTAGAGATGTCGAGCTAAAATCAATACTATATATCTAGGCTTATGGTCCCTTGAAGCACAAAAAAATCAAGCTTTTAAATGAACGCAATCGAAAATTATGAACATTTATCCATCAATTTGGTACATCGTAATCAACAACTATAGGGAACTCCCGTGGACCCACCCACAAGTGAAAACTACAACAACTAAAGGAAAAATTAGTATTTCATAGAAAAAAATATTACAAATTTATATTTGTAGTTCAATTCATTAACAAAGGAGCGCATATGTTTGCATAGTCAAATTTGTAAACTTTAATAAGTTGTACTTCCCGTTGACCTGCAATCCTGAAATTGGTACGGAAACCTCGGTCTATAAGCCCGACTCCCACTTAACCGGATTTTTTAATGTATAAATTCACGTTTTAATTATACATGTGTATGAAATATCACCTCTTTAAAAACACACTTGCTATGTATTAATTTAGAATAAGGTAATTTAGGACATAGCTAGATCTATACTTAGCTTAGAAGATAGTAATTCAGATGAATATAAGTATTTTATACACATACTTCATTCGTCTGAATTATAATTACATAGAATACGTGTTATAATCTATTCTGATATATTGGAAAAAAATATATTTTTAGTTATATACCTATATATTATTATTACTTTGTTAACTTTTGTGATGTGAAATACAATTTAACCATTTGCAAGACAGTGTTTGTACCTATATTCTATGTAACCAAGTCAAATACGAAGCAGAGGCCGTGGTTTCTTCGAATGAATCCTTTGGGAGGTTTGCAGAAATTTCGCAGGCTTCACATTTACGTCTTAGTCCATGAAGACAGCTATCTCCGTAACCGACCGATCGTTAAAGTTTGAGATACACTTTACGATATAACACTCGCCGGTTACACAGGCACGGGCAGCCCTGACCTCGTTAATGTTTCGCATAGATTTTTTTAAAATATTCTAAATAGTATTTAATAATAACCATGTTCATGCCTTGTGGGATAAGACGAACTTACAGGTATGGTGTGCTAATCATAATTAACAATCTGTAGGTACTGGAAAAATAATTACATTCTTATAATTTTTTACCGTATATGCAAAAATATACTAAAATTATAAAAACCGTCTATGAACACAACCACAAATTAAAAATATTAAATTGATTGACCACAATATAATTCAAATTATTTATTCCATTTATTTGTATTTGAGAGTCCGCGAGGCGTAAGCTAAGCTTTGCATTTGTTTGAGTGATCACCAAGAATACAATCAGAAAAATTCTTTAAAAAATAAAATGTATCAATAAAATCATATGTCATCAATAAAACATAACATTAAAATATATCTATTCATAGGACTTCCTCGTCATTTTCATTCTCGCCTGTTTTCTTGGTTATGTTAATCATAAATTATATAACATACCTATGTATAAACAGAAATATTATTATAAGAACTTCACTCATAATTGCATTTCTATATTCTGCGGCAGTTTCCAAATGCAAACCAAACGTTTACATAGGGCGTCAAACAAGCAGCGCTGTAACTTTCCCAACCGAGGAACTTCATCTGGCACTATAACATCTTGAAACAAGTCACCAAAATATAAACTAAATGTAGACTAACTAGACTGTACTTAGAAATGAAAGTAATAATTTAAATATGATATAATATGAATAATATTTATATATATATGTGACGATTGAGGTCGTCGAGGTGCAGGGGAATGTGTGTGATGCGACGGTTGTAGGTTCATTTTCCTAATCGAATACTACCGATACTACCGATTCAAAATTAAATATTTAATATTTTCATTTTCTTGCTTTGGTAACGAGGCAAAGCGCGGCGTTAACTTCCGCCACTCAGCAATTCGGCTAGTAGGAAACGAAGAAGAACGAGAATTGTCTTGATGGAGGACGGAGTGTCCTTACACTATGTTCCCAGATTCCCTCTACCTACTCTGCTATGTGCAGGACATAGCGTAAAGCTAAAAAATCTGCTACATGCAGCAGTGTAAGTGTAATAATAAGGCACTTTTTCCTCCACTTTCCGCCCGAATATAAGTACTGCCCAACACTGCATTTTTTATTTCCAGGTCGTAGAAGAGAAAGCAATTTATATAAATTAATGATTATTCCTTTGAGAGGGATCGCACCCACTACGAATGAACTTAGCTATAAAATTATTTACTTTTTGGTCTTATATTTAAATCAAAATAAAATGTTTATTAACTCAAATGTATT
Source organism: Heliconius cydno galanthus (assembly GCA_036379175.1). Lineage (NCBI taxonomy): Eukaryota > Metazoa > Arthropoda > Insecta > Lepidoptera > Nymphalidae > Heliconius > Heliconius cydno. Next base: position 479,948 of record JAKRZM010000222.1, read on the forward strand.
TAATAATTTGAGGTTCTTAACGAGTATTTAATATGTACTCGTATGTGTTGTAACTTGTAACATTCTAGGCTTAAATTTAATTATAATGTGATATACGAGCTGTGGCCGTCGGCTGCGCTAATATAGTAACAACTTTGATATACTCTATTAATATATAAACTAAAGTTTATAAAATCCAAACTTTGGATTTTCAGCGAACTAAAGTTTTATTATAAATTGTAATCAATTTAGGTGTACTCGTATATATTAAGTAGACTAGCGGCCCGCTCGCGGTTACACCCGCGTGAACTATGTTATTATTAATTTCTGTCTCCATGACTACGTCCTAGTGACGTCTATGCAAAATTTGAGACTCGTAACATTTGTAGTAACGAAGTTTCATACAAACTTTCGACCCCAAAAACAACCCCTTAGAAGTCGAATATTGCAAATTCCCGTCTTAGCGAGCACCTACGTCTTATAAGTAACTCCTATGCAAAATTTGAGATTCCTAGCACTTGCAGTTTCTGAGATTCCGTGATGAGTGAGTGACCTTTCGATTTTATATAGGTATATAGATAATTATTTGAAAGTTGATAAACGGCATGATAATTCAGATATGAGAATCTACATTTTTTTAATGGAAACTTTCTATTATATAAAAATATGTGTATGTATTTTATAATTAAAAACCTAAAATACGTATCGTGTTTGGTAGAAACGTACTAGTTAACATTATGTAAATTAACAGTTTATTATGTTATACAATATTTATTTAGCACTTTTTCATAATTAAATAGATTATAATTTGTATTTAATTATTAATACAAGAAAAATGTATAGTCGCATTATTAGTATATAATATTATAACAGCCAATCTAATGTAAAACTGAAAAAATAGTTGGTGTCATTATATTACACTATAAGCTTGGCAAAGTTTATTCCCATAAACTGCTACTAAACTTTATTTCGGTTACGAGGCTACGCACGTCCGTGCTTTAAATTGCTTTAAAATTGTTTATAATTGTCCCACATCGTGAGGATATTTTCATTACATTAATTTAACTATAATGAAAAAAATATAACTACTAAATCAAAAATTAGTAGAAACACGCAATGCAGAATTCCAAATACATTTGCTGAAAAGAGAAGAGAAGAAGAGAAAAGTTATATTAGTCTTGTCGTTTATGTACCTATGTATTTTACTTTCTTGTTTTGATATGTCGCGACTACAATAAATATATTAGAATGAAATATTATTTCTTAATATTTTCATTTCTTCATTCTAGCATCAAGCCCGGCGTTGAATTCCGCCACTTAACACGCAATGCCTCGAATAATTCGGCGGAAAGTGGGGAACAGAGTGTTTTAAAACTAGGTTCCCTCCTACCCTGCTGTGTGCGTGATACAGCGTGAAGCAGAAATTGATTTAAATACATCAAATTATCTGAGTTTTGTTTGCACGGCAATTTCGTAAATAGAATTGTTTTGCTGCTTAACTAAAACGTTTATGCATTAATTATGCTCCAAATAATTATTCTGTATATCCGATAAGATATTTAACTATTTCATTATAGTCATGTGAGGCCTTAGGGCGCATCGGCACAAGGGTGTGACTATAACGCGACGGTTGTGGGTTTGATTCCCACTCGAGGAAGTGAAATATTTATTTACGTTGAGGCAAAACGCGGCGTTGAGTTCTGTCCCTCAACACGCAATGCTTCCAAAATTCGGCAGAAACTGGGGAACGGCACTCCGTTGTTAAGACACTTCTTAACACTAGGTTCCGTCTGCCCACCCTGCTGTGTGCGGGATACAGCGTGACGCTAAAAAGAAAAATATATAGTAATGTGTATTTGAATGCATTTCTATTTTCTAAATCCGGAAAATATGACTATGAATTGTTTTACAATAATTGTGCTCGCGTATTTTGGGTAAAAAGAAAATATTTTCATATTTGACCATTGCGTCAAAGCTTAATGTAAATAAGATGTAAAGCTTCCTTTTTTCGGGTAGCGAAAGCGAAACGGTCTGTTCTGTAAAGGGAGGTGTGAAATGAAGCAAGTTCTATTCTATCTGCGAAAAAGATGTCGCTAGTATAGAGCGTGTTTAGATGGGGGAAAGTGCGTGATACGTCGACATGATCTTGAGATCAATGCTTTTGATAGACGGACAGACGGTCAACAAAGTGATCCCTTAAGGGTGAAGTCCCGCATAATATAACAATTATTATTGTAAAAAATAATCCTACTTATACGATATTAACTTAGTTACCTACTTACATTACAGTTTGTTATACGGTATACTTAAAAAGAAACTACTTCTAAGTCTATTTTATACAATCTTAGATAAAAAAGAACTTAGTCACTGTAACTCACACAGAGGACACGGCATGGGCGTGGTAACTGGCGGCTCATAGATTTCCTGTAAAACTTATGGCTTTTAACACTATTAAATTTTAAACATAAAATTCTATAAAATATATATCTGATATACGGCGGAAAATGGGGAACGGAAGTGTCTTAACACTAGGTTCCCAGGTTCCCCCTCTGATATATAGCTGTTACTATATGCAGGATACAGCGACAAACAAAATAAATAAAAATGATACTTAATTTTTTTTTCCATCAATCAAACTCGTTCTACTCTCTCTGTCCACACACGTAAAGCTCAATTTGGTGCTTTGTTTGATCACAACTGAAATATATGTACATAAATAAATATTCAAAAAGTTGGAATTTAACCTAAACCCATTAAACGAAAATAGATGGCCTGCCACTGCACCATAATAGCGTCTTTTATAGTCTTAATAGACTCGTAATGTTATTCAAATTAAAATATACCTACTAAAGAAATATAGATTTATGTATACTACACAAGCCATTCAGAAATCAAAAATTTAAGCTTTTTTTTATATTTAAATTTATATCTATATTAATTAAAAGAAATCCTTATCTTTATAATAAAAAAAAATATGAGCTGTTTTAACGATTTCGCACGTAGCGTACAGGCAAAGTTAATAGAATTTGCGAACAACTGTTGAAGAATTTACATGACCTTGCATGACCTAAAAAGTTTTTTTACATCACCAGTAAAAAACCGCCGTCCATTTTGCATATCCACCAGAATTATGTATATAGAAATACATTCGCGCGTACTGTTCTAACCATACGTTTAATTTAACATAATTGTAAAGTAGTCGAGTGTTATCGTCGGTAAAGCTAGTATATCACGGCTTTAAATTTTTATTTTTCCTCTCTAATTGAAGCGTTTTCTAGGTCGTACTACTTTACTTAGAGCTTTGGCGAATGAATGTGAAATAAATTGCATTTAATATGCTCTAACTATATTGGTACTAGCCTTTATACTAGAAATGCTTATCATATTACGTATTTGTATGGAATTTAAGAGGCAGATTTTCTATGTAAAAGATAAATTTATGTTATAATATTATTAAATTAGACGTAAAATAATTACATATTTGTGCATATTAAATAGTATAAGCAGCCTATACTTAAAGATATCGAATACCCTTCGAAATTCCTCAGAGGAACACTTCTATTTCAATTTCACGAGTGTGTCGTGTAAAAATTGTATTAGGTAATACTACCTACCGCAGTTTCCTGCAAATAGACACCAGTACAAAGGTACTACGTCTCGTCGTAGAGAGCCGAGTTTGTTTCGTAGGAAATGTTCGGAAAACTGGATTGAATTACTTTTCTACATACGAGGTGGAATAATGCATAGACCTTGTGAGCAATATTTTTTACTATATACATTTACATCTAAATGTAAAAATGTTGTAGTCGAAATAGATATAGGGGAGAGCGGGGCTGAAAGTGTCGATTTTGACAAATCCTTACACCAACCGTACAAATAGCTAGTGTCTGGAAATTGTGGTTCATCATCATATTAACACGAACGTTTTAACCGATTCTTCTTATACCTGGTATTGTTAAAATTTTATTATATAATCTTTTATTTTACATACATATAATAAAAATATACAATTAAAAGATTTTCAATAGATAAACTGCTTAATACAAGATAGAGTAATTAATTAGATAACTTCGCTATACAAATCTAAACAAGGGCTCTTACAAATTAACGATGCGAATCAATGTTTTCCTATTCTCGTATTCAGAAAGCGTAGAGCCCGAAAAAGCGTCTGAAAATAAAATTATTGGTGACCTAACCTCGGCGGAAATAAACCTATCGAAGACGTGGTTGAAATGTTATTACTCTTAAAATCTATTGCCATATCTTTTATACAAAGCGAGTCTGATTGGGGTAGTAAGAGAAATAAATGTTAGATTTCTTTAACCTTTTAACGTATTTAACGTGTGTACAATTTTTAAATGTAGCAATTATATGTAACTTTTGCCAATATCAGTAATGAAAAGATTTCTAAAATTAAAAAAATAAATTAAATCAGCTTCACGCTGTATCTCGCACACAGCAGGGTAGGCAGAGGGAACCTAGTGTTAAGACACGCCGTTCCCCACTTTCTGCCGAAATTCTGGAGGCATTGCGTGTTGAGTGGCAGAACTCAACGCCGCGCTTTAGTTCGACACCAGAGCGAAGCAATGGAAATATAAACGTAAATAAATATTTCACTAACTCGAGTGGGGATCGAACCCACAACCGTCGCGTTTCCTAAAAAGATTTCTGTAAATTCAAATTTAACGCATAGTAATAACATTGACCCATATATTTAATAGGAATCCATGTGGCGAAGATGTTAATACAATTTCCTTTCGTCTACGCAATTTTCTATATAAACATGATGGTAATCGCGTGACCTACTGTCGATAGGAAAAGCTTATCACACCGGAACCTCACCTCATGTTACATGTTTACAGCACCTTACAGTCATGTTTATAGTCCAACTTAAATTACTTTCTTTATCTTGTTCGTACACCAGTCCTACATGAGATGTCTTTATATCATTTATAATTAATTCATTAAAGTAATTAGTTTATTAATAGAAAATTAGAATTAATAAATGAACGTTTGTTAACACTGTTGGTATAATTGGATTTGGATGGAAGGTGGGAATGTCTTAACACTAGGTACTCTCTTCTCGCTGCAAAGCCTTAATTATTCAGTTCATGCCGAAATAGCAAAATAAAAATAGAATATCATTTTTAAAGGATTTTTATTACCTCCTTTGCACCTTCAAATTTTCTTCTGCGTGCATTTAATAACCGGGCTGCTACAGCAGAAAAATGAAATTATTCACTGCACCGAGTGAAAATCGTATCCACAACTATCGTAAACTAACTAACAGTCAAACGCTATTTGAAACCTCATTCCGACCTCAATTTATTATCTTATTTAGTAAAGCTTAAATACACAACATTGAGCGCAAAAGTTTCATCATATAATATTTGAAGGCTGAAGAACTGTAATGTTCTACAATACGAGTTGATGTTATCTCTACGACGTCCTCACCGAAGTACTTAAAACTGCCAATAGCATTTGAAATCAGCCGTTGCACCCTCGCCTCGCTCATGTGAGAAAGCTTCACTTAAGAGTCATCATCTTTAATGTCTTATTCAACATTATTAATGATTTTATCATTCCCCCGACCATTGAAGATGATACTTGTGTATAAGATAATATTAATGCATTCCCAAGTGCCTCAAGAGAAACGTGGACGTATTTCAGCCTCGTATGTGTCAAATATTTATGTATTTCGACTACTGTAACATATAACTTTTATAAAATTGCTGAGTATCGATTATCACTACGGCGACGGCAGCTAATGTATTAAAACTTAAATAATATATTTCAATAAACACGTTTTCACGTTTTTGAACGAACAGCGGTCAGCTAGATTATTATCAGGATTAAGTAAAATCCATTATATTCATTAGATAAACTTATATTATCTATGTTATTGTATATTATTATTATAAATGCTTCAAAGTAATGTTTATACATATTTTTCGTTAGCATTTGCAACTCTTACGTGGCCTTACATGAGCATATTAGATTAAAATCAGGTTATTTATTATTCTTTTAAATTTGCGTTATTTTTAAAACATTTGTATAAATTATTTCGGGTTAAATAAGGTTTATATGTTTTAAAATAATTAAGTAGCTGTCGTTGTTTGTAATCGCGTCTATATTCTTTTATAAAATAAATTAATGAATTTTAATCGACTGTTCGTGTATATTAATACGATTTTGTTAGCTTTACTTCTTATATATATATATAATTTAAGCAATATAAACAAATCTTGCGAAGCTATTTTTACTTTTGCTTGAAAATATGCACACATGTCCGGCTCCGGACGTTATGACAATAAAATATTTTTAAAACATGAAGCTGACACCCTTGACGTTATCTTAACGTCAAGCATGTTCAAATGCATTTTTATAGTTTTTTAATAACATTGAGATTATTTACTGATAATTTAAGAATTGTTAATTAGATATTATTAATAAAATAACAAACAAATCTAACTAACTTTCCCTGCTGTTTAATATGATAATTACTAACTATTTTAATTAATTTGAATGCAAATATAATTAGATATTCATTTCAACTAATTCATTATGCAGCTATATGCTGATCTCCCCACAAATTCACAGTTCAACCTCAGTAATTTGAGAGCGGCATGAACAAGAAAATTTACTTCCTCCTTATATAGGTCACCTGAATGAAATATTAGTAAGTTCCTGTTGTATAGTCGACGCGATACAAAGGAAAGAGTTAAAGTTTAGGAAGCTAAATTGAAAACTACAGTTCTTTCTGAATTTGCCTTTGTAGTGATTTAATGTTATTATAACTAGTCGATATTAAGTCTACCGTTTATGAATTTTCTCAATAAATAACTTATGAAATTTTGACTTTTGTTGAAAAGCTTTACAACTTGATTAATTTAATGACAACGTTAGAGATACTTCTTTAAAGTTTTTTTAAGAAAGTTTCCGATGTTTGCCGTCAAATCTGCGGTAGAAAGGAAAATAAAATTAAAAATATATTTTGAGGTCACATAAGTACCTATAATATTTTTTATTAATAAGTGAGAGTTACACTGCTTCACAAATATAATATGTTGATTGTTGAGCTTGAAAAGCGCAACGTCATATCAGCACCGATGGTCGATGGAGCTGATACGTGATAGAATGGAGAACGCGCTCAAGCAAACGTAGTATAGGACGCCCTGCAGCACGATGGAAAGATGATTTAAAGAAGGTGACTGCCATCGGATGAATGCGAGAAAAGCCAGACCCATAAGGGTGAAAACAAATCTTATATTATAATAAAACTATAATAACAATCAAAACCTTTTTCCCGACACAAATTCCACTCTCGAAGTTTTACTTCCATATAAAAATATAAAAGAAAATTACGTAAGTAAAGTTCAAAAGATCCCTTATCGTCTCGTGAATTATTACAAAAGTAGTAAAACACAGTTTTGAAGTTTTCAACCTGATCCGATTTCGGTATAAATCTGTTCAAAACAAATTTCCAGAAGGCCGCCTTCGGCCACTGTATTGTCGAGTTCTAATGAAACTTTTTCTTAGTCTCGTGTTATCTCTATCTAATATTTTGTTCAATCTCGGCTTAAATAAAACTAATGCAATCTAAGTCGAGTCTAAGTAAGTCTATTGGAGTTGACCATAGATGTTCCTGGCCCTAAATTTATAAAACCTAACATTTGCTGATTAGGTGCCATATCCATATTTCTAATCTTTGATATGTCAATAATTTATGCTCATCACCCTAAATAAGTTTTGCTTATTTGCTATTACCTAATTAATAATAGCTTAGCTGGTCAACTATAGTATATAATGCCTAAAACGCAACCTATGATATCTTCAAATCGTTCAAAAACACTTTAAATTATACACAATATTTTATTCAAATTGGTCCAGCCATTTAGGTACCGCTTACAAAAGAATTTCATATATAAATGAGATAAACTTCAAGAACTGTTTTTTACTATCTTTCAAATACACCTCGTCTTGACAATTACGAACAATAAGAAAAAGGAATTATTCAATTGGGAGCAGTCGTTCAGAAGTTATGCGCGTTTCATTTTTATATATACTTACTTACTTTTTATTTTTTTATATATTTAGCCTGGCCATTAATACTGTTATAATTAAAAAATAAGCAAAATATTATTTTTAAATTTGGAAAGCAGTCATTTTTATACGATTTTTAATTGTGTTTTATTATTTTCGCGCCAGTAAAATATTTTCTTAAAGCCGATCTTGGCTAGAAACGAACGTTTCGGACTTCACCAGAGCTGAAGACTGCCCGTCATCTAGTCCTGAACTTAATCCATTGGATTATTAATTATAGTCAGTTTTAGAGAATAAGATGGGCTCCAAACTTAATGATAATTTGGAATCCCTACGATCATCAAACAACGAAACAATCCATAGGAAGATTTTTCCCATAGAAAGAGTGCGTGCTGCTATTGATAACTGGCCTCAACATTTAAAGGTCCATATTGCAGCCAACAGAGACCATACGTACAGACGAATTAGCTTTATAATTTTTTAATGGTTTTATGTTAATGTATTCAGCTAATACTAGAAAATGTATGGTAAAAGATATAGAGAGAGATAGTCACGGTGCAAAAAATAAATGAAAATATTTTTATTGGATGAAAGCAAATAGTTTTATTCAGTATTGTTGCTGGAGCGCACAAAGACTGACCTTTACCCGAACGGCATCTCAAGTAGCTGCTTTATACTAAGCTCTATAGCCAGCAGCAGAACGGTTCTTAACAAGGACAGTGTATGGGAATAAATGAATTTTAAATTAAATTTCGAGCATCCTTATTTCTTATCTTTTGTAATGTACTAAAAGTCATAGGTGTTATAAAAATAAAAAAACGGTCAAGGCAATTCAGCAGAATGGTGGATAACTGTGGTAACATTAAATTAACTAACGTTTATAAATGGTTTTTTTACTCATTCATTCCTACAAATAAATAAAACTAGAACAAGAAATTGTACATATATATTTTTAAACTCCAATAAACGATATTGTCCATTATTATATGCATATTGTATTTATTTAATTATTAAATAAAAGGCTGAAATAAAGTATTATTATTATTATTAAGAAAAAATAGTACATATGTATATACAAGTACATTGATAAACTACCGTTAGCATGTCTAATATCCGACGGCCCTGAGAGGATACGGATATGGGCATCGGAATCCGTCTGACTACCATTATTTATTACCTTGTATTGCCAGGTACTAGAACCTACCCACCTATCTACATGTAGAAGAGGTCATCGTCTTCACGCTGACCTATATGTTGTCATGGCGCCACTCAGAATTAATGTTCACCTTATTTGTATTTATAGTGCGTACATAATTGTTTTGCTGGGAATTTATGATAATATTATTACTGAAATGATCTTCTACAGTAACTAAATATAATATACTATAAAAAATAACATTTACATGTATATAATTTACATAATTATTTTATAAATAACTATTTAAAATTATGAGGCTAGTCGTGGCACTAGGGCTCAAATGTTTGATTGTAAACGCAACTGGTTGTGAGTTCGATCCCCACTCGATGAAATGAAATATTTAGGTAATATTTTAATTTCTTCACTCTGGTGTGAAGGCAAAGCGTGGCGTTGAATTCCGCCACTCAAAACGAAATACCGCCAGAGTTCGACGGAAAGTGGGGAACTGAGAGTAAGTTAGTAGGCAGAGTAGGTTCCCTCTACAAAGTTAAAGTTAAAGGATGCGTATACATTATACATAATTATTTTATAACTACCTTTTTAAAATTATTTTAATAATTCATTACTTGACAATTTATAAATGTCCGTATTTTACTTTTCAGAGAAATCATTGCGATATAAACGCAACGTATTCAATGTTCCTACGTTTAATAAATTATATTTCTACGCTTCACTATATCCTCCTTTTGCTTCAATAAGTTACACGTTTTGCTTCATTAAAATATTTTATGAATATTATATTTAAGAAATCTAAACACATTTAAAATTCATATTACAATTTAGGTTTGGGAGTTAAACTTTCATCCCGAGCAACACGAAGAACCTTGATTATTTAGTATTAAAATACGATTTTATCATAATTTATTTTGCCTTAAATTGTTTATTATAGTTTTACGAAATAGTTAATAAAAATCAAATTAAAAAACAATTTAACTATTTCTGAAACTTCTCTTTATAAACTAATAAATTATTTATTTATTGATTGTTAAATGTTATCACAAACACAAATAATGAAATTAATCTGGTCTTCTATTTATTTATTTATTTATTTATTTAGGATCGTCAACAGAAGAAACATTACAACATGGCCAAATTACATGGAGGTCTATTTATAAACTAAATGCTTTTCCAATTAAAGACAATCACAGCATGTATCTACTAATAAAATTACAATTGGTATTAATAACATATAGATTAAAAATTGTAACTGNATGTATAATTGGTAAATCAAACCGGTCAAGTCCCAATCAGATTTACCCATGGATCGGTTCTGTATCCAATTTCAAGATTGTATCAACAGGAAGTACAACTTATACGAGTAAAATTGGCAAACTTATGTTTGCGAGCATATGCACTCATTTAGTATAAAAGGAACTAGAAATATAAGTTTGTAATTACTTTTTGTAAAAAAAACATAAATTTTCGGATTTTTTCCTTATTTGTATTGAGAGTTTTCACTTCGTGCCAACTTTCATATTTGTAGGTCTACGAGAAGTATCCTATAGGTTTTAATTACGCGGCGAATTTCTTACAAAATGCAGCAAAAACGAAGCATAAATGCTCCTATTTTCTAATTGCTTTGATTTTTAAGTTTATTTTTTCCTGTGCTTCAAGTGACCGTAAAACTTTGAAAGAATATTTGATATTATTGTCAGACCTCCGACTACGTTCTTGAAATAAACTTGTCAGAGCGACAGACGAACAACAAAGTGATCCTATAAGGGTTCTATCTTTTCTTTTGAGGTACGGAACCCTAATTGCCGCCATTATACTGTTATATTTTTGAATTTCCTATACATATTCATTTATACATCTTAACAATAATGACCTAAATGGAGAAATTGCTCTGCTTCCGTAGAGTACCTACTTGAAAAATAAATTACCTTATGAAAATAAAATCCATCCAGCAATATATTATGAATTCAAGAATTAACATACTATTACTGGACCAGTATAAATATATTTCTCACTGTTTTGGTAGTTGATTTACATAGTTGCGCTTTATTACGTAATCTGCTTAAAATTAGAACATGGCAAATTCACTTCTATTTTATAATATTCTGTTGCCTCAGATAAAGTTTTCATCTTTTCAGTAATATAAGAGTACCTACTACTACCTATTCATAAAGATCCGTTTTGTGAATTAATATATAAGGGTTTTTTATTTATTTCTTCTAGGTAGTGTGACAAGTTTCATAATTTTTTAACCATTGATATTTTTTAAATATTATCTTCAAATATAGATAGAACCTAAGAGCACTAGCTTTTATATGAATAGATCGGTTAAATTAAAATATTTTGAATAAAAGAAAATTCACCATAACATGTAAACTTATAATCATAACGTCAAGTTAATATAACCCACATGGTGCTTTGATGACGTGAATATAAATATAATAGTAATTTAACCAATAAAAAACTCGGTTAAGTGCGAGTTGGGCTCGCCCACTGAAGCTTCCGTACCCATTTCAGGATTGTAGGTCAACGGGAAGTACAGCTTACTAAAGTTGACAAGCTTACATATGCATATGCCCATGCACTCATTTTGTATGAAATGAACTGATTTTTTTAATGAAATACTTATAAATTTCATTTTTCGGGATTTTTTCCTTTATTTAAAAGTGTGGGTTAGGTTATTCAGTTAGGTCACTAGGTTCCCTTTGCCTACTCTGCTGGGATACAGCCTGGAAAAAGTTTAAAAAGCCTTTTGAAATGCCGCACAAACTTTTTAAATATAAACTGTTTTTTACCTTAACTTAATCTTATCTTTGGTTTTTCAAATGGAACTCAAAATACGTACATTTTGATGAATCGAAAGGGTGGTTGGAATTTGCTCTCACAGTCCAGGTAGATGTATAATGGAGCGAGTCGGCTACAATCTGTCTGTTTGACTTCGGACTCAGTCATGTTTACACAGTTTGCGCAATCAGCACTCTAACTAATATATGAAATATACGTTCACTGCACTCATATTTTAGCTAGTGTAAAATTATTTGCATTGCAAATGTATGTTAAAAGTTATATTCTAAAAATTATTCAGTTTTTCCACATAATAATTGATAAAAAGCACATACGAGTATATGGTTATTTTGACGTTATATTATATATGTACATACTTACTGTAATATCAAGTCCGTGTTATAATATAAAAAAATCACTTTCACGCTGTATCCTGCACACAGCAGGATAGGCAGAGGGAACCTTCGTTCCCCACTTTCTGCCGAATTCTGGAGGCATTGCGTGTTGAGTGGCAGAACTAAACGCCGCGCTTTGCCTCGACACCAGAGCGAAGAAATGGAAATATAAACGTAAATAAATATTTAAAATAAAAAATAAGTTAGTATACTCGTAGTTTAGATAATGTGCCATAGATTTGTAAGCGCTAGTAAACGATCACTTACCAGGAACTTTGCTTGGCTTAGCGATCGCTTTGTTTTTTTGATTGATTACGCCCTAATGTCGGATTATCCGGATTCCAGATACGTTAAGCTTCGGAATGCTGAGAAAGGGTTTATGGCTATAATATTTATACTATATATAGTATAATTATATATATATTTATACTATATATAGTATATATAGTATAATTATGTAAAAATAATTTTATTTAACATAATTTATTCCATGTTAGGTGCTATTTAAATTATATTGATAAACTTTTCCTCGTGTGTTTCCTCAATTATTCAATTGAGAAAACAGATATAATTTTTAAGTTTAATTTATTCTAAATATCTATATTAATCAATTAGATATTTGAATTAAGAAATATTTTAAACACTTGCTATTAGTTCTTGCTTTGATGTATTGACACGAAAACCAAAGATAATTGAGATGGACAAACGTAAAGTAACATTTGAAATATCGGAGGAGAAAGGCTAACCTATGAAATAGTTGCCATTACTCTTTTAGCACCTGTCCAGAGTGACTTATTGCAGGGCAGACAGGAGGTCGCATGTATCTAAACTAGTAAAGTCCAGCTGTTCGATTATTTTAATACGTTTTTCCCAGTGCGCTTGAATTATTAAAAAAAGCTTCCCGTTACGTTTAAGTAAGAATAATATCGTTATTGTATTGTAAATGATTTTTTATACCAAGTATTATAAGTTTGCACCGGAGAAAATGAATTATATAATATTTTCATTTCTTCTGTCTGGTGTCGAGACAAAGCGGTGTTGGGTTCCGCCATTCAACACGCAATGCATGCATTCAGCGGAAAATACGGCTTAAAACTGAAAAAAAAAACAGAAAGTATTTAACGCTTACACATAATCTTTTTGAAGACTACGGATATAAGTGCGGTGATACAGAATATAGGTGATCGTACGAGCCGCACTCTGAACTCATCTCTTCAGACACACTTGAGGTAAAAGGTCTCTCAAACACAAAAAACACTACTTATTACGTAAAATTAAGCTTGCTCTCAATAATCTTACATGCATAAAAAAGTATAAAGATATAGATATATATAGACTCTAAAAGACCAAATGATAACTGAGTCGAAACTGTATCATTAATTGTTTTGAAAATTTTCATGGCATTTATGATATTTAAAGTTTTGTTTAAAATTCTTTGCATACATATAAATTTAAATTAGAAGATATTATAACAAAGCGTGCTTACAATATAGAAGTTATTAATTAATGCGGCGGTAAAAGGGCAAGGCCGTATTCTAAAGGGATGTCGTATCATGGCGCCAGTCTTGTAACCATAGTATAATTAATTTATTTTAATAATAATTTATTAGCATTTTTGTATAGAAATAATAAAAGCCATATTTCATAAGAACCTACAATTCACAGGTTTTTCGTGCCCACTCCAAAATAATTTGCCCTAAAAAATTTAAAAAACGTTACATTAGAATTTCTTTCAATTCGTTTTAATTTCTCTAAAGTCTATCAGGTATATCGACATGTAATATCGAATTTTTAATTGAAATATAATGCGTAAAAGTGAAAATATTTTAATGACTAAAATTATATTACATATAATTTAGATATAGGTTTTAAGCCTGTTCATATCCGCTAAGCCTTTAGCTAACTTACTTAAACTATACACACATTGTGATAAGTTCACGCGACCCCGAGGATCCGTGCTTATATAATCTAAAGTTAGAAATGTAATATATGAGATGAAAATTTAACATATTTTTTTAAATTAAATACAAGGCACTAGCGTGCAACTGTACATAAACGCTATAGGTTGTGGGTTCCCACTCAAGAAAACGAAATATTTAATGTTTTCACTTCCTTGCTTTGGTAACGAGGTAAAGCACGGCGTTGATTTCCACTACTCAACACTTAATGACTTCAGAAGTAATTCAACATATTGCACATAAAATTATAACTTAAAAAATATTGTTTCTTTATTCATATAAAATCCATTTCAAGTCACATATAAATAATCTAAATAGTATCAGTAACTTAGCTTTGGGAAAGCCATTTATTATTACTCAAAGCAAGAGCATTGCTTATATGATATATCTCGATAAATCTTCACTACAATAGATACCTACAGCCTTAGAAATCGACTGTATATTTCGACGGTAGCTAGGTAAAGAATTGAAAGTGAAAAATTGCAAATTTCTTTTATTGTCCTTTTGAACTAATAACAAGGGTAGTTTTCGATTATATGCACGTTTAAATGAAAAAAAACCGGTCAAATGCGAGTCGCAGTATCAACGGGAAATACAAATTATAAAACTGAACAAACTTAATTTTGCGATACTGTATTGAAATATGCACACCAAGCAGTTTAATTTGATACCTCACATAAACTTCCCTTTAATATCAAATTTAGCCTCCCAAGGCTTTTATTTCTTAGGATTTAACAACAAATGTATAATTTTCAGATTATAGATAAACAATAAACTAAAAAGTAAAAAATAAATTTACTTAACATAAATTATAACGAAGGTACTTTGATTTTGTTAAACAAAAATAATTTATACCACACGGGAAGCAGTCTCAAATAAAAAAACATTAAAATCACCCAGTTAAAAGCTCTGTTGCTAGAGAGCGTTAAATATATATATTTCCTCGCAACTACCTGAAAACAATTCTTACCTAAACAAAAATATCCTCCTCAGTTATTGCTTACAACCCTCCAGCCGTACCTTATTGCAAATGCAAATCTCTCTCTCACTTTCCTTGGGGATACGAGCGACAAATATAGTTATTTTAAATATTGTGCACATTTGATTTGATAAACAGAAAAGTTATTGAGGCGGTCATGGCGCAGGCGAACTGGGAACTAGTTGTAAGTTCTATTCCCACTCGAGGGAATGAAATATTTAATATTTTAATTTCTTCGCTCTGCTAACCAGGTAAAGCGCAATGCCTGAAACAATACGGCAAAAAGCGAGGAACGGAAGTGTTTGAACGTGGTCTTGACACAAGGTTCCCTGGTTCCTTCCGCCTACCCTGTTATGCGGGGGATACAGCGTGAAGCAAATAAAAAAAATTAAAAAAACAAAGTTATTTTCCTAGCTTCTTTCATATGAATGTAGTTACAGATACAATCACAACGTATTAAAAGTAATACCGAACTCAAAGTTATAGTTACAAAAATTACCGTGCGACACGAAAGGCGTCTCTTTGTAAAAAAACAATGGCGCACAGGTACATAATTACAATTATTCTTATATTTTAAGGCCATAGAACATTTTATTGTAATATACCCACAATTATTTTCAGAACATTTTCAACTAAGTATATAGATGGTTTTCAGCAACGGTCTGAAAAATCATTGAATCATTTATTAGGTAAGCTACAAGGAATATTTATAGCCTGGAACTAAAAGTGGTTTGCCTTTATAAATACTTTATTTTGGTCTATCCTAATTGGAGATTGAAAATTAAAGTATCGCTAATAAATTAATATTATTACTAAATATCTATCAATTAGTTGAAGTGTGTGGTTCGATTCTGACTGAAGAAATGAAATATGTAATATTTTCATTTCGTCGCTCTGGTGTCGACGCAGATGGTGACGTTGAATTTCGCCACTCAACAGGCCTCCTCCTTCGGCCTCCTGCATTCGGCGAAAAGTGAAGAACGAAGTGTCATATCACTAGGCTCCCTCTGTCTATCCTGCTACATGCGGGATATAGCGTGAAGCTGTCCAAAAATAGTTATATTTCTTTACGTAACAGGATCGTGAACATAAACTCTTAAGTAAGGGAGAAAGATATTTCTGTGACCAATGTCTTACACAGACGACCCTCAAATACTTGACCCACATCCAAAAGGGAACACAGGTTGGTTGAAGCTTAAAAGTAAAATATTGCCATACAATATATGTATGAATGGAAACTGGCAAATATGAAGGCGACGTTCTCGCGCGTCGTAAGTCGTCGTCGTCGTCATATAAATATTTTACTAGCACAGACTAAGCTTTTATTATCGTATGAGGGACAATACGAAATTAGTACTCCCACAATATTATAAATAGTATTATAATTGAATTTATTTAAATGTTTGTTTATTTTACCATTTTGTCACTTTTTATTTTCTTAAATAGTAACTTGTTAACATTAAATTTTATTATAGTTTTTTTGAAACCAGTCCTGTTGCAAGGGCATAAGGGTGTGACTGTAAAAGCGATAGGTTGTAGGTTCGATCCTCACTCGAGGAAGTGAAATATTTATTTACGTTTATATTTCCATTTCTTCGCTCTGGTGTCGAGGCAAAGCGCAGTGTTGAGTTCTACCACTCAACACGCAATGCCTCCAGAATTTCGCAGTTAGTGGGGTAGGGAGTGTCTTAACACTAGGTTCCCTCTGTCTACCCTGCTGTGCGCGGGATACAGCGTGAAGCTGACGAATAACTTATTAGGTTTACATCAATCGTATTTTGTTGTTTTCAAAAATTAAGACATTTTGAAAGTGTAAATTTAAAAAAAAAATAATTGTTTAATTCTTATTATATATCAATTGTGAGCATTCTAATTAATAACAATATAACATAAACCTACCTTGTAATTTACTTTTGTTATATTTTCATATATACAACATACCTAAAAAAAATATATAAAATTTCGGCTATTTCATACATGTAAGTATTATACATATAGTTTCGAATTCCAATTATGTAGACTAAATCCGATATGCTGTTTCGCCTGATGGAAAAAGATTTAAAAATATCCATACAGAATAAACTATTTCCTAAAAAATCTACGCCAGTACAAATATATATATCTTATATAAAATATCTATATAAAAAATAATCATAATTTTCATATATATCTAACACTGGGTAAAAGAGGAAGAGAATAATATAACACCTTACATTCCCTCGGCGCCTATTTAGGATTCACAAATCAAAGTTACGCCGACGCCTTTGTTTAAGTTAACTGCTAGGATGTTACAATTAATTTAAGACATTTAACTGCGATTTAATTTTAATATAAATTTATATAAGTGTAATACTATAAAAATATTATATTTATATATATATATAAACCGAAAATTCAAAATTATATCTATATGTACAAACTTAGACATATAGTCACTTAATATTTAAAATAAGTTGTTTGTGGAGCTGTTGAGTTTTTGACATCAAGACTTGGTGGTAATGGGACCAATGGGGCAGTCCTTTCAATAAAAAAAAAGAAATCAATCCACAAATCACAGAGAAATCGGAAGACACACCTGTTTCCGTTTAGGACGAAAAAAAAAATCAGTTGAAAATAATAATTATTGTATGCAACAAGCACTATATGAATATTATTTACGAAGCTGATTGCTTCGTAATACTAACTCTATACTAACTTTTCTACATAGATTGCGAAAACCCTTTATATACTTTTTTAAAGATTAAACGGTACTTAAAAATGCCAAGTGCTTTTGCCGCAGTGACGACGACGTTACAATAAGTTAAGTGAATAATAAACTGACAGAAATGAGTCAGTTATTTAAAAAAATAAAAAAATTATAAAGGAAATATGTATAATAAATACTACTAAATTTATAAACAATCTTTAAGTAAATTAAAATTTAACAAGAAGCACTTAGTTCATCAAATTGAAATGCGAGAAAAGTGGAATTTCTTGACCACTCAGCACTTACGCTATTCTTTTTATATATTTCGCTTTTGTAATTTTCCTTTGTAGTTAAGAAGATATATAGGTTTTTACTGCGTATATTATAACTAAATAATTTTAATTTTTTATATTTTTTAATATATTTTAAGGTCTAAAACATGGTGTTATGTTATTTACAACTTAAATAAGTTTTTATTTCTAGACCTGATTAATATCAATTAAAAAAATAAATGTATAACAAAGAAATACACCTAAAATTTAACAATAGGCACTGTATATAGTGTCCGTAGTAACTACAAAAACCAGTCAAGTGCGAGTCGGACTCGCCCATCGAGGGTTTCTCCGTACCAATTTTAAAATG
Source organism: Heliconius cydno galanthus (assembly GCA_036379175.1). Classification (NCBI taxonomy): domain Eukaryota; kingdom Metazoa; phylum Arthropoda; class Insecta; order Lepidoptera; family Nymphalidae; genus Heliconius; species Heliconius cydno. Next base: position 498,567 of record JAKRZM010000222.1, read on the forward strand.
ACAAAATACAACTCCTAAAAGTTGGTTACAAACGAAGGTTGCACCACTCACACACTAATTCCGTATGAAATGAACTACACTTATAAGTTTGTAAAAGTCTTATCTAGAAAAATATTCTTAAAAAAATTCATTTTTCGGATTTTGTTCCTTATACTTTCGAGTTTTCACGTCTCATCAAACTTCATAATTTCCTACCTATAGGTTTTGCTTACGCGGCGGATACAGTTCGGAAACTTAAGTTAAGATGTTGAGAATACATTACGTTTATTATACCTTACGTATTGACTTAATGAAGATTTTTTTTAATCAATATATATGATTTAGATATATAGGCAATAATTAACCTATAAATAGGCAGTAAATTTATATTCCTCTTTACGTATTAATATTTCTCTGCATATTTTCTAATATTAGGTATACTTGACATCAATCCACGTATAGGAGAAATAGAGCTTTCTATAATTATAAAAAAGAAAAAATATATATTTTAATATTTTATTAGATACCTATTACTTATGTAGAATACTATTATTTAAATATTTCGCTGCAATACATTAGAAAAGTAACATATCTAACGCTCACTATGTATCTCCATTCTGTCTGATGGAGCAAAATTAATTCTATGGGAGGGACATGTCCTTATGACTCTCGGGAGAACAATTGTTATACACCCAATCTAGGTTCTTAAGGTTTCCCTCTTGATTCTTTTATCACGTTGCCGTAAAAAACATTATATATTCAATTTTCAACTACTAAATTATTAATGATTGCCAGTTCGCCAGTGTTTTTTAATTTATTTCAAAATATTTTACAACTTGATTTTACATATCTACTTAATTCGTCCAGTTTGTTTTTTTTTCTAATTTGTGTTTACCAAATACTACGTGATGTTATTTAAAATTATGGAAATAAATCATTTTTCCATAATTTTAAATAACAGAAATAAATGATTAAAGAAAATTTTGACTCTGCATGAATATAACTTTGAAATTTAATGTGCCACGGTCCACGAGCACAGACTTTTGAAGATAAAATCTGACTCTTTTCTTTTGAGTAGTAGGTACAGCTAAAAATATTCAACAAACAACATTATGATAAAAGGAAATACTAACAACTTCAAGAACGATGTATTGCACTTATATATTATTTCTGCAAGCGCCGGTCACTGGCTCGCATGGTTAAATTTAAAGAAATTTCTGTTAATAAATACTAACAATAGTTATAAAATCTTTTTTACCATTACGTTATTACCTAATATAGTATTAACAGCTCTAATGTAACTTAGGACCCGTTATCCGCAGCTTAATCTTTTTTAGAGTTCCGTACCTCAAAGAAAAAACGAACCGATTGTGGTATAGAGATGAAATTAATATCAAATATTAAGGTTAGAATAAAGTGTCGATTATTGTTACAATTAGTGAACTGGTAGGTTACTGGTGACAGTATGATATATACATATATATTTTTGTATATTATGTAACAAAAAGAAAGCGGCTATATTTACACAATAAAATTACGTAAACTGTTTACGTAGATTTTTATAAAAATAATTTGAGACCTTTGCCACAGGAGAACAATGAACAGCACTGTTTCAACAACAAGTACGGAATCAGAACGAAGGCATAAACATCATACATAATGCATAATCTTCACACCGACCACGTACGCGCCGTTTNTCAAAGAAAAAACTAACCCTTATAGGATCACTTTGTTGTGATATAGAGATGAAATTAATATCAAATATTAAGGTCTATGGTCCCTTGAAGTATTTTTTTCTTAGCATTTTAGCTTTCCGTTTTTTCCGTAATATATTAAAAAAATCACTCCATATTTATATTTTCAACAGTTAAAATAAAGTGTCGATTATTGTTACAATTAGTGAACTGATAGGTTACTGGTGACAGTACGATATATACATATATTATGTAAGAAAAAGAAAGCGACTATATTTTTACACAATAAAATTACGTAAACTGTTTACGTAGATTTTTATAAAAATAATTTGCGACCTTTGCCACAGGAGAACAATGAACAGCACTGTTTCAACAACAAGTACGGAATCAGAACGAAGGCATAAACATCATACATAATGCATAATCTTCACACCGACCACGTACGCGCCGTTTCGCCAAGCAAGCCTCGTATTATCAAAAATCTTGAAAATATAAACGAATTCTTAAGTCTTTTCACGTAAAGTGTATTCTAAAGACATAATTTATCTTTTCCCTACCTAGGCTAGCAGATACAGATTCCAGTGAACGTATAAAAACACCGGAAACTACCTGAAAACATTTGCGTCACGGAATAGAAATGGCTTTATGAAAAATAAATTAACACACTATTGTATTAACAAAACATGCTTGTATAAGCTAAGTATCAACATAAAAAAACACAATTTATATTTTTCCCCTTACTATTAAGTTCAAAGATAATATCAGTACCTACTATTAATCAATTACACAAATTACTAAATAATTACGTCCCTGATTACTTATTCTATTGTACCGCTACGTACCAACTGAAACTTGCATAGTAGCGTCGAAACTCATAAAACGTGCAAATCATAAAAGCTGGAATGGTTCACGACACGCAAGGATGCGAGCCTTTTCACGTGGCTCCTCTATTTTACTAGATTGCACATTATACTTCACCCCTCTTCTTATTTCAGCTAAAAGAAAATGCCGGGAGCAATAAACTTGCTGCTTCACACACATTCTTATATTATATGCATAATATTTATAAGATAAACCTTTTTTTTTACATGAGCAAGATAGAAGTTATTTATTAAACGAACATCTCTTTTGACTGGTGTTGTGAAAATACATTATATATTAAAGGGATTATATTAATTTTAATATATTGAAAAAAATGCGTTCCCTATTTGAATTTATCAATTTTAACTATTGAGGCATTTATAAATACTATCAAAAACAAAAAACCCGACTGCATAAAACTAAAATGAAGAAAACAAGCCCAATAGCTCATTAACATTAACAGTCGGTACCAATTTAAACTTAATGCTAAGTTTGTCAACTTTTATTAGTTGTACTTCCTCATAACCTGCAATCCTGATATTGGTACTGAACCCTCGGTGGGCGAATGTACCTCGCACTTGACCGGTGTTTTTTTATTAGTACGGTAATGATAATCATGAATTCATTATGTATGTACTTTATTAAAATCCTTATGCTTAGCCCTTTAATTTAATACACATTTCGTAGTATTCGAATTTTTTTTTTTTTCTATCAGTAGACCTACAATGTCGTAAGCATTTAATTACCTATATCAGTAAAGAAGTATAAAATAAATAAAGACAAACGTAACTTTTTTACCAGGTGAACTTAAGTGTTTCAATATAAAAAAAATGTGAATAATTTATTCTTCGCTGACCCCTTGATAATAATCATACCATTTAGAATAAGGACGATTTTTTTTGATTTCATATTCTTTGTGTCGCTTATAAAAACATTTACTTTTATTTATATGATCATTAAAGGGTCATTATAAATGAAAATGTTTGTCGATCAATATTTCCATATATTGTATTTATTCTTTTATTCTATTTATATAATGAATTCACAGTAAAAGTCTTTGTGTTGGCATTATTATTGACGATATTTAAGTAGGCAAGTAAATTAATTACAGAGCTTATAATTCTTTAAACAAGCGCAGGGGCACAAGTGTGTGACTGTAAACGCGACAGGTTGTGAGTTTGATCCCCACTTGAGGAAATGAATTATTTAATATTTTCATTTATTCTCTTGGGTGTCGAGGCAAAACGCACCGTCGAGTTCCGCCACTCAACACACAATGGCTCCTTCAACGGAAAATGGAGAACGGAGTGTCTTAACATTAGGTTCCCTTTGCCAACCTCGTTTTGTACGAAATACTAAAAAAAAAATATATATATTGAAGCAGATTAATTATTAAGCCTTTAATTATTTAAACTGCCGGTCCTTTCATTTACTGATGGCATGTTAAAAACAAGAGAAACAACTTTCCAATTAATTAACTATTTAAAGTTACATGGCCGGTACCTAAAGCTCAGTTATGTACCGACCGTGCAGCTGGATGCACGAAGCAAACATGTCAATATTATTTTAGAAGATACGATAGACATAAAACAAGTGAATCCGTCCAATTTTATTAGCTTAATTTATTACTTTATCATCCTTTAAAAGTATGGTCGTAAATATTTTCGATAAGTAATGAAATATATATTTTTTATCTCTCTATAATTTATTTATTTAAAATTTGTTGTTACCTGGAGCTTTGCGTGGTCAATTAGAAATAACAAACAGTTGTATATGACACATTTACGCGCCTTATATATAACAGCCTCCCTCCATAAGTAGACTATTGGACACAAAAATATTTTTTTCAAGTCGAACCAGTTCCTGAGATTAATGAGTTCAATCAAATAAACACTTCAGTTTATAATAGTTTTATAATGCAGCACTATGCATGTACTATGAGAGATATTTTGTAATTTATTAGTGTCGACATTTGACATAAAAGAAACAAAAGCCTCATATTCTATTCGAAGGTCGAATCATGTTAGTAATTCAACCTTCGTATAGAATAACAATTACGAAACGTAAAAAAATAACTTAAATTTTCACTAATTAACATAACATTGTTCCCCCTAAATTTATTTTGCATGTAGAACCAATTTCATTTAAGCCAAAGCTGTCACACCATATGTATGCATATGAAAATAATGTACGACATCGCATTAGCATATTTCAATCGAGTTGACGTTGTTGATTAATCATTTGCGATTCAAGCTTGGAACTGTGTGGTGTGTTCGTGGTCCAAGCTTTTCCATTAACAATATCGATTTTTGATCGATTCTAAATTAAATATATTTTCAATATGTCGTTTGACTCACACAAAAAATATGTGCTATAAAATAAAAGATATATTTTATAAATAAATATAAAATATCAGTCTGCACAAAAATTAAAAACAAATAAAAATATAAATTTTAACTATTTAAATTTTACAGGGCTCCTCGGCAAAATTTATTTGGCTGAATAGGTCCCGACTGTTAATCCTAATGAAATATTGTGCTCGTTTTTGTTGTTTTTACTTTAATTGAATACCTACTTAACGACATCTCACTTAACATAGTTCGACGATTTTTATTTCTTTTCATATTGTCAATATGTCGTATGGCTGTCTATGTGGTTGTGGTTTATAATTGTCATGTATTTATATGACGACCGCAATCTTTACACGAATCGATTGACATAAGAATAATCAAAATCGACCAATGCTTCTGGTCTCTACACCACCACTTAGAAGCAAGCCTACCTGCATATGTACTATACTATAGGCTGAAAAACAAAATTATCCTTCTTTGTTACGCAGTCGGGTAATAAAAAATAAAATTGCGAAAATGTTCAGTAAAAAGATTTTCCGTAAAATATTAGTGTTATGGTACTTTCTCTAGAAAAAGTATAAATATTTTGTAATTCGAAATATTAATATATTTACATTTTTTAGCTCGCGGACACACAGAAGTCAGAGTGGAATTACAAATGGAAAGATGGGCGGCTCGCGGTGGGTCCGTCAGACTTCGCTGTGTTCATGATGTACCGCCTCACTTACTGGATAAGGTTGTCTTCCTGCGCCACGGTACCAAGATCTTCCAATATATAAGAGACAGAAAACCGCCGTATAGAAATTTCACAACACCTGGAGCTGTACTTAATGTAAGTAAAATTATGTATTTCCATTACGGATAAGAAGTTAATAGATGAAAGTATAATTTCTTATATCTTTAAATAACCTTAATGATTTTTAAATATATTTATTTAATTGTGCAGAATGTAATTCAACTTTTCTCTGATTAAAATAAAATAATCCTTTCATCAAGCATTAAATGTCCTCATAAAAAATTATTAATTATCAAACAATATGTAAATAAATGTCACGAAACAACAGCCAGTCAAAATAATACTAATTCAACAGGTTTAAACGTTAATCCACAATATAGCGTCCTGTGTGAAATATTTAATAATTTACTTAATTGCATTTTCATAACTTAACACCGATACATTACTGTGAAGCTCGTGTTTTGGACCTATGCCCAAAATATTATTCATATATTATTCAAGTCATATTTCATTAAATCATATATAAAAAATAAAATTAATAAATCAGCTTCAAGCTATATCCCGTACACAGCAGGGTAGGCAGAGGAAACCTAGTGTTAAGACACTCCGTTCCCCACTTTCTGCCGAATTCTGGAGACATTGCCTGTTGAGTGGCAGAACTAGACAAGTGGAACAATTAAACCTTAGAATATAGGGATTTCCGTAGGATTTTTCATAGTAAGTTTGTTGCGGTTGCAACTGCACTACTACAGAATTAATTATATTACTTGTGCAAAAACTATGCAACTCTTATATGTATTACAACAGGCCTGCTTTATAAATAATAATATAATTATCTTGCTCCATAATAAAAATTTCATTTCGTCCAACCCTAACGATGTCATTACGCGAGCATCAGCCATAAACAAGGAGCCCAAATGAAGAAACTGTCACACTTCTCATGTTCTGCCATCCATAAACAAAGTTATATTTGATATCAACCTCATATAGTTATTTTATTATTACTTAAACGAATAGATATTTCATATCTATAGAATAATATAAGTGACATATATTACAAAATGAATATTCCAAATGGATATGTAAATTTTAAATGACTTCATTCTACACAAATTGAAAGTAGGGCAGTGAATATTGAATATGGTGACGGTTATATTTTTTGTCCTGTCACATTTTCGGCTTTTTAACAACTTTCGTTTATAACATTTAACCAAAATACATAATATAAATCATTATCATTTCGTTCTGTCGCGTTTATAAATCATAAACGCGACAGAACGAAAATTAAAAGCTTTATAACACTCTAGAAAATGGAATATTTAATATTTTAATTTCTTCGCTCAGATAAAACGCGGCGTTGAGTTCCGCCACTCAACATGAAATACCTCCAGAAACCGGCGGAAAATGCCTACCTTGCAGTGTGTGGGATACAGCGTCATACAATTGTAAATGAGCTTTCAGTTTGAGATACAGTCCGCTACTACTAAACTGAAATATGAGGACATAAAAAAATTAAATGGAGTAACTCAATAACTAACATTTATTATTATCAATCTAAAAGTTAAATAGACAAAATAATCATCCAGATTTCTGTAAATTCGTTTTCTGTAAAGCTAGACAAGTAAAGCTCATTATTAATTTGACAACAAGTTTGCATTCTAACGCAAACTACACTAGCTATTTAATGTCGATGACATTTTAAGTAATAAAATCTCATTATCATTTGAGGCCAGTCGTTTCGAGGAAGGAGGCCTTTCGAGGAAATGAAATGTTTCATATTTTCATTTCTTCGTTCTGGTGTCGAGGCAAAGCGCTTGAGTCCCGCTACTCAACACGCAATGCCTCCCGAATTCGGCGGAAAATGGGGGAAGGAGTGTCTGGAAACCAGGTTCCCTCTGTTTACCCTGCTGTGTTCGAGATACAACGTGAAGCTGATTTATTTATTTATTTTTATCAATATGTTAATAAGTGTTCACTTTAATTTGGTTGTTGGAAATTTATTACGATCAAAAGTAATATCTCACCCGTTTAAATAATTTTTCTTTATATTCTTAAGATGTCTGTAAATTATAAAGAAAGGTTATTTACTATCATGTATATTGTGGCCAATGTACCTATCTTATATTTTAAGTGATTTTAACGGATTTTGCTAAATTAATGTTATTATCTGTGTAGGTACTTGACAAAAACACACTTACACTTTTAGTGATATTTTTCAGAAGCTAACTAGCGCCGTTGCAAATTTTAATTTTATAAGATTACCTAACTTTTTAAAATTTTAAAAGAAAATTAATTAACTTTAAAAGAAAATTGGCATCTCGTCAGTTTACAAAATTAAAAAAAATATCGTAAGTTTTACTGCTCTATTATATTTTAAATATTATATTATATTATATAGTGTTAAGTTACTCCATTCTCTATTTTACGCCGAATCCTGTACGTATTGCGTGTCTAGTGGCGGAACTGAACGCCGCGCTTTGCCTCGACACCAAAACAGAAACATGAAAATATTTAATATATCATTTCCTTGAGTGGGATCGCACCCACAACCTATCGCGTTTACAGTCACACCTTTGTGCCCCTACGCCTCGACTGGCCTCAATTATCATCGACTATACTGTATCAACTGTAACTAATTTTACTAAAAACTATATTTATATTAAGTATATTTATGTATTATATTATTTATTATTACAATCTCGCTTAAAAATAATCTGTGTTTATTACTTCTATAAGCCTGGTTGTTCAAAAACAAGATAACCGATTTACAAAGTGTTCAACAAATAATATTAAACGGTAACACACGAGTGCACTTAATTTAACCCGATATGCCTAGCATTCCGTTGCATGCACCCAACTCATTTACTTTTAAGAGGGCGTAACAAGTTGACCCCTTTAGTCCAGGGCAGAGAACGTCAACTAGCAAAACTCAGCTTATACAAATCCTGATGCTAATTGGTAGGATTTATATAAACTTTTATTATGTGCACATTGAATATAATGAAAATAAATATTAATTTTCACGGTGTATCCCGCATATAGCAGTGTATGCAGAGGGAACCCTGAACCTAAACTCTCCGTTCCATATTTTCCGGTCTCTCCAGCCATTGCGTGTTGTGTGGGGGAACTCAACCCCGTGCTTTGTCTTATTACCAGAGTGAAGAAATGAAAATATTGAATAATTCATTCCCTCTAGTAGCAATCGAACCTACAACCGTCATGCACCTATGCCAGTGCCACGACGGCCCTAAAATATCATCAGTATAAGCAAAAGAAACGTTTCCGCAAATAAAATGTCAATTAAGCAAACATGTACCACATACGGTACCTACTAACAAAAAAAATATCGCTAACATTTTACTGTTTACATTATTGAGAAACATTTTCTTTTAATTAAAAAAGTTTTACACTTCCAGATTTCATGAAGTACTTAATTGATAATTCTAGGTTTATTTCCACAGATGTCTAATTGCCTTTATTTATAAAATAGACTTCTAGAGAAGTGTATTAAATTAAAAGTTAAATTAAATATGAACATAAAATATAATAAATATAATTATTTTCACTGCCAAGTACAAAAAACAAACTAATGACAATTATATTTTCAGATTGCACTGGCAACAGAGAACTCCATAATCCTTCAAAACTTGGACTTTGCAGCCAGCGGGAGCTACTCGTGCGAAGTATCGCTTGACACACCAATCTACACAAAGGCTTCGGGCGAGAAGCAACTCACTGTTTTTCGTAAGTGTGAATAGGTTTATAATTCAAGAAGAGTAAATATTAATATAATGTATGGTGGACAGAGACTGCCTAGTGTTCCGATATTCTGTTTCCCGGCTTATGAAACAACTGCATTTTTAAGATTTTTTTTGCTAGCAAAATAAAATAAAACCCCAAAAGATTTAAATTACGGTTTATAAAACTTTCGTATAACTCAAGCGGGCGAAGCCACGCGGTCGCTAGTTATAAAAAAGTATTTTTAAAACTTGATTTGATTGATATGAAATTGATTTACTTACTAATAAATGGAAAATAATAGGTATACATACGAGTAGGTATAGCGAACAGTTCCAGTCGTTAGTTCTTCGTCAATATTCCTAAAAACAAACATACAGTCGTACGTAACCCTATTGCTTGGTAATAAATTGAAAGCGTATTATCGAAGTCGAACGGAACTATGTATTTTAAATTAGAAATATGTTCTACTTCTACAATTTACAATTTTTCGATGTATATATAAAATTTTCTTAGTTTGCAATGCTTTTAACAAAATGATGGAGTTGTTTATTGGACAAGTTAAATAAATTGAGTAGAGATACCGAAACTTTGTACAATTGCAATTAGATTATATATAATTAAATATCTTGTAAAATATTAACTGAAGAAAGCTAGTCCAAGAGGTAAAGCTAATCCAGGGTAGGCAAATGGAACCTAGTTTTAACCGTGTTCCCCATTTTGCATAGAATTTTCGAGGCATTGCGTGTTGAGTGGCGGAACAACGCCGCGTATTGTAACAGTATTAATAAATAATAATTCACTCCCCCGACTGGGAACCGTACCGACAACCGTCGCGTTTAGAGTCACAAGTCTAATACACGTAAATATCTATATATTAATATTGCAATTTAATAAATTACTTGTAGTCATTATTTAAAGTAGTGTAAAATTATATATAATTCTGTTTTTAAGCGACATGAGGTAAATGATAAATCATATAATTTGAGTAACCCAGTTGCCAATATCAGTTGCCATTTAGAAAACCATTTGTTATTCACAATGTTGGTTTACGCAAACCTAATGAGTGGCGGTCCAGTGACCATCGTTAGAAGTTAAGCCTTTAACTACTTTATCGTTAAAATAACAACTAAATTCTCAAATAATCTCAAAATTCTTAAATTTTATTATATATATCTTATTTATTCGTTAAAATTATTACAAAGCCGTTATACTCGTGAATTATATGCGCATCATCTACGTTTTTATATAAAAAAGATAAGGAGGAGGGAATACATTAGGTATATACACTCCCTGCACTGAAGAAAAACGCGGCGTTAAGCTCCGCTAATAATAATAGCGGAGAATAAGCAATATCTCGAATAAAGACAAAAAATAGAAAATGAAATATCTTGACGCTAGTTTTACTATCGACCCTGGTATATATAGGATACAGTACGAAGCTGAAAAAAAATCTAATTTATTTTTGTTGTATACGAATTTGAGGAGTGGAAATGGATAGGTACTTTTAAAGTGTTTCAAGATTGCTTTGGAGTTATTTGTCTTAAGAGAAAAAGGCTGCGATTGTTTATTTCTTCTGACTCATTTTTCAAGTTTGGGTTGAACAACAAATATTACGAATCCTTTCAAAGCCTTTATATCCCCTCATTTTTTATTGAAACCTTACAGATTCTTACAAGGTTGATGACTCTACAAAATATCTTTAAATTTCAACACGTAATCTATTTGATTTATTTTCAAAAAAGGAATCTAAATTGTAATATTTTATGTTTTATAAAAATAACAGTAAAACAGAGACATAACTAATATAAGTACATATTAGATACTTTTTAAACACATTTTTTTATATATTAAAAAATACAATTTAGACAATAATAATTAGTAATACTTGCCTTTTATCGATTATCTTTTAATCAAATAATTAATAGTGGGTATGATACTGCTCATCACTTGAGCAAGTTCGCAGAAGACCTTAAGTTAGTGTTCGTGAAGAAAATTCTAAAAGACAAATATCCGTTCCTCCAAAACCATTAGAGGTGAAGAATAGAAAGCTTAGGAAAACAAGCACTTAAATTCGCTCGTAACGCTGACTGGCTGGTTATCAAGGAAACGTATATTTTCGTCTCATTTAAATATTTATTTAAAGATGTTTTCTCTTATTTGGTGTAGATAAAATTACTCGCTTTTATGTCGATAGTCCATCATGTAAATGAATGATCTGACGATATAAACTCACCTATTGGATGAGCGATGTTCGATATGAGATTGCACACATTGGAATTAAAATATTTTTTTTGTTAGTAATAATTTTTCCATTCATGAAGTTAAAGCTGGTAACCCTGGATTGGCTGGATTTGTTGAATTATAACAGCTAAAAGTGCTTTAATTATTTTTTTGCCGACGCTTTATCCCGCACGTAGCAGAGTAGGCAGAGAGAACCTGGGAACGGAGTAATACTAGTTAAAATACTCATTAAGAAACTTCCGTTCTCCAAATTCAACTGAATTCTGAAAGCATTGCGTGTTGTGTGGCGAAACTCAACGCCGCGCTTTGCCTCGTCACCAGAGCGAAGAAAAGAAAATATTAAAGCCCCATGACAGGCTTGAATTTAATTTACGTACCTACATATTATTTGTATATTTAAGCAACGCAGAGGTACAAAGCTAGTTCAAAATTTAATTTGAGATCCTCTTAAAATGGGTATCCTAATTTTAATCAACCCCGTTAACTCTTCATGTTCAGTACAAAAACAACCAAATTTAATAATAATATAATTAGTTAGCGAATGACAAAGGGAAGTTATTTTGACAAAATTTAACACCTCTTTGTAATAAATTTATTTCGCTGTTTATTAATGACAAAATTTTGCATTAAAATTTTAATTCATTAAAACATCGCTATTTACAGAGCTGAAAGTTAAAGAATAGAAAAAAGTTTTGGATTTGATTTAGATATTTCTATCCATAAAATTTTTTAAACTATAAACTGCAATAGTACCTATATTTATTATATTTTTTTATTTATTATTATTTTCATACGAGAACTTCACACATCATTATATACAAAGGAATGAATTTAGGACGTCGAGGAACCATGCGACAGCTTGTGGGTGTGAACTGTGTGGGTTCGATCCTCGGAGTGATAATTTTCTTTTCTCCGGTTTGGTAAGAGTCATCGCTTTTTTGAGTTCCGCCACCCAGCACGCAATATATTGATAAAAGGTTAAAAGTAGAGGAATCAATGTCATGACACTAGATTCGCTTTTACTGCTATGTAAACAAAAGAAGAAGTGAAGTTGCTATAAAAGTAAATTAATTGAAAAAATAAATTAATAAATAAATAAGTTTTTATGTAAGAAGACTACTACTACTACTTCTAACTTACTAATATACTATAATATACTATATGACTATAACTTACTAATATATTATTAGTAAGTTTATAAGGACATATTCAATTGTGTTACAGTATTTTGTAAGAAGAATTTAAAATATATGGTATATCGCCTTCCCAGGCGTAGGCAGTGATATTTACTAAGTTTTGTCCTCATCCTTCCTGACCACGTACTGAAGTTCGCTACTATTCCTAAGGGGGGAAAAAGTGCATAGATATGACTTGTGAAGTTATGTTCATTTGTATAGTTATACGAATACAATCATAAAAATGTACTATAGTTTGAATATAACGAAATATAAAAATAACGTCTCATTTCCTCTGTACGTACTTTGTTGTTAATATTTTCATGTTGTCCGCATGCCTATGATGCCATATTTGCCCTAATGCCATATTTTTCTTAATAAAACGTCAACTTTTACGGGTTGTCACAAATCAAAATTACGATATAGTAAGCATTATGTAGGAATTACCGTATTGTATTATGTAGGAGGTACTGAATCATGGACCGTTATGATTATTTTCATAGAATATTCTACCAATATTTTGGAGACAAATGTTTCAAGCAACCACGTAGTGTTCGCATATTCTGAGGAACAGAGTGCCCTCCGCCCTCCCCACCTGATGTCGTTGTATAAAAGTAGGTAAATCAAAGACCAGTCGTGCTGGTGGAGCAGAGGCACAAAGTGTGACTGAAAACGCGACAGGTTGTGGGTTCGATTCTTACTCGAGGGAATGAAACATTTAATATTTTCATTTCTTCGCTCCGGAGTCGAGCCAAAGCGCGGCGTTGAGTTCCGCCATTCAACCGTTAATGCCTCTAGAATTCGGCGGAAAATGGGGAACGGGGTATCTTAACACTAAGTTCCTCTGCCTCCGCTGTGTGCGGGATACAGCGTGAAGCTGTATATATTAAGAAAATTAACATTAATAATTACAGCTTTTTATTCTACTTATATAATAAAAGCTAAATTTCCGCTAGTTAAACCAAATGCGCGTGGCGTCACCACAGAAAATATTGCAAAATTATAGCTGAACGCTTCGTAATTGGGGCATTGCAATAGAGGGGGAAAGGAAATTATCTAATGGAAGAGAAAACTGTCTTAGCGATTGATGGCTTTTAATGAAATTTTAGTGTGACATGANATATTCAATTGTATTACAGTATTTTGTAAGAAGAATTAAAAATATATGGTATATCGCCTTCCCAGGCGTAGGCAGTGATATTTACTAAGTTTTGTCCTCATCCTTTCTGACCACGTACAGAAGTTCGCTACTATTCCTAAGGGGGGAAAGTGCACAGATATGACTTGTGAAGTTATGTTCACTTGTATAGTTCTACTAATACAATCATAAAAATGTACTATAGTTTGAATATAACGAAATATAATAATAACGACTCATTTCCTCTGTACGTACAGAGGTACTTTCTTGTTAATATTTCATGATGTCCGCATGGCTATGGTGCCATATTTGCTCTAATGCCATATTTTTCTTAATAAAACGTCAACGTTTACGGGTTGTCACAAATCAAAATTACGATATAGTAAGCATTATGTAGGAATTACTGTATTGTATTATGTAGGAGGTACTGAATCATGGAAAGTTACGACTATTTTCGCAGAATATTCTACCAATATTTTCGAGACAAATGTTTCAAGCAACCACGTAGTGTTTGCATATTCTGAGGAACAGAGTGACCTCCGCCCTCCCCATTCAACAGTTAATGCCTATAGAATTCGGCGGAAAATGGGGAACGGCGTATCTTAACACTAAGTTCCTCTGCCTCCGTTGTGTGCGGGACACAGCGTGAAGCTGTATATATTAAGAAAATTAAGATTAATATTTACAGCTTTTTATTCTACTTATATAATAAAATCGCGGCGTCACCACAGAAAATATTGCAAAATTATAGCTGAACGCTTCGTAATTGGGGCATTGCAATAGAGGGGGAAAGGAAATTATCTAATGGAAGAGAAAACTGTCTTAGCGATTGATGGCTTTTAATGAAATTTTAGTGTGACATGACCTTACGTTGCTTATGTTCGTAATGTGGACAAAACTGTAATTATAATATTGATTATATTATTGATTATATTATATAATGTTAATTATTATATTTAAGTTAATTACGAAGTGTTAATAATGTTACAGTCACACCCTACTGCCCCTCCGCCACGACAACCTCAATTATATATAATACTTTACAAATATATAGGTAACATCTACAACAATGATTAATTAGTTACAGCTTGAACATTTCATTTGCTCTAAGTAAATACTAAAAGTACTGACCTACGAAGTTTCCGGATTTCTTAACAAGTCGTAACAAGATTTACTGCTAGATCTCAGTAAAGCTTAGGTATATTGGTACTAACTTAAAGGGAAAAGTAATTCGTTTGAACCCTTTTTTTATTTACCTGCACTAAACGTGGTAAGTTATTTAAGGTGATCAAGAGAACAGTCACATATGTACTCGTATATATCTTTATAGTTTATTTTTTAGGGTTGAATATTATAATCTTTATGAAAAGAAGCATTGTATATAATTTTTTATGAAATAAACTTAAAAAAAATTAAGACTTACGTCATTATGTTATAGATAATATTCTCGGAACTGGACCAAATAGCTTTCAAATAAAAAAATAATGATCAAAATCGCTTCACCCAGTCCAAAGTTCTGAGGTAACATACATTAAAAAAAATACAGTCGAATTATTAACTTCCTCCTTTCACAGAAGTCGAAGTCTAGATTTTACTGTCATTTAAAATAATTATAGCCTTTTAACACTTTTAACACATTAATATCATTATTATCAACGACAATTACAAGTCTTTTGTAAGCTAACTAACTAAATATCTACTAATTTATGTTAATTAACATGAAAATTATTATAGATCCCCAGAAGCATCATCCCCGTATCGACTTCCCAACACGCTACCTAAGCTTTGGAGAGACGCTGAAAGCTAACTGCACGACCGCGCCTGCGCTGCCGGCCCCGCACATCACATGGTTTATTAATGGGGAAAAGGTAATCTCGTACCCTTTTTCAATATTACTCTGTTACTCTTCGCATGTTACGGATTAACGTTGTAACTGTTCATTAAGCGGCCTGTGAAGCCCTGAAGCCAGTTTTACAAATAAAATCAACAAGCGATGACGTGGCAGTATTTTTAATTGTTTTTATGTAAATTTAATCATTTGTTTAATTTATGTATAAGATTGTTAATATTGAAATTAATATATTAAACATATTCTATTATAAAAGCCAGTTGCGGCGGAGCATAAACGTGCAACTGTAAACGCTACATGTTGTGGGTTCGATTCCCACTCGAGGAAATGAAATGTTTAATATTTTCATTTCGTCGCTCTTTCGTCGAAAACGTAACGTTGAGTTCCACCACCCGACACTCAATGCCTCCAGAATTTGGCGGAAAGTGTGAAACTGAGATTTCTTAATGGGTGCGGAGTTTCTTGACACTAGGTTCCCGGGTTCCCTCCGCCTACCCTAGTTTGTGAAGATTTCAACAAAAGATACAAACAATCCTGACTACATTTACATTGTATCCTAATTGCTTCGTAAATTACAGATGGATAAAGTGGCACATTCACATAAAATTCGTGTACCCATGAATGAGCGTAACGGCAGACGCGGTTATCAAAGAGAAGGGGCTGACCTCAGTTCTCCAACTCCTATCCTTATGCTGACACATGTATCTCATATTGCAACAAGACCTCCTGGTTGTCTTCACAAGGAACCAGATTATCAGGTATTAGGATTTTTCTTGCAGTGATTAACATTTTATTTTGAATAAAATTTCAATATAAATAATAATTAGGTAATTGTAATTATTAATCTATGAAAACTTATTAAGCAAAAGGTATAAAAAATTTAACGTAGCGGGATTTGCCATCCGCGCCTCTTGGAAACCGTTCAAGAGGCCGTTCTAAGGTAATGGCAAAAACAAAAAAGGGGAATAGGACATAAAAAAAAATTCTAAAACAAATCAAAAGTACATTACAAATGTGTATAGTTTGGTAGACTTCAAGGCTGTAGGAAATTACTTTTATGCAAATTACGCTACTTTCACGTTACCTTATGAGTTACATTTAAAATGCATGCAATTATTAACTGTTCTTTTTTTAAAGTTTAAAGTAAACTAATGGTTAAATACACTTATCGATTGCGTGGCAACTTTTTGTATAAAAAAAAACATAATATAAACAACTAACTGTTCAGGTTTTTTTTAATAAGTATTTACCTACATATTTATAACAATGAGATTGGGGAACAGAGTGCCTTAACTCTAGATTTCCTTTGCCTACACTATTTGCGGGATAAATCATGATACTAAAAAACATATCAAAATATGTTTGTAATAAAAAAGAAACTATATATTTGAGATATGCACTAAAGTAAATCGTATTGAATCCAATTTACTTATTAAATTTGAATTTGAGTATTTAACTCACGACGCAATCGGAGAGTTGTATAAGTTTGACGGTCTGTGTTGAACACATCGGATGAACCGATTTTGATCCAGTTATTTTTTGGTCGAAAGATGACATAATCTTCTCGTTCTTCATGATAAGCAAATATGTTCAGCCGCATGAAGACCATCACGTCTTTTGTAGTTGATGAAAAAGTGTAAACAAATTACACTGGTTTGATATTTACTTTTTAGTGTCAGAGGTTTTTTTATTTTTAATATTTAATTTTACATCCTTTTTTTGTATGGTGTCAATGTTGGTATGTCATAAACATTTAATTATTAAATAATACAAAACATACATTAATATTTTTAACCGACTTACAAAAAATTGTATCAATAAAATGTAATATATGGAATATAATTTTAGACAGATTCAGGCCAAGAGGAAGGAAACATGATTCAAGGGTTGAACCGGCACAGAGGTAGAAGACCAAGCCGCGGGAAAGATCTCTACATCACGATGTCTGAATTAGAGTTGATTGCGACTGGGAGACTAGAAGTAACCTGCGTCAGTACTATACCTGAATTCAGAAACATTGAGGATAAGTTTGCAGATCTTAGAAATGACACTGTAATAGGTAAAATATATATTTGTTAGTGCTACCTCTGTATTTTATGATGTTCATGATTTTAAAAGTGTATAAAACTGAAAAGATAGGGCCAGTAGCGCGCACAAGTGTGCAACTGTAAACACAACTGGTCGTGGGTTCAATTCCCAGAGCCGCCATTCAACATGGAATGCTTCCAGAAATCGGCGGAAAATAAGAAACGGAAGTGTTTAAATGGGAAAAGAGCGTCTTAACACCATGTTCCCAGGTTCCCTCTGCCAACCTTGCTGGATACAGCGAAAAGCTAAAAAACATGAAACTAAAAAGATTCTGGTTTCATGAGAATATTAGGCTATTTCGAGTAATAAATATTTAGCTTGGGTCCTCTACGTATATTTGGCATCATATTATGCAGTAGACAAAGAAAACCTATTTTATACATCATTCTCTAACGTATTCTCCGCCCATTTTAAGGATTATGCATAATATATGGCGGATCCCAAGGCCCAACTTTGTCTAACCAGACCCTAGATAAATATTTTAAATATAAACTTTCTCCGAAAAAAGTATTATACAGTATCCACACCATCGCGCATAGTCTTGAATAGAGCACCAAAATAATATTATCTTATTTCTTTTTCACGCTATATTCCGCATATAGCAGAGTAGGCAGGGAGTTAAGACACTCCGTTCTCTACGCACAACTTTTATCTTATAAATTTAAATTCGTTTTGGTTTGACTAAACGTTGTAAAATTTTTATTTCTCGTATTTCTTGGAAACGTAACTTGAAGGATCAAATAAATAAAGCTAATTAACGATACGTTCTTATAATAGTTGTCACAAATTTAGCTTTTATAAAGCGTAATAGTGTTTGTACGGAAAAAAAAATTAAATACACTTTATGAGATATTAAGTATGTGTGTATGTTTATTCTATGCGTTTTCTTTTCCAGTGGATGTGATAAAGCCCTCTACGTACATCCAGCCGTCGATTAACGAAACCGTCACCAGCCCCAGCATTGCGGACAGCAGTATAGCAACACCATCACTGACACTAATATTATTCGTCTCTTACTTGAATACAGTTTGTTAGCAAAATGTGTATTTTTAAAATGAACGGGGCTGTGATATAAAATGTTTACACAAACTTTTAATTACAAGTGTACCTAAATTGTTAACAGACTGCTGTCATTTGATATGAAACGAACGACCAACTATAAATAGCATATAATATCGAGAATGCGATACGTTGATGAGTATGTATGATTGTACGAATATATTCCTTTTATAGTAATAAGTTATCCATTTACCTAACTTTAGTATAAGATGCTAAATGTTTCTAATTTCACTTTCATTATCTGTTATTTCATTACAAGGCTAGTTACTGAAATTAATATGTAGCGTAAATTAATTTTGTATTATGCTGAAATATTTATTTGAAATAGGTATTAATTAATTGCTTTTAATATAATTACCATTATCGTGCCTAGATTTTATTGAAATCGCCAAAGTAAAAATACATATCATTCTCCTTAGGAGGCTAGAACATAAGATTACTCATTTATAAAATCAAATATTTATTGTATATAAAGCTAACTACTATGAGGTAATTAAAAAACTGATCGATAATGTTAACTTAGGTAATATAATAAACTTCTTTTACATATCAATGTCAATTCTAAATGATATTATCCCGTAAGCTTGTAAAAAAATAAACATTTGTTTGAAAAAAAAAAACATTCGTATATAAATTGTGTAAGAGTACCTAACTAGTAATTGAAATTATTATCGATTAAAAAAAGATTTAAGAACGTAAATACTCTTCAATATTTTTGAAATTAATTAATCAATAATGTAAATTTATTAGGTAACTTATTGAACTAAGGCTTAAATAATTAAAAAAATATTGAAAATAGCTGATTAAGAATTCAGAACTTCCAGATGTTGTTATTACCTACAAACGTAACATACTTTGTTTTATTACATTATTATTTTACAGAGAAAAAAAATACTTAGCTAGTATAACCTCATCACGTTGCAAGAAGAAAAGCACCTGAGATTTGCGAATACAAGAATAAGAGGTTTAAGGAGCCCCTTTGAAATGTGCTTAACTGTCACCTCCACTATGCAAACTCCTCTCTGTACCTAAATATCTATGCAATAATGTGTTCAAATATTTTATAATATACTAATACTTACTATTTATATTTATTTCATTTATTAGTCAATAAGTAAGTTAATTTATTACTAACAACATTTCAAATTCAAAATATTCTTCATTCAGATAGACTATTATTAGCACTTCTGAATCGTCAAGTGAACATATAAAAAAGCTACCACTATTCTTTGCATTTCATTAAAAAAATATAATAATTTACAATTTGCCTTAGGTAAGGAGAATCTTTAGAGCTTAACTTATAGATTACCCTAACAGCTCGGTTCTGCAAGAAAAAGATTTAGAGTTCAATAGCGCCTACATTACCCCAAAGCAAATTGCCATAGTTTCTTTTTTTCAGCTTCACGCTGTATCCCGCGTACAGCAGGGAAGACAGAGGAAACTTAGTATTAAGTGTTCCCCACTTTCTTTTGCGTGTTGAATGGCGAATCGAACCCACAACCGTCGCGTTTACCGTGACATGTTTGTGCCACTGCGCCACAACTGAGTAAAGTTTTAAAGTAAGTAAAGTAAACAATGTGAGCCGTTTCCACATTCAGTTAATAATCTTATTTAGGTATTTAACCGCGAAAGTTGAGCTAAGTTTGTTCGCCAATCCATCAACGTGAGGAGTGAGGACCCCACTGTAAATTGTGTTACAGAGGGATACAGTAACATGGGTTTAAATTATTTTCATATTTGGTTTTCCTAAAATTATACTTTGTTTTTTTTTATTATACAGATAACCTATTATACTTTTTATACACACGGAAATATTTANAGCCGTTTCCACGTCAGTTAATAATCTTATTTAGGTATTTAACCGCGAAAGTTGCTGAGTTAAGTTTGTTCGCCAATCCATCAACGTGAGGAGTGAGGACCCCACTGTAAATTGTGTTACAGAGGGATACAGTAACATGGGCTTAAATTATTTTCATATTTGGTTTTCCTAAAATTATACCTTGATTTTTTTTTATTATACAGATAATCTATTATACTTTTTATACACACGGAAGTATTTATATAATAAATTATATATCATATTAAGCAAAACGGCTTATTGTTTTTTAATATTGAATCCCCACATTCTTGTTGAATTGTAACTTTTTAAGTTTTATAGCTCTAGAGGGTAAATAAAAGTAATTTTTTAATAGAACTATATTAAAACAAAAAGAACATTATTAAAAACAATACTTTAATGGAATTAATGTAAATAAATTATATGATACACACTACTTAAATCTAAAACAGTTATAATTTTGCTGAAAATATAATTATAAACAGATAGAATTTTTTTAATAGTAACTATTATATGTGGAAGTGATTTAACTTCCTGTAGGGAACCTAGATTTAACGCTACGTTCCCCATTTTCAGAGAAATTTTAAAGACCTAGCGTTTTGAGTGGCAGAACTCAACGCCGCGCTTGTCTACCAGAACGGGGAAATAAAATTTATTTAAACAGTCATACCTCCGTGAAGGGATCGAAACTTTAACGATAACCCTTTACAATAAAATAAAATTAGTTAAATTCATTAACCATAACTATGCCCCTCGAATTTGGCTAAATGAATTATAAAATAGATGAAGTAAATAATAAATAGAAAAAAATGGGTAACCTTAAACATATTTCATACAAGAATTAAATCTCCAAGGTTAATAAAAAAACGTACCTTTTATCTTTATGGAATGATATGGACAGAATGTTTGTACTTGTATAGTAAGTATTCTATAGCTGGAAATAATATGAATTATAAAGTAAATACAATTTTTAAATGACAAGCATAGTTGCTTAGAACTCGAAAGACGCTACTAACTACTGGACTTTTACTGTTCCTAACTTAAAGTGAAAGACAAAGCTGAAACTTAATAATGTTTCCGTTTGAAAAATTAAATAACTGTAAAAATTTGTTGTATATAAATATATAAATACTAATATGAAAATTGTGCTATACTAATAAAACTAAATCGCAATATCACAAGAATAAATAATCCTAATCAAAGTACCTAGGTACTGCAAGGGCCTGTATTTATAAGCCGCTCTCATGTCTGAACTCGATCTTGAGATGTCGATTTCATTCATAAATTATATACCTATAAATGAAAACGCATCTCAAGATCGATCTCAGACTTAAGAGCGATTTACAAATACGTGCCTAGGTTAAGAGAAATATTCGTATGAAAATTAATCTCTGCTATATTTTTATTCGCACTAGTACTCCTACGATCCTTAGGCGAATGAATATATAATTTTTACAGTACTAGATTTACAATAAAATTAAATAATTAATTACTTTAGAAACTTGAAGTTTTTATAACTTATGTTTCATTCTACGTTTATGAATTAATAAAGAGCGATGACCTTTTTTTCTAAATGACCAGATACTCCACTCAATTATATAAATTTAAATTTAAAAAAAATACAAAATTAAAATCGTCAAAAAAAAATTTGGAAAGAATTGTATGTTGCGATTATGAAAACTTTAACATGGTACTAAATAAATAAAAACAGTTGTGCTATACAAATATTTTAACGTAACTTAATAGGTAACTCTACAGATTTTGTTTTTATTGTAGTTGTTCATGACTAATGATTCAATCAAATCAAGCTAATTAAGCCACTTAACTTAAAAATAAATATATGCTATTATATAATAACGTAAACAGATAATTATGTTTATTTAGTTTTGCTAATAAGTACACTTTCATTTTTGAATTAAAATAGACACGTAAATAACGTAAAACTTTATGCTTAAAGTAATAATTGGACACTTAATTTAGAAATACATAAAGTTAGGTCTTTGACAAATAAATAATTTATATAGTTGTACTTGTTATTAAATATGAAACAACGTTGATTGATTGATGAAAAAATGCAAAACATTATTTGTTTAGAATAAAAATTAAAAAAATAACTGTTACTATATCTGGAGGGATGTTTATTAGGCTTCAGTAATGTAATTTTTTTTAGCGTTACGCTCTAAGTCGTATATAGCAGGGTAGGCAGAAGGGATCTGGTGTAAAGATACTCCGCTTCCCTCGCACCGCACAATTTTCGAGACATCGTTCAGTGGCAAAACCCAAATAACCCTATCTTCTTACCAAGCGACGAAATTAAAACAATTAAATATCCCACGAGTGGGAATCGAACCCATAAACCGCATCGCGTTTTCAGTCTGACTCTGAGCCGCTGTGCCGCTGTGCCACGACGGCTACGAAAACTTCAAATTTAAACCAGCAAATGCCACTATCAGAATGATATTTGCTATTTTGTATTGACAGTGTCTAAAAGATAACAAACTGTGTCATCGCGTAAATTACATTTTCATTTCGAAGTTTAGTAAATAATATTAATTACTAATATCTCTACGTTTTCATGATAAAATACGATTTAATTGCATTTAATTTTCACTGTAATTTGTTATCTAATTGAGAAACAATTTGATTGGAAACTATTTTTGTGGCCACTGTAGCATTAGGAATAAGAAATCTATCCATATCTTTAATTAATAAGTTATCACCATCTGGTATGCCATATTTGAAAGTAATCAGTTCTGGGTGCCTTTTTTTAGCTGTAATTTTTACTATTGTAGAAAGTGGCCGCCTCGATAATACTTTGGCTAGTCCTTTTTTGTTTGGTATTTCCCTCAAGATAATTAAATGTGTTTCAGTTACAACTAAATGAGAGTCAAACATATAGCCATTAGACAAAACCTCTTGGCAAGAAAAATTATTTATAACATTCTGACTTGTAAGGAAAGATTGAACCTCTACAATTTCATCAATGTTATCAGCATTAGAGAAATCTCTACGATGATCAGTTTGAGAATCTTCTTCTTCATCATTTATACTAAAAACAGGGGGCACATTTCTATATCTATGTTCTTTCCTATCATTTGCAGAGACATGCCACTCACCATTATTAGTTGTTGAATTGGGATTCACAATATATTCTATTAATTTTCCTTTAACTTCTTGACTTTTAGCTTTCATGGCTGTAGATAGTTTACTAAATAATTGAATAGCTGGTATGTTATCTTTGGGTTTCCTGATAGGTTGTTGCCCATCATTGTTATTGTTGCTTGGTGCACATACTAAACACATTGATGTGTTATGTTCTTCTAAGCAATCTGTCATGTGAGGACCAAAATAATCATGTATAGCAACAAAACCACCATCAAGCATAGATACATGTTTGATATTTCTCTTCAGAAAAGATGCAACAACCATATGCGCATAACTGTCTTCTTCAGCCCTACCAGAACTTACAAAACATAAATGTTCACCTGCAGCTAGAGAGCCTGCCGCTAACGCTTGACGCTGAGCATTTAACAAACCTTGTACAGCTGTATTAAATGCCAATGGTTCTTGCAACATTAAATTACAGTCAAGATGAAAAGCAGTTGATAAATGCCCAGCATTATATTGCTCAGCAGGCCTACAATCAACTAAGAAAAATTTTACTGTGTCTGAATCCACCATATCAACAGTAGCACTTTCGATTAATTCATGCACAGCCACTGGAAGACATAAAGCTTGTGAATATAATTTAGAATTAATTTCCAATCCACTTTCAGAAAATAAGACTTCAAGTACATCTTCCCTAAAAGATACTGGAGTTTTCAATGAATAATAATGAGCTAATGAACAAAAATCAGATACATCATTTGCTTCAAGGTCACCAGGCATTTTACTAAGCTCTTGAATTATTGTATGTTTATCCTCATTCTTCATTTGCAACAATTGTTCTCTGGCATTAATAATCATAATTAAACACAAGAAAAAAATGAAGAAAGGATCAGACCGTTGAAAGTATAAATCCCACATAAAAAGCACCACTTCCAAATTACAAGTTCCAGTAAACAATGATCTAAGCCATGGCATGCAATATTGTTCTGGTGTTATGCGTTTAGTATCCAAAAATGAGCATAATTCAGGATCATGGTATTGTATTATTAATCTAAGAATATGAAATGGTACTCCATTAGACACACACCCATTAGGTATATAAAGTTTTAAAACTTTTTCAAATAGGTTGTAAGTATCAGATCGAGGCAGCTTTAGACTTAACAAGGGATATAATATTTCTATCCATCCATTATTAGAGTTAAAAGTAATAGATTTTGACTTACAGTAAAATGTGAGAATTGATTCAATATCAGATATTACAGAAACCTTTTCATCATCATCATTATCAAGTTTTGTAACAAATTTTTTTACATCATCTCTCAATACATTTTGATTTGGTAAATCAAATATTTCATCAAATAAAAGCAGTTGATTGCCCATATCTTGACAGTTTAAACAAACAAGCCAAACATCAGGGCGCAAGCTTTCAGGAATTCTTTTTCCTTTAGTTATAGCATTTATTTCTTTTGGTGTACATCCATCTAAAAGAGCTGATTCGAGTTCTATTAACCTGGAATACATAAAAGTGATAAGAATATTTGTCAACCCAGTCAACAACAACAAAAATATTTGCCCAACTGAATTCTGTAATTTATTAAATTTATGATATAAATACCAAGTACTATCATCCTCTTCTGTAGTCATTATAAAATTCTTCAAAGAGTCTGCCAAATCGAAGTGATAATGTTTCCCAACTGGAGTGTTCAATATTCTATCAGATCAATATCCTTCGTTATTCATTAAAATATTCTTTCACAACAACAACTGCTGCTGTCCATTAAATATTCGCTTATAAAGTAAATAAGCTACAACAGATTTAATGCCATAATTAATGTTTTAGTCCAATATATACAATGAATAGTCAATACGCTACACTCTGCAGTCAGATTATATATTGACATTTATTTGACACATGTGAAAAATTACGATTTCGACGTCTAAAATAAACAGAAAAATATACCGTCAACAACTACAGTAAGTAGTTCACCAAAACACACGAATTCATTTATTTTTATTCATCAAATATGATGTATTCAATAGAATACTTAACTAAATAACAAAATATTTCAAAAAACAAAAACCCCGACTGCATAAAACTAAGAAGAAAAAAAAAGCTCAATAGTTTATTAGGATTAACAGCCGGGACCTTTTTAAATTATGCGGGGTATCTGGTAAAAATTTAATTGATTGAAGAATTATTTATAGGTCCCAACTAATTATTATAAATTTCAAATCTTATAAAAATCGGTGGCAATTTAAAGATTTTTTCATACAAAGTTTCAACCCCTTATACTGCACCCTTAGGGGTTGAATTCTAAAAAACCACGTAACATATGTTCAATAAAATATTTTTAAGAGGCTGAATTTAAAATTTCATAAAAATCGGTGGCGATTTAGAAAAAACTATACAAACTTTCAACCCCTATTTCATACCTTTAGGGTTAACATTTTTTCAGTTTACGAAAGTAAACATCTGTCCAAATTTCACGTTTCTACCACCAGTGAAAGGCTTTCCTTATTCCCTACAATAAGTAATAGAATATTACTTATCTGTAGATGTGTTGTCAAATGTCAATTCTCGCTTATTAGTTATAGTTAGTGAAGTGAATACAATACAAATAATCAAATGACAAATATAAGTGCTTAGAAGAATTTCTAGCACTTATATTTTATTATTATTATTATAGTTTATCTAGTTTTTATTTAATTGTGTAGTTTGTATTGAAGTGTCTACGGCTAGATAAAAAGTGATTTCAACCAAAGATTTTTAAAATTATGATTACTTTTAACGACAAGCAAAATATTTTTCTGTGACTTGAATATTTGTAAAATGAAATTTTTTTAGTAGATAACGTTTTATTGAGATTTTCATACATTTTGATCATAAAATAATCATAGTTATAGAAAATGAAACATTGGAATAAACTGTTTCCTAACAAAGAAGCATTTATAGTTTTCTTTTTATATATTATATTATTCGTATTCCAAGGTAATATGCAAATGTAAAATGATAAGACATTATTTAATAAAAAAATCAATAAATAAATAATTAACATGCGTTATATATCTGCATATTATATCATTATTTTTAGGTGTTTTTATAACAGCTTCTAAGACTGAAAATGGAGTATATGATTATAATACAACACTTGTTGTATTTCTTTCTGAATTTTTAAAACTCTTAATATCAGGCATATTATATACTTGGAAACGGCAGTAAGTACAATCATGAAACAAAATATGATTTTTTCTAATTTACAATACTCTACTAATAACAAAATATACTTTTTCAGAAATAAACCAAATATTTTTAAAGCTGTGATTATTAATTACAAATTATTGCTGTACTACTTCATACCTTCATTATTGTATTGTTTTTATAACAATTTGGCATTTATAAATTTGTCACACTATGATCCAACTACATATTATATTCTTCTTCAATTCAGAGTTGTTCTGACAGCATTCATTTTTCAGGTAAGTTTTAATTTGTTTTGCTTATAATAAATATATCTACACAGCATCTGAAATAATAGCCAGTCTTAGGCATTGGTTCACTGTAAATGTGTCTTATAGGGTCAATACCGACTGGGGAATTCATTATTTTCATTTCGTCGCTTGGGTGAACAGTCTATGACATGGCATTGAATTCCTATACTGTATATACAATGTTGAAAATTGGGCAGTAAATAGAAAATGGAGTAATTTAACACTAACCACTCTGCTTACCCTGCTCTATGCCGGCCACAGTGTGAAACTAAAACAAAATTAATTAATTTATATATTTTTACAGTTCCTTTTCCAAAAGAAACTTACATATATACAATGGATCTCATTAGGAATTCTCACTTTTGGCTGCATGATAAAAAACTTGGATGCTACCTCAATATATTCAAAAGAAGAATCTAATATCTGGTCTCAAATATTTAATATATACTTTTTATCAATAAATTTTCAAAACTTCTGCTCTTGTCTAGCAGGCACATACAATGAATATTTACTCAAAACCAAGGGGTCTAATGTTGATATTTTTCTGCAAAATGTTTTCATGTATTTGGATTCTGTTATATGTAATTTCTTTATTTTGTTATGTAAAGGAGAGTTGAGCATGATATTTAATGATTTTGAACCATTATTAGATATATTTGTGATACTCATTACAGTGAACAGTGCAATAGTAGGTATAGTGACAAGTTTCTTTTTGAAAAATTTAAATTCCATATTAAAAACATATGCCAGTGCTTTAGAACTAGTTATTACTGCAGTTGTTTGTTATCTCCTCTTTAATATAGTTATTACTTGGTACACAGTGACATCTATTTGTCTAGTGAGTATTGCTGTTGCAATGTACTTAAAAAATCCTGTAAATAATACAAACTTTAGTCAAGGTGAGCCAAAAGACAAAATACCACTTATTGAAGACATAGAGAGAAATTAGCTGTAGGTGTACAATAAACTCATATTATGATGAAATATGCACATATTCTACAAACACTTCTTACTTATTCTATAAATTTGGAGTGACTACTTGATCAGTCTAATAAGAAAAAAATGTATTGTATTACTCAAAATGTCAAAAGCAGGAAACAGACGGGACACACTTTTAAATCATAGAATGAATATAAAATTACCATTTACTTGGAAGGCAATCCTGCTAAGCTCAGTACCAGCCAGAAACTTAAGAGTTTCTCATTTCAATATTGATGTTAGAATTTAATTTTATTATAAACACTCATAAATTCATAAAAGATTAACTTTCTGAAGATGAAAATCTAGATGTAACTGTACTATGTAAAAACATTATCACAAACAACATACTTTACTTGTTACTAGATACCAAAATAAAGGGAATTAAACTAATATTGTTTCTATGTATACAAAATAATAGTCTGTAAATTTATATCAGCAGTATTATAGAAGTTGCCATTCTAATATGTAATCTTGTGTAATATTAAATATTTAGTTATATTAAATCAGTTATGGATCTGTTTAAAAATAAGTGTATACAGAATTTTGTTGGGTTATGCTTGATACATATGTAAGACTTGTACATATTTGATGTATATTTCGTATTTTTATTTCTCAATATTATGTATTAATAAGAAATTACTCTTGTTTTTTTTCCTTCAGCAATCCCAGCTTCATGTTTTATCACACCTATAGCAGTGTAGGTAGGTTATGAGTAGTGTTCTCACGACATGAATAGTAGCTCACGACACTGCATATAGTGTAACAGAGCAGGAAAAAGACAACACCTAGATAAACAACCAAAATTTTAAAGTAACAAAAAATTTTAGAAACTTTAAATCAGCAATGCTAAATTTGCTTTAGAGAAAATTTAATGGAAACTAAAAATAAAAAATACACAAGAGGATATATTTTATTATTATCAACAATATCTACAATAAACTACACAAATCATCACAAAAATATAACTTAAGCCACAAACAAATAAATTAATATAGAAATCATATACAAGCAAATACAGCAATATCTTATTATTTTTAACATAATCCTATATATTTTTTCTATTTTTATATAATTAAGTGTTTTTCGAAAACTACATGTGTGTTATAATATCCAAGTTAGTTTTATTTTATTATCAAAATATTGATCATAATGGACATTATTTGCTTCTATATGATTCATATTTTATATTGGTTTATACAATAGGGTTGTGACATATTTCTTTCTGCATCTATGGGTTGCGGATAGAACCATAACTCCATCTTTGATAGATAATGCATACAGATGATTTAACATAACATGGTTTGGTTCTGGTAACAGAGTAGGTTCACACTAAAAACAAAAAATAAAATATACAAATAAAGTTTTTATTATAACCAGTAAAGAGTAAGAACATTTATTTATATTTTTAATTAGCCAGTATCAGCAGAATATATATTGTTTTTGTATAGAATTAAAATAAAAACTAGGGTATACAAGGGGGGCTATTCAGGGACAGTGGGACCTTGATCAAATGTGAATTCAATACTTGCAGGTTTGATTTCCACTCGGAGCAATAAGTTATTTTTATTTCAGTTTTGTAAGATAAAGTGTGTCATTAACTTTTAGCCAGTCTAAAGTGTGGAGAACAGAGTGTCTTGACAGTAAGTTTTCTCTACCCACCTTTTTATTTTGAATATAGAGAGTTAAACTGATACAAGATGTATAATGTACATAGTAACTTACAGATAAAGGAGTGTCCTTATTTAAAATAACTTGCAAGAGATGAGGTGGTAATATTGGGGGTCCGGAAACTTTTTCCCAAGGCTTGGATTGTGGTATATCCTGGAAACATAATTACTTATTTATTTATTTATTATAAAGTTTTGTTTTTTTAACATAAGATTTGTAAGTTCAACAAATAATATATGTTTTTTACAAAATTTACCTGAGAATATTCAGTTTGAGCACTGCTGTGAATTCCCTCACTGTCTTTAGCAAGAGCTTGAAATACTTCAAAGTCAGACATTTTTACTGTTACTAAATTATTTTTAGAGCCCATACCATTATCTATCACTTTCTGAAATCAATATGCTTTATAATATACTAAGATTAAATAAAGAAAATATTTAAAAAAAGCATGACTTACAACAGAGGGGTCATGGCGCCATTCCCCGTCAACAAAATATTTGTATTGATGTTCTCCTTCAGGCAGATCAATAATAGTTACGAAGTCCCCATGTGATTTAACCATTGGAATGGTTTTCCACTCAGTAAAAGTACCACTAATGAAAACCTAANTTTTTTTTTCCCCTCCATCCATTTATTTTTATATAATTGTTTTTCTAAAACTACATGAATTGAATTGAATTGAATTCTTGATATATGGCGTTTCGAACGTGCCAGTTGAGCACAATTCATTTCGCCAATAAAACTACATGTGTGTTATAATATCTAAGTTAGTTTTATTTTATTATCAAAATTTTGATCAGAATGGAAATTATTTGCTTCTATATGATTCATATTCTATATTGGTTTATACAATAGGGTTGTGACATATTTCTTTCTGCATCTATGGGTTGCTGATAGAACCATAACTCCATCTTTGATAGATAATGCATACAGATGATTTAACATAACATGGTTTGGTTCTGGTAACAGAGTGGGTTCACACTAAAAACAAAAAAAATAAAATATACAAATGAAACTTTATTATAACCAGTAATTTGTAAGAACATTTATTTATATTTTTAATTAGCCAGTATCAGCAGAATATTTATTGTTTCTGTATAGAATTAAAATAATAACTAGGGTATATAAGGGGGGCTATTGAGGGACTGTGGGACCTTGATCAAATGTGAATACAATACTTGCAGGTTTGATTTCCACTCAGGGCAATAAGTTATTTTTATTTCAGTTTTGTAAGATAAAGTGTGTCATTAACTTTTAGCCAGTCCAAAGTGTGAAGAATGGAGTGCCTTGACACTAGGTTTTCTCTACCCACCTTTTTATTTTCAACATACAGTGTTAAACTGATAAAAGATGTATAATGTATATAGTAACTTACAGATAAAGGAGTGTCCTTATTTAAAATAACTTGCAAGAGATGAGGTGGTAATATTGGGGGCCCGGAAACTTTTTCCCAAGGCTTGGATTGTGGTATATCCTGGAAACATAATGACTATATTATTTATTATAAAGTTTTGTTTTTGTTTTTTTTAATAAGGATATGTAAGTTCAACAAATAATATATGTATTTTACAACATTTACCTGAGAATATTCAGTTTGAGCACTGCTGTGAATTCCCTCACTGTCTTTAGCGAGAGCTTGAAATACTTCAAAGTCAGACATTTTTACTGTTACTAAATTATTTTTAGAGCCCATACCATTATCTATCACTTTCTGAAATCAATATGCTTTATAATATACTAAGATTAAATAAAGAAAATATTTTAAAAAAGCATGACTTACAACAGAGGGGTCATGGCGCCATTCACCGTCAACAAAATATTTGTATTGATGTTCTCCTTCAGGCAGATCAATAATAGTTACAAAGTCCCCATGTGATTTAACCATTGGAATGGTTTTCCACTCAGTAAAAGTACCACTAATGAAAACCTAAAATCATGTATTTTTACAATATACAGAATACAAATAATTAAAAAATTGAGTGAAAAATAAAATTTATATATATAAATAATAAGTTATAAATCATAATTAGTGTATAAAAAAACACTTACTTGTTTTCCTCCACCTTCCCACTTAAATACCGTAGGTAATACTTTTATATCCTCATCTACTTTATTACTATCAGTTAAAGTATTAGATCTTTCTCTCATAATTGTTTCTTCTATGTCACGTTCAGGGACAGCTTTTGTATAATAAGGAGCTCCATCTTCAATGTTATTGTCATCATCTCTTCGATCGTCATCAATTTTCTTGTCAAAAGTAAACGCTTCACCTTCTTTTACAGGAGAAGAAGAACCCGCATCAGGTTGCTTTACCGATTGATCTTTATGCCACTCTTTCGGTGGATTGCTTCCCGCATTTCCCATTTTTGTTGATTCCTGCGTCTTATCTTAAAAACATCCACTGTCCTGGTGTTTATGTCAAAATTTGCTATACGAATGCATAGGAAATATCAATACTCACTTATGAATAATTATATTTTCAAACAAAAAGCTAGTATCATTGAAACGAAGGTTGATTTAACACAACAACAAGAAAATTTACATTTTTTTATTTATATTATATTTTTTTTTATATTATATTCACAAAGATGTCACGAATGACGGATGACATGATCACAGAATTGACAGAATGTTCTGTTTTCTGTTATGTACTTTGATTATGACGATAACCACAGAACAGAAGTCTAAAATTAACATAAACCTATATCAAAATAGCAGTAAAAATGTTATATTTAACAAGATATATCTATCTCTTTCTAAAGAAAAAAGAAAAGTCTATTATAAACATAAATATCATGATATTTAAATGGTTCTATAACACATTATATTCAGATTAAAATATCTTCGAAAATAAACGAATTTGCCTCAAATCGACATTAGACAAATTTTCATCCAGAATTCATTGGGATGCCAACATGAAAACAATGCGCAAGCTTGTTACAAAAAAAATGATTTTGACACCTATACAGAAAATCCCCGATAAATGAAATTAGTATTTTTTAAATTGGATGATTTCTAATAAAAAAATCCTTCAATGAAGATATTTTCAGTTACATATAATATAATAGACATTAGACTTATAAGACAAATACATAAAAATAAATATACTGCTATATAAAAATAACTACCAACACAAAACTTTCTTAACGAAAACAAGAACAACAGAAATATCTTAATAATGACATAATTATCAGTAAAAAATATGGAATATCTTTCACTAAGCAATCAATACCATAAATGACATAATATTATGGCACCTATCAGGCTATCACTTTGGGCAAAAATGACATTGACAATTGACATGTTACTAAATAACTTGTTCTTGGCTCTAGCTCGACTGCCCGATGAACAAAATTGATTAAAATTTTAATGTTTACTGACTTTGACTTCACAATTGACCAGTTCATGCAGATCACTTTAGTATCAAGCGGTGTGTTATGCGAAGCTCTACTTTTTAACATTATCGTATTTTAAATAATTAATAAATAGTATTGATCTGTTATAAACAGGACGCGTTTAATAACAATGTAATTAATTCTTTTTCTATAATCGTACAAATTTCAATTATATATAAAAATTGTGATTATTATAAAAATGGGCGATGAAAAGCAACCCCTACTTACGGCACCCAGTACTCCTATCGACAATACGGAGGTTCAAACAGTAGAGTTAGTGACTAGTCCCTCAATCCATGTTTCACCTTTTAAAGATGAAAAACAGAAAAAAACAGAATATAATCCTGCGTCTGAGCGATACTTGGAACATCCAACGTCGAATTTTGATACTTTGATTCATCTTCTCAAAGGCAATATAGGCACTGGCATTTTAGCTATGCCTGATGCTTTTAAAAATGCTGGTCTTGTTTTAGGTAAATTTTTAATTCAATTTTTTATTTTGTACTTATTAAATTACTTACAATTTGTATACCAAAGAAGTATGTTTATATTCATATTTTAGGTGTTTTTGGTACATTATTTATGGGGGCCATATGTACACATTGCATGCACATGCTTGTGCAATGTTCACATGAGCTTTGTGTTAGAAATCAAAGGCCAGCAATGAGTTTTGCAGAAGTGGTAGAAGATGCATTTACAATGGGCCCCATATCTTTGAGACCATATGCTACAAAAATCAGGTAATTTTTGGGAGAATTTACATATAGATTTTCAATCATAATAATTAAATGCATAAAAGCTAAGTAATATTTAAAATATTTGTTACATAAAACATCATTGTTTCAGGAATTTGGTTAACATATTTTTGGTGATAACACAATTAGGATTTTGCTGTGTTTACTTTTTGTTTGTTGCTACAAACTTACAAGATACAATGCATTTTTTTGGCATAAATCTTAATGTACACAGTTATTTAGCATTATTATTTGTACCATTATTAGCTCTTGGCATGGTAAAGAATCTAAAATACTTAACACCTGTGTCACTTATTGCGGCTATAATGACAGCTTGGGGTTTAGTAGTGACATTTTACTACATATTACAAGATTTACCACATACCAGCAGTGTGAAAGCTTTTGCAGGCTGGCATCAATTACCATTATATTTTGGAACAGCGATCTATGCATTTGAAGGCATTGGTGTGGTAAGCTTTGTTATATTTTCACTAACTCATTTATTTTTTAGCTTCACACTGTATCTAACATATAGCATGATGGCAGAGAGTAGAGAAGGAATCAAGCCCACAACTATCATATATTAAACTAATTGAAGCTTCTAATAATCATATATTAGGCAAAAGCTACTTCATACAAAAAAAAGCTTATAAAAATTCTAATTAGTATATCTAATAATTATATGATATTCAACTCTTATATTGAAATAAACAAAATATATGTTAAATGTGTTTATGTGAAGTTATTATGTATAATTTGTTTCCATGTGATAGTACAACTATATATGATAAAAGTTGGCAATTATTTTTATCAATTCTTTAATTGTAGGTACCTATTATTCTTTTAATCGCTATTGTTTTTATTGAACTGATATTTGTCAAAATTAAATTGATCAATATAAATGTACAATACACCTTTGTGAATTGTTTACTGATAAATAGATTTAAGGACAATGATACAATTTTAATACAATTCATTATTTTTTTATGCTTCATAAAAATAGTTAAATAATCATCTTCGCACTGTATACACTGCAGGGTAGGCAGAGGGAACCTAGTGTAACACTCTGTTCCCCATTTTTTGCCGAATTCTGAAGGCAGAACTCAACGCCGCTTTGCCTCGACACCAGATCGAAAAAGTGGAAATATAAATTTAAACAAATATTTCATCTCGAGTGGGGATCGATCCCACAACCAGTCGGTCGTCAGTAAAAAATGTTACTATTTAATATATTTTTTTCGCCTAACTGAATCTAAATACTAACAAAGAACGTAAAACATCTAAAATCGCGTGTTCAGAGCGATCGACCTCTATTTCTCTTCAATGTCTGGTATATTATGATAACATTCTGGCATTTTGTTTATAACAATTAATAATTACAAATGTATCTCCATTATCAATCTAGAACGCACCCAAAATTGCATATTCATTTGTGAAATTTTGAATATTGTTATATTTACTGTAAATTTAATATAATATTATTATAAAACTTTTAAATTGTTTAGTTTTTACTCCAAGAGTATTTTTAAATTTCCTACTATTTCGTCGTAATTTTACTTGTAAACTAGAATGATGTTTACAAAGGATATCAGGTTCATGCTATAAAAATATTTTATATCATCTGATCAGAACACGTTAGTTAAAATACTTTTTAGAAAACGTATAATAAAATTATCAATTTTTTTATCAATTTTCTTCTGTTCTCTCTTCTCATCTTCTTTTCTAAAAAGTATTTTCCTTTTTTAAGAGTGGTATAAAACTTTAAAAATGTTAAAAACACGTTAGTTAGTTTTATTTGAATAATCAAAAAAATGGCTCTCTTTAGGTTTTGCCATTAGAAAATAATATGAAGACTCCAGAAGACTTTGGAGGATGGACAGGTGTCCTAACTACAGGAATGGTTATCGTGGCCGCCCTTTACACCGCCATCGGATTTTTTGGTTATTTGAAGTACGGTGATCACGTACTTGGCAGTATTACTCTAAATTTACCCAATGATTTGTAAGTATTGAGTGCGATATCAACTACCTTTTTTTTATCAAGTTCACACTGGCATGTAGCAGGGGCAGGCAGAGGGAGCCTAATGTTAAGAAACTCCACCCCCCACTTTCTTCCGAATTCTGGAGACATTACGTGTTGAGTGGTGAATCTCAACGCCGCGCTTTTACCTTCACGCCAGAGCGAAGAAATGAAAATATTAAATATTTCATTTCGTCGAGCGGGAATCGAAAGTGTTTACAGTCGCACGCTTGTGCCACTGCGCCACGACTGTCCACACAAAATTTACCTATTGTATTATATGTTTGTTTACAGGCTAGCACAAAGCGTCAGAGCTGTAATGGCAGCCGCTATATTTCTCTCGTACGGTCTTCAATTCTACGTTCCTATGAATATTGTTTGGCCGTATATCAAAACTAAATTGAATTCTGACATGGCCCTAGAATACGGAGAGGCAGTTACTCGATTTGTTCTCATTTCTATTACTTGTAAGTATGGAGAAATTTACATAATAATGTTGTTATTGTGCGAATATAACATATTCTTTAAAATCATAGATTTTTTAAACCGTTTATTATAGTATTTTTATGCTAACCTTGATGAATTTGAAAAATATAATTAAAATTTCTAATACTCTTCTAAACAACTGTAATTTTACCAAATCTGTTAATATGTACCTAATTGAGAATTACCAAAAAAAAACTAGTGAAGCCATCCCTGGTCCTATTCGTCGTCACTCGTCTCAACTTAGCTAACCTAGTTTCTCTGCATAAGAATTATTCGTAACAATAAAATTGTGGGTTATTTAATAGCGGTCGGTTTATCAGGTTAACAGTCTTAACCTATCGCCATTTTTATTGCCACTCACAATCAGTGAGACTATTCCACATTTACATTTTATACGAATCTTTTAATTAACATTGTGTAATAATTATAATACTTAATTTATAATAATTTTTACTTCACTCCCTCAAAAGTGTCACGATTTTAGGTAATAATAAAATATTTTGACGAGCCAAAAGCTTCAATTTTTTTTATCGTAAATTTTAGTTTACACGGTAAGTGCTTAATTTAATTAATGTAGGCAAAAATATAAGACTAAATCAGCCATATTGATATCAATTTTTAGTTTATTTAACAACTACCTCTTATTCATCCTGTCAAACATACAGCATAAAAACATAGATTTCATACTAACAGTGGACCTGGTCACTGATAACAGCTTTTGTTTTATAAAATCAATACTGTACAGTCCGTAGAAATTTTTCCTCGATATGACGTTCACATTGTGATTAATATCGCCAATGGACACACTTTTATAATAAAATCAATATTGATATGCGCAGGAACTAAAAAAAAATTCCATACGGTCTTTACCTTTACATTTAGATAAGGTTAACAGGCCTATTTATTTATATGTAGAAAACATTGAATGCCAAGTAAATTATTACATCTCATTTCAATACATCGATAAGAGAGAAACATAAAATTTCGATTCACACGTGCCAAGTTCGTCTATAGTTATAAATAATTCAAATTTACGTTTCCAAAAAATCTCGTTAATATATATGTATATTCGAAACGATCTAATTTACATGAACGCTCTTAACCCATATGACGTCATTCCAGAAACATTTAATATCATCTTCCGTCGAGTACCTCTCGAGCATAATGATAAACAGATCATATAGATATATAAACATTTTTTAATGTCGTTCTTTTACTATATTTAAGTATTTACAGACAAAATGGGTTTCTTGCTAATGGATTCTATCTATCAATTAAAGTAAAAACAAATGAACGGCCCGACAAATTAATCATATTTTTCAATTCATCAGATTTTGTTTAAGGTATTTACAGTTTCTTCGGTAAACAAAGCTAATAATCACAAAAATAAACATATAAAATTCCATTCTAAGAAGTTATTATGAATATTTTTTAATAGTATGTGTGTAGTATATGAAAGTTTACCGTAATATGACCACAAAACAGTAGAAATATTTAAAAACGTCAGTAAAATTTTCGGCCATTTACTTAAGTATATTTGCTAAATTTGAGACTTCATCATGTTCTAATGTGAATAACATTTGTTTTATTAATGACCTCAATCAATTAGAAGCTATTATGTTCGAATAAATATATAATTTACCTTTTAATTACTTTGTGAGTCGATAAAGACAAAATATTAAGGAAATTTACTCGCTGATAATGTTAATTGTCCCACGCACGGAATACTCCCAGCCTGATAACTTGTAAAGCTTCCAGTGTATATTTTACTCAGTAATTATCATAGACAGATATTATTGTTTACTTTCTGTGTTACATATTAGGTTATTTAACAAATACAAAGAAGTTATTCTAATAAAAAATAATGTTTATTTGCGATACGATAAAGTCTAATAGTTAAGCTATTTTATATATTTTTAAAGCATTTTTATATTTTACATCACTGCGTTTCGGAAGTTCATTTATTAAAGAATATATTTAATGATAAATCATGGTTATTAAACCTACAATTTACAAAATTTACGACCGTTTGACCGACTTGCTTTTTATATGTGGTTGTCAAGTACGTATAAATTACAGTAGGTACTGTTCATATTACAACTTTTTAATCCTGGGCATTCACCCAAAGTGACTTCGTATGTAACATGAATAAATCATAGATCTAGAATCTATTAAATGTTTTTTCTTTTCTTTGTTTTTTAAAAGTTTCAAAACTAACGCCGTTTACGATAAACCTTCCTTTACACATATAAGATCACATTTTGCTTGCTTATCAATGAAGTTAGGCCTTTACTCTATTTTATTATCATATTAATGCATCTTCTACATTTTGCGGCCTACTAATATAAATATTCTACCTAATGGTCGATCTTAGACAATAAGTTATTATTATTATCAACTTTGTTATTTTGTAGTATAAAAAACGGAGAATGTTTTTTTATATTTCTTATATCTGCTAAACCAACTAATTTTCTTTGATTGACACAAATACTTTTTATTATTATTAAAGCTTTAATGCAATAGAAGATGAAAAGGAAATTCAATATGTTTTATAAAACGATTTTTCATTCATACGAAATCTTATCAAATTTTAAATGTTACACTCACGTCATATCAATTTTTATGTGAATTAATAATTAAGTACATTACAAAAAATATTGAAAATTTTAAATTGCGCGTACCAACTTGTATACCTAACTATATTTATTCAAATTTCATTTTCCAGTTATCGCTGCGATGTTGATACCAAACCTCAGCAGCATAATATCTCTCGTGGGGGCGTTCAGCAGTTCCGCATTGGCCTTGATATTTCCGCCTATCATAGAAATAATCACATTTTGGCCGGACCGGCTCGGACACAGAGACTGGATGCTGTGGAAAGACATCGCAATCATTATCTTCGGCATAACTGGCTTCGTTTTTGGTACTTACGCGAGTATCGAAAATATATTTAAGCAATCTTAAGCAACACTATTTAAAATTTATTCCGATTTTATCAATCATGACAATAATATTACGTAGATGTGACTCGATATTCAAAATATTATGTTTAGACGATAGGTGTAG
Source organism: Heliconius cydno galanthus (assembly GCA_036379175.1). NCBI lineage: Eukaryota > Metazoa > Arthropoda > Insecta > Lepidoptera > Nymphalidae > Heliconius > Heliconius cydno. The sequence goes on from JAKRZM010000222.1 coordinate 538,262, forward strand.
CCAAATGGACGATACAAATATATTCTTTTTAATTTAAGAGGCTAGTATTAAAATAATAAGTTATTGATTATTTGATTATAATTTTTATATAAAATATATTTATTTATATTAACATTGAGATCTGATAGCTGTTATGACATCATCACTCAAATATTGCGCAATCTAATAATGAATGAGGAAGTTTACGAGTAAACTATTTAAAGTGAACTTTTTATATTTTTTAAATATTGTGAAAAATTCTCCTAAATATTCAAGTAAATAAAAAAAAATATGGAGTGTCATAGTACCTTCAAAGTGATGAACATTTACAATTATTATAAAAATGTGACGTCACTTCGCCCTACTGGACTAAAAGGACATACTTAGTTCAGCTTGAGGATATTGAAAAAATCTTTAATTAGTATTTATAATATTGTCACTTTGCGATGTGCTCGATTAAAGCAATGTGACGTCATAGATAAATGATCTACAAATTATCGTTTATCGATAAATTTCAATGTTTTCCCTGAGGCTTTTTAAAAGTATCACCTATATTTCAAGTATAATACGTTTAACATAATAATGTCAATAATATAAAACTTCCTTGCTTATTATTATATATTTGTGTGGTTATTACAAATCTTTGATTCTTATTAACATAAACAAATATGTATTAAACAGTACGATTAAAATATTTATTATGACTGCAAAGTAAAGTTATTTACAATTTACGTAATAGACAATTTTATAAATGTTATTATTTATGTTTTATTGTACCTGTATATTTTTTTATACTTAAAGATTCTAATATTATTATTATTAGAAGTGATGTGATATGTAAAAAGGTAGCTATTTACTTAAATGGAAATTATTTTATTATCAGAAGCTTTAATTTAAATATTTTGTTACCAGTTGTGTAAGTTTATGCAAATATTCTACTTCAATGCGAAGAAAAGTTACTTTTATATCCGTATTTATAAATCACTCTCAAGTTTGATATCAGACTTAGAAGTGGCTTATAAATACGGGCTTTAGTGTCCTACCGACCAGTTCATTTACGATTTCTCGATAGCTATTTATATACCGTAGATTTCGTTATGTAATAAATTAATATTAATCAATTAATAATAGAATATATTTTTATAAATATATATAAAACTTAAGTAATTTAATTAAAATGACTTCCGTTAGTAACTGAAGGATTGATGGATAACGTGAATACAAAACAATTTGGGTTTCAGCTAAATCTGAGACAAGAGCTGAAGGTTTTGTTTCGATCTCATTTGGAACCTGGATTCGGTCGGACACTTATTTTATAACATAGATATATTCCATTGCTTTATCATATCATTCCATTCTATAAAAATAGATTATTCTTATTTATAATAACTTTTTAATTTAATGTTAAACAGATATTATAATATATAATTTATACGTATGTTACACTGTAGTGCGTAAATTTGTAACTGTTGTAAATTAAATGCCGTATTTTTAATAAATAAATGTTATCTAAACAAAATTATTAACTTAAAACGCCACAGTTACCATTTTGCATTTATATAAAACAAATTTATGTCCGTAGAGCACAATTCCATAGTACCTTTTTAAAGACAACTATATTTCTATAGCTATGCAATGTTAATGTATCATGTATATGCGTAAAAATATTTAATAAAGCTTTTGTGAAATGAAACTGATTTTGTTTGATTTCTTATAAGATATACCTAATAGCAATCTTTATTATTGCAAATATGCATCTATATTGTTACAAGCCAGTAGAAACGTAAAAAAATATGTCAACCACTTTGATACTAAAAATTATTTAAATGATCGAAATAAAACAAGCATTTAACTTGATAGCAATATGAATGCTATCTAGTTATTTTTTTATTTCATAATTTTAATTTTATTTATTTGTCTACATAATTATGTATAGTCATCACACTACTTCTGGTCAGACATTAACTGAGCTTTGCATTTATGTAAGTTTATATAGGTGTGACGACTCCCTGAAGTGTGTTACATCCATTGGTTTGTTTAAGCCAGTAAATACTGTTTTTTGTCTATCGGCCTGAGGCGCGGTGCATAGATTTCACGTATCTACATATTTCTTGTACTGGTAGCTACGTCACGTGTTTAAATCTTAATATTATTATTTTTTATAAAAAAATAATATTAAAATTTAAAGCTGGTATTACTGTACTATAGTATAAAAATGTGTGTGACCAAGGCCAAGCAGTAAAATAAGAACAAAAATCGTAGCCACAAAGCAGTTCTTGATGGTATTAACGGAACAATTCATTATTAACACAACGGACGAGAGTGAAAATAAAGAATATCCTCTGTAAGAAAATTATATATTTTTAAGTTTTTTTTTTCTGGCTCTTCTTTTGATGATCACTCACGCAAATGCAAAGCCAAGCTTTGCCTCGGATTCTAATATAGTGTATTCATTGCCTTAGATATTTATTGTTACTGATCTAAATATATCTCAGCACTCAAACATTTCACATTTCTCACATCATTTTAATTTACAGATACACATTCCGTGAGCTATGTTATACATAATATTTTTTTCAATATATATAAATTTTAATTCACAATTTTTTTTCTTAAAAAAGAAAATATTTTCTCCTATATTATAATTTTGAATATTTCGACATTATAGTTTGATGCCGTACTTACTTGACATTGTTTTATACCAATTTATTTAATGTAACATACTAAATTACATTAATATTGTACGTAATTACACATACAACATAATTACGTTTATAATTATTTATTATCTTCTTTTGTATATTATTTTAATAAAATGTAATGAATTGATTTTATGAGATATTTATTTTATAAAATCTCACATCTTTTTGAACGTAAAACGTTGGTACTGGCAACAATATGAGTAAAATGTCATTCCTAGACAACAATTAAAAAATGTCGGAATCGTGTCAAGACGGTAATTGTCACGGAAATAATGAATTTGGGCCTGATGAATCACCTACGAAGCTTATCGTCAATTATATTCCTGAAGTTATGACCCAGGATATGATGTTCTCGTTATTTTCAACAATGGGTAAATTAGAAAGTTGCAAATTGATAGCGAACAGAGGGTACGGTTTCGTCGAGTACTCTCGCCCAGAGGATGCGGTCAAAGCACGCAAGGCCTTTAATGGGTTGCTAATGCAGAATAAGACTTTAAAAGTTTCACATGCCTTACTTAATCCAGAAATGAAGCCTCCCTCAAAACCGGAAGCAGACTGGAACCTCTACGTATGTAACCTGCCTAATGAACTGACCTTGCAAGATTTACATGGATTATTCGCACAATTTGGTAAAATAGTAAATTCTCGCATTGCCTCAGGCATAGCTTTTGTTCTATACGAACACCATTATGAAGCAGAGAGAGCCATTCACAATGTAAATGGCACTACTCCACCTGGTTTTCTACACCCATTAACTGTTAAGTATGCTAATAAGAGTAATCCCAATAAACATAAAAACAATAATAATAACTTTTCAAAGAATTCTCTTGTGAAGCCTTATCAATGGATTAATCATGTGGGTGCTATAGGTGACCATAATTCTCCTAGTACATGGTCTATATATATTTATAATATTGCTCCTGAAGTAGAAGAATTGACTCTATGGCAGTTATTCGGTCCATACGGTGCTATTGTATCAGTTAAGATAATTAAAGATCATCAAACTAATAAGAGTAAAGGTTTTGGATTTGTGACTATGAGAAATTATGACCAAGCTGCAATGGCAATACAAGCATTAAATGGATATGTGCTACACGGTCAACCTCTTTCCGTTAGTTTCAAAACACAGAAGAGATAATGTAAAGATAATGTTTATCTTTACACTATCAGTACAGTAACAAATAGACAAAATGACTCCTTTTTCATTGATACATCAATTAAACACAATGTAAGGAAATAGTGCTGAGACATAATCCCATTTACAAGATTATCTTAAGTGCAGTCTGTCAACTCTTGTTAATACATATTACTTTGAGCTATCAATATTGTTAAGTTTGTTTCTTATTATGAATAATAATTTATTCAGTTTGCTCGTTAAATGTTTCAAGTTTACTAGACGTTTAAGATTTGTATTGAATATGATTGTTGTTTGGAAGTTAAACATCAGTTGTGAGCTATGTGCTTTGATTATTATTTTTATTCTATTATTTAAGTATAATATACCATTTTAAAATGTGCTTTTACAAGATCTTACTAATATAAGCCACATTGATATGTTTAATCAGCTACTAGTTTTAGTTGTACACTTTTTATAACATGATGTCTATTTAGGTAGTGAAAACAAAATCTAGATTTTATCATATTTATACATTTAGTATAAAATTTGCTGAATTAAAATTCATTTTCACAATTTTAAAATGTGTTTTCATCCCATAATTTTATAACAGATAATACCATTATTTATATTGGTTTATAATTTATTTAAAATTTATAATAATAAATTAAAATAGAAAACTATCTACTACAGCTGAAAAGCTAATACCAGAATGTTTTTTGTGAGGGGCAAGTAATTCTAGGTTTCTACCCAATAATCTATTTTATATAATGACAAACTTTTACTTGCATCTTTGTTCCTGTGGTCATATACAATATTTTTTTTTTCAATTCAAGCAGTTAACGAGATTAGCAAATAGGAACAAACAAGAAAGTATAGCTTTTTGGGGTATGGATTTAAATCTTATAATGTGCAATTATATTTTGTTCACTTAAATGTATAATTTTTTTGTGTTTATTAAAATACAAAATATTTATAACCTTATATTATTTAAGTAATTCTTAAAAAAAAAAACATATTCTATTAATAAGTTCACTTTTAAGAACCACATGAAATTTATGAATTAATTTAGTACTCTAAACAACTGTTATACAATATTTTCTAGCAAAATAAACTGTTAAACATGCTTTAAAATTGAAAATAATGACTAGGAGAAAGTACCATTACTTTTTAGACATGATGAGCAAAACAATGTATCAAGAATATTTTCACTTCTTACATGCAATACAATTGCATGAAATTGTTGTATTTATAAAAAGTGAAATATATAGCTTTTTTCTAATTGTGATAATAAATAATATATAAATTCATGTCGTATCTCACGAGCAGGGTAGGCAGAGGGAAACTAGCGTTAAGCACTCCATTCCCCATCGAATTCTGCGTGTTGGATAGCGGAACTCAACGCCGTGCTCTGCGTCGAGACTGAAGCAAAGCGAAAATATAAATTTAAATAAATATTTCGTTTCCTCAAGTGGGGTCGAACCCGCAACCTGTCGCGTTTACACGCTTGTGCCCCTGCGCCACGATTGGTCTCTAGGTAGGATGTAGTAAGTATTATATATTTTCTTATAAGTTTTAAAAAGAATGTGAATAGCTTATAGGGGCCGGTTTATATAACCGGCCATAGTATTATTAAATTTACATAACTCTAAAATGACGACGCCTTTGCTAAGTAAAAATAATTAAATTATTATTAATTAATTTCGTGTGTATACGAATCTAGTAAAGAATTATAAAAGTAGTGAATAGAAATACCTATATATTTCAAAGTTTATTTTAGAGTATTACCCATGTTATATCATTGTAATGCGTAAGGAAAAGTATTTGAAAAATGTTAACCTAAAGGGGTTAAAGAACAGTCCAAAATTAGTATGTCACGCAGTCTCTAAACACAGAAATGTGTTAATTTTAATTCTTAGTTAGTAAAAAAATAAATTAGTTATTGATTGCTTGATATAAAATGTTGTAGGTTACTTTTTAAAGCAAGAAAATGTCTCGTGGGAAAATTGAAAACCACGCGGGCGAGTGAAAAGCTAATTTAAGATATAAGTATTTCTATATGGAATTAATTATATCTACAAAAATAAACCCAACAAAAATAAACATATTCATATAATTGTAATGTTTACAATTTTTTTTATTATGTGAAATTTTTAATTTTGAATATTGGAAGCACGCATGTATAGTCTGGCAAATATGTTATTGATAATGGGAAGCACGCGCGGTAAATTGCGCAGTATACGTATGCGCAGAGAACGTTCGATCAGTGTTACCCTGTTATGTTGTTTTACCTCACGCTTAGCAAATCACATTTACCTATACGATAATTAAAATATCTGATCATGTTTATGTTGTAGTAAATTATACAAAACGAAAATTTTATGAGGATATCTAAATATCGCAAAATAATCAGCTGTTCCATACATTGTTGTCGAGAATAAAATCAAGACTAGCCCGAAAAGTATAATAACATTTTTGAGTCAATAAATAATTAATCAATTCTAAGCTTCTGCTTATATAACTAATGGCACATGATATTTACGTATANATTAAATAATATAAATTACTCTAATATTATGCTTTAAGCTGTTATCAATAAAGGAATAAAACAAGTTTTGTAAGTACTTGTATCTTGAACCTAAAAATACAATGCGACGAAAATACTGCAATGCGGACATTTAATGAATAATAAATAAAGGTTTTATGGCATTAAATTAAGTTGTTAACGTTAATATATTTATAATTGGTATTTCTATACAAAATATTGTTTTAGTGATAATCATATGGAAGAATACTTTTACAATTTATCCTCAAATACTTTCCTCACAGTCACAGTAATTCTAGGTATTTATGACAGTTTTACTGCTTGTGGATCAATTTTGAAAATTATTATTAACATATAGGTACTTTGCCTCGACACCAGAGCGAAGAACATAAAAATATTTTATTTCTTCGAATGAGAATTGGGAGTCGAACCCACAACTTGTCGAGTTTATAGTCACGTGCTTGTTTGTATGAGATATGACGTTTAAAAATTATTAGCGACAGAAAAAATATAGCTAATTATATATATTAATATATTAGCTATAATATTTTCTTTAATAAAAAAATAAAATACTATTTATTTAACAGTTTAAAAGTAACATATTGTTACTTAAGTACTTAGTAACATATTGTTACTAAGTAAGTACTTACGTATCTACGTGATTGTATCTTAAAAGATTATGTAATACTAATAAATTACTCTCATAATTATGTCATTAGAATGTTCATATTGATGAGCATTACATTATAAGGTAAATTAGATTTTCATGTTCTGACAGATTAATATAATATTTTTACTGTATTTAAAAACAAAAAAAAAGACATTTCTGACCTACTTACTTGTCCTTGAATCTTTTTTTTTGAAACCCCATCCGTACCGAATAAACCTAATGCATATTATAAAGATAGTATTTTATATAATAATTTTATGACTATAATTAGGTATAAATTGAAGCCAGTCGTGGCGCAGTGGTGGCACAAAGTGTGACTAAACGCGAATGGTTGTGGGTTCGATCCCCACTCGAGGAAATAAAACATTTATTCAAATTAATATTTCCATTTCTTCGATATGGTGTCGAGGCAAAGCGTGGGGTTGAGTTCTGCTACTCAGCACGCAGTGCCTTTAGAATTCAGCGGAAACGGAGAACGGAGTGTCTTAACACTAGGTTCCCTCTGCCTACTCTGTGTGCCGGCGGCTGTTTCATACGGCGTGAAACTGATTTTATGAATATAATTAAGGTATACCCAAGCCCGGGGGCGGCACGCGGCGTGTGGGCGCTGCCGCAGCCGCCCCCATGCACCATGGCGGCCGAGGAGTCTCTGCCCCCCTGCTCACCCATGTCACCCGACGCGCCTGCAGCACAACCTCGCATCACTACTAACCTGAGCCATACATCTGACTTCCATCAACTTATCTTTGAAGCGGTTCGATCAGGGTAATGTGACATTTTGTATAGGCATAATCTCAATATATTTAAGAAACGAAACTATTCGTTTTTGATATAACTCATTAACCCAGCTATCTAAATATTTGTATGTTCTCAATGGATTTAGGTGTTATGCTAAAATAAGAACTGTTTCTAATACGGTACGTTAAATCGTGCGCATCTAAATATCAAATTACGAATAATCAGGATACCAAATTAAATAGCTCCTGCCTTTAGTTATCAAGATTGAAAACTTTATACTTACTTAGTTATTAATATAAAATGCCTATTTGTTCAAAATGAATATAAGAAATTAATTATATTACAGGGAAGTGTCAGAAATTGAAAGATTAGTAGAAAAGCTTGGAGTGGAAGTATTAAGTGCTCGCGACCAGCACGGCTACACGCCAGCTCACTGGGCGGCGCTGGACGGAAGTGTTGCTGTCATGAGATACTTGGTAGAGCGAGGCGCACCGGTGGATTTATCTTGCTTGGGCACTCAGGTAAACTCTCTTAACTACTTAATGATATATTTTTTAAAATTTGTATAATTTTATTCCTATTAAATATATTATTTAAGGGACCTCGCCCTATTCATTGGGCCTGTCGTAAGGGGCATGCGTCTGTCGTACAAGTGCTATTACAATCGGGTGTAGCCGTAAATGCTGCAGATTTTAAAGGTACGGTAGATTTTACAGGAACAATAAAACAATATAACATAACACAATGAATTGTAAAATATTTATAATATAAATCAACTTTTTAGGCTTGACGCCACTAATGACGGGCTGTATGTATGGTAAGACTGCAACAGCTGCTTACCTCCTGGGGATGGGTGCGGCCACCCGCTTGTCCGACATCAACGGCGACACCGCCCTGCACTGGGCGGCGTACAAAGGTCACGCGGACTTAGTACGATTGCTAATTTACTCTGGCGTTCCCTTACATTGTACGGATAACTTTGGATCCACGCCTTTGCATTTAGCTTGTCTATCTGGAAACCTTACTTGTGTTAGATTACTCTGTGAAAAGGTAAAAAGTTTCAAATTTAAGTAAATACCTTTGTTTGCAGCCTATCACAAATAATTCTAGTTTCACTTTTCATAAGCATTTACTTAATTATTGAGATATGATTAAGATACGATCATTCTTCATTTTCGTTCGTTCACCAGGTTAAAGCAGAACTAGAGCCGCGAGATAAAAACGGGAAGACCCCGCTAATGCTAGCCCAGAGTCACCGTCACGTAGAAGTTGTTAAACTACTGCAAAAAGAAATGAAACGCAAATCCCATTGGATGCCTCCGCTTTCAGAACTATGGGCCTTACTTTTCGGTGGAGCAGGGGATTCTAAAGGACCGCTTTTGTTTTTCCTTATGTCTGTGCTGTTGTGGGGATATCCTATGTATATTATTAGGGTAGGTATCGTTTTAAGTCTCTTAGGCCCGGATCCCATTGAAGCGAAGATGTGCGAAGAAGTCAAAAGCGGAGACTAACAACACTAGCTAAGCGGTCTCCATTGGGTTTTGAAAAAAAACAACTCTCCGCTTTGGTGGAATCTAGGTCTTAGGCGCCACGCATAATCACTGTACGTCTAGAACGATTTTTCTTACGTTTGTTAACTTACGAATTGATATAAATGAGATTACATTGCTATAAATGACATACACCCACGGACGTCAGCTATTATAACTGATGCTGTTTTATTAGACTTTTTTATTCAAATTTACAGTGCGTATCACTCACTTGGAATACACTGCGCCTGTCACATTACTGCTTTCTTTATTGGAATGCCATTATGTGGATCAGTTGGGTGATAGCTAACCGACGGGACCCCGGATACATTCCGCAAAACTCGGAAACTTACTACCGCGCTATCAGGCAAATACCTTACTATGATAAATGGAAGAAGAGGAATATTATACTATCCCGGTTGTGTCATACTTGCAGATGTTTGCGACCGTTGCGGTAAGATTTTTTCTATTTGGGTTAGCAATAACATTTATTTGGAATAAATAATACGAGGCCTGAGTGCGACTGTAAATATGATAGGTTGTGGGTTCGATTCCCTCTCGAGGATGGGACGCCCTCGCCCTGTAACGAGGCAAAGCGCGGCATTGAGTTTCACTATTCGATACGAATAAACGGGAACTGAGCACTTCATAGATTCCCAGGTTAGCGAAATACAGCGTGAAGCTAGAAAACCAAAAAAACATTTTTGTACATTTAAATATATGCACACTATGCAGTGTTTCTGAGTTGGTAGGCCCAAGTGATGTAGGTATACAGTATAAATAAGTAGGTATTGTATGCGCCTTCTTTACGTAATAAAGGGAAGTAGATATATGAGAGTAAAACAAAAAATTAATGCGCTTAGATCTAAACCGAAACATTCACTTAATGTGCATTATTGAAATGTACCTAAATGAGGGAAAGTAAAAACGTTACGTTAGTTACGTTTCTACATTAGAATGATTTATGACTTAATACTTAGGTACTACGTCTTAAAAACGCAAAAAGTGAATGAAATAATGAATACATTAAATCAGCTTCACGCTGTATCCCGGCAGGTTAAGCAGAGGGAACGTAGTGTTAAGTCACTCCGTTCCTCACTTTCCGGCGAATTCTGGAGGCCATTGTGTGTTGAGTGGCCGACCTCAACTCCGCGCTTTGCCTCGACACCAGAGCGAAGAAATGGAATATATTTCCATTTCTTTGATTTTAGATAAGTGAATAATGAAATACTAAAATTATTTTCAGAGCCAAACATTGCCGTATTTGTAAGCGTTGCGTTGCATACTTTGACCACCACTGTCCATTCATCTACAACTGCATCGGCGTCCGGAACCGGATGTGGTTCTTCTTGTTCGTTATGAGTGTTGCCATTAATTGCACGCTTTCTATATATTTTGCGTGCTATTGCTTACTTTTGGAAGGTTTTGGAATACTCTACTTACTTGGACTACTGGAAGCTATCACGTTTTGCGCTCTCGGTTGGATATTGACTTGTACATCGGTGAGTTTTGTGGTATATCTATCTATTTGCTGATAAAATGGCATGTCATGTAAACACTTAATACCTAAATATGTTAATTATATGACTTACTCATTTATGTAAATTATCTATTATCACATTTAAATGAATTCTAAAGTGCAAATTGACTTTTTTTTTCATTTTATGATCCAAAATTGGGGCTTGTCTTGGCGCAGAGCACAAACGTTTGACTGTAAACGCGACAGGTTATAGGTTTGATTCCCACTCGAAGAAATTCGCGGAAATATTTCCAGAATTCGGCGGAAAGACGGAAGCGGAGTGTTTTAAATCTACGCTTCGCTTACCCTGCGGAATTCAGTAAGAAGCAGAAAAAAATGACAAACAATCTAATGCACCCAAATGTAACAATATACCTACTAACTATAAATTTAAACGTCAATTTATTTTCAGGTTTTACACGCATGCATGAATTTGACTACAAATGAAATGTTCAACTACAAGCGTTACCCATATTTGCGTGATAAGAGAGGACGATATCAAAATCCTTTTTCGAGGGGTCCTATAATGAATTTGATTGAATTCTTCGTCTGCCTTCCCGACAAGTGCGATGANATTGTTTCTATTTGGGTTAGCAATAACATTTATTTGGAATAAATAATATGAGGCCTGAGTGCGTCTGTAAATATGATAGGTTGTGGGTTCGATTCCCACTCGAGGATGTGAACGCCCTCACCCTTGTAAGGAGGCAAAGCGCGGCAATGAATTTCGGTACTGAACACGAACTTAACGCGAGCACTTAATAGGTTCCAGGTTCCATCCGCCTACCCGGCTATGTACGAGATACAGCGTGAAGCTAAAAAAATTTTTAAAAAATGTCCATTTAGGTATATCTATCTACGGTTAGCAGTAGCGTAGCGAGCTTAACTCGCACCCGGGGCATAATACTTTTACAGCGCCCCCAGGCGAACATTATATAATTTCATATATATGTTTAAAAAAGTGTTAAGTCACTCCGTTCCTCACTTTTCGGCGAATTCTGGAGGCCATTGTATGTTGAGTGGTGAAACTCAACGCCGCGCTTTGCCTCGACACCAGAGCGAAGAAATGGAAATATAAATATAGATAAGTACTTTAATAATGAAATACTAAAATTATTTTCAGAGCCAAACATTGCCGTATTTGTAAGCGTTGCGTTGCATACTTTGACCACCACTGCCCATTCATCTACAACTGCATCGGCGTCCGGAACCGGATGTGGTTCTTCTTGTTCGTTATGAGTGTTGCCATTAATTGCACGCTTTCTATATATTTTGCGTGCTATTGCTTGCTTTTAGAAGGTTTTGGAATACTCTACTTACTTGGACTTCTGGAAGCTATCACATTTTGCGCTCTCGGTTGGATATTGACTTGTACATCGGTGAGTTTTGTGGTATATTTATCTATTTCCTGATAAAATGGCATGTCATGTAAACACTTAATACCTAAATATGTTAATTTTATGACTTAACTACTCATTTATGCAAATTATGTATTATCACATTTAAATGAATTCTAAAGTGCAAATTGTTTTTTTTAACATTACACAAACGTGTGACTGTGGACGGTTATAGGTTTGATTCCCATTCGAAGAAGTTGACGGAAATGTTTCCAGAATTCGGCGGTAAGACGGAAGCGGAGTGTTTTAAATCTACGCTTCGCCTACCCTGCGGAATACAGTATGAAGCAGAAAAAAATGACAAAAAATCTAATGCACTCAAATATACCTACTAGCTATAAATTTAAACGACAATTTATTTTCAGGTTTTACACGCATGCATGAATTTGACTACAAATGAAATGTTCAACTACAAGCGTTACCCATATTTGCGTGATAAGAGAGGACGATACCAAAATCCTTTTTCGAGGGGTCCTATAATGAATTTGATTGAATTCTTCGTCTGCCTTCCCGACAAGTGCGATGACCAAGACCTATTCTACGAAGAGAACATTTGATGCGAATCTGTATGACAGAGTGACGTCAACGTGACTAAACGGCACGACGTGGTCGTGTGGACGGCACCTCTGCAATCCAAAAGTGGAAAAGTGAACTTAGAACTGCGTTATAATTCACAAACTTAAAAAATCTGCTAAATGCTTGTGTACCAATGGTGTTAAAGCTATACTTCATAAGGTAAACTTATATTAAGTTGCAAAATGTTTAACGATACATCTTTAAAAAAGAAACAAAAGTAAAAAAAAATATTTTTCTATATTTCATTTACTTATCGCATTATAGATAGGTATATTGATAAGGTGATGATGCACGGCGTTATTCATAGGAAGTCCAAGTGCCAGTTCCAGTACCTATTCCGAGAACTAGTCTAGATATGTATAATTGTTATTGCTTTAACTTTTAATGGCCTGATTTTGCGATGACAGGCGCAAAATAATCTGAGTGTCACGTATAGTAGAAAAAACACAAATGAAATGAAGCTGTACTTTTAAATCTTGCATTAGATGCTTGTATATTACGTAAGTCACTGTCCAATTTTGTCGCAAGATATAGCACATTCCTTTTAATTAAATAATCACATAAAAATTCATCGCCGATCGAGGTGAAGATTACTTACAAATTATTAAATTAAACATACAATAAAGAAATTACAGGAAATAATAATTACAGTATTTTATTAAACAGAATTGTGCTAATATTTGTTTTAAAATTTAATATTACAAAAAAACATATTAATTTATGAAAAAGAAATGTTGTTTGACATTGACAATCAATATTTGGAGAATAAAAATGTATGGAACTAAAATAATTCTTATCACGTGAAGGATAGCTATCACAATGTACATTATACATATAAATTGTAACTGTCAAGTTACTTGCTGAATTTTCACAGCAATTTTTTTTACTTTCACTCTTTATAACAGAACAGACAGAGGGAACCTAGAGATAAGACACTGCCTTTCTTACGCTCATTCCAATTTTCGTGAAATTACTTGATGAGAGGCCGAACTCAATGCCGTGCTTTGTCTTGTTACCACAGCGACGAAATAGAAATAGTTAATTTCTCCAACCCACAGCCATCGCGTTTACGTTATTTGCAAATCTATTTAAATAAAGAAAATGTTAAATTTCATTATATCACAAAGTACATTATTTTAAAGGTGTACCGAAAATAAAACAAGTATTGTAAGTTTTAAACAGTAATAATAATTTATGTCCAGCATAATAATTAATATTAGTTACTTATATGTATATAAATCTATAGAGCTCACTCAACATAGAAAGATTATAATATAGCTCTAGTCTACATTTTAAATGCGACTATTTATCGTATAGTATGGAGTGAGCCTAACACCGAGCAAGAGTAAGATGACAGATAAAACATCTACTTTTTATTTATTTATTAAAAATATTATTGTATATTTGTGCTTGTGTAGATGAAAATAAAATATTGAATATGTATTTCATTCGATGATACATTTCACTTTTAGTTAAGTTACCCTCCTAATTATCACATTTCCCTTTACACATCAGTCAGTTACAGGCATGGTGAATTATCAACCTGTAGCATGGCTACTGGCACTGATCTTAAGATTCAAATTTATAAAAAAACTTATATGTAGTAGTCTAATAAAACATATTTTAGGAATTAAGAACCTAGACACTACATTTCACATATTTAACAATAAGCTTCACGCTGTATCTCGCACACAGCAGGGTTGGCAGACGGAACCTAGTGTTAAAACACTTCGTTCCCCACTTTCCACAACAATCCACTTCACTTCTACTTTCCACATCGAACCTACAGCCAGTCGCGTTTACAGTCGCACTTTGTGCCCCTGCGCCACGACTGCCGCTCACATATTTAATAATTAAATAAATATAATCTTTCTAATATACATATTATTTCAGAAACAAAAAAAATAATATAATTAGTATAGTTAGTAATTATTTTTAAACCAAATAAATAAATTATAATTAATCAGTTATTATGTTGATGAAGATTACTGCCAGTCACCATACAAGCCCATACAGTACTATCCTTACAAACCACATATTATGTATCCTAAGCTAAACAACTAAAACAACTAAATATCCAAAAGTTAACAAAATAAATTAAACTGGGTGTACCGAGTTTAAACTCAAAAGACCTCTACAAATGCAGTCGACTAGTTAACATAATATTATTTTTATATGTGGTGTATAATACTGATGTGTCCTACCAATATCAAATTGTGTATACAGTTTCAAGCACACTTATTCAGGGATGTTACTGTTATATATTTTTTTGGATTTTTTGTTAGATTTGGATAATTTCAGTTATGGATATTGGGCGTTTGAGAAAATTTTAATTTAAAAAATTTAAAGTGTTCGAAACGTCGTGTTTTCAAAAATATGTATTATCCTAAATAAATACGATTAATCAGTTATACGCAAATAGTTTCATTTAAAATGTGTAATATGTAATAATCGTGAAAATCAAAGAACTTATTATTTTATATTTGTTGTTTTTTTTTTTAGGTAAAAAGTGTTCTTCATCGCTGCTTTGTGCTAAACGTTGTCGGCTTGGCCAGGCAAAATAAAACACCTGTCAATAATCCGTATTTAGATTCCGCTCATATACCGTAATTATCCAAAACTTTTATATCAAATATGATAACAGAGCTCATAGCATCCCTGATTTTAATATACAAAAATATGCAGTGGCATTAAGTCTAGTTTTGCCAAGCCTCAAATAAATAGCCATAAGTAAGCAAAAGTGCACCTTAAAGATACGCAACTCTAAGTTTATTTCTAAATTTAAACCTAATTTCTTCATGTTAGCAATATAAGGGAAGCCTAAAACATTTATTACACAACAATTTTAACACTTTCTATTCGATACAACAGTTATTAAGATAATAATTTAATCATGTATAAATTATATTATCTTGTGCCCTGACATTGTACAAACGGCGTTTGCCTAAAATAAAAATAAATAAATCTCAGATATTGAATTTCGAAAAAGAATATTCGACCATATCTAGCAAGAACTTTTAATGAATTTTGTAAAGTACCGTCAACAAGAACTATCGAGTAATGAAATCGATTTTAACTATCAATTATACTCATCCACCTCTACATTCGAATATTTCGTGTCTAATCATCTTTGTCCTCTTTAGGGTTGATTCGGATAGCGGCATTCTTTTCATCAGCGGCGTGGTCTTTGTCACCCCATCCCCACAGATGATGGGTACCATCGCCGGTACGCTTCACTCTCTTCTGTACAATTTCATCTGACACTGTCTTCAAATCGTATGCCCAACCGATTTTAGCGAAGAAATTGATAAAATTCGTGGTGAAATTAAGTCTGTTGTTGCCCAGTTCAGCTGTCTTATAGTCCCACGGGAACGTATGGTGGTAGTTGTGGAAGCCTTCGCCGAGCGCAAACACCGAGACGGAGATGTTTTCAGAGGGTTGAATATTTTTATCGTAGGGTTTGTCGCCCCATTTGTGAGCAGCAGAGTTCACGAGCCACGTCACGTTCAATATGAACGCATATCTAAACATGGCGGCCACGAAATACGCATTTATGTAGGACTCGCCCCAAAAGTAAACAGGAATAAGCGTCGGAAGGATGAAACAGGCAATTGGCATCAGGATCAAGTAGTATCTGAAAGGGATAATTGTTATGTTATTATTTTTTCTTTATAAGCTTCACAAAGGATCCTGCATATGACAGGGTAGGTAGAGGGAGCCAAAGTTAAGGCACTCTGTTCTCTATGCAGTTTTTATTTTTGAAATTGCAGCAACGTTACAGAGTCTGTAACCGCCTGTGCCACGGTTAAACTTTTGTCTTTACTATAAGATTGTTGTTATATAAAATTGAATAGTTTTTAAAGAAACCTCCAAAGTAAAAAAAAACTCGAAAAAAATATTGAAAATATAAAACTTACTTTTTCTGGAATCGGAGAATGGGATCAGCGTATAAATCGCTCAAATCTAGTCCTTTGCCTTTTTTCTTGAGTTCAGGATGTTTCCTGACTAGGAGCCAGCCAATATGAGAGAAGAAGAAGCCTCTAGTAGCATTGTGTGGGTCGGCATCCGTTTCCGAATACTTGTGATGCATGCGATGATCGCGTGCCCAGTCGATTGCGGAATCCTGAACAAACGACAATATAAAAGGTTTATTTTTGTTTAACTTCAAGCTGTATCTCGCACATAGAAGGGTAGGCAGACTGATCTATTGTCAAGACCCTCCATTCACCGGTTTCCACCAAATTTTCGCCGCACTTTAGACTCGTTAACAGAGTGAGGAAATGAAAATAATACTATTCACAATAAAACGATATTTTTCCCCCATAAAGGTGATGTTTTTAATATATTTCAGTGTTATTATATAATTTATTATGATTATGTAAAGCACTAGTTCAAATAAAATCCTCAACTCAGTCCACAAATATAGGAGTCAGCTTTCCTATAAGAACATTTTTATGCAGAAAAACTTAACATAATAAACAGTTTAAATAAACTGTTTTTTATACCTTTAAATATTTAAATAAAAAAAAATTAAGTAAAAAAAACCGAACAAGCGCGAGTCGGGCGCATTCATTTTTTTCCTAAACTAGTACTAGCCGTAGATGCCAGCTGCCAAATTTCATAACTCTAGGTCAGTACTTCCAGTACTCTATTAATTTTGATTCCTTTTATAGTGTTGTTTGATTATCTTTTTTTAAGTAAAAGTAGAAATACGTTTTCTTTTTTTTTTCAAAAAATCATGGGGCCGTAGGTCTAGGTACTTGGTTTTAATTTCAATACAATATAAGAATACTTAAGACTTACTTTTACTTGAAAATAAATTAAATTATAACTTGAACATTTTTATTCTTTTCCTACATTGTTTTTATATAAAAAGTAATAAGTATTCTGCTAAAATGTTGACTACCACTGATCCGGTCGGGGCTGCACCCACTTGAATTACATAATCATTATATGCACAAACACCTTTATCCATTTTGTGGAAATTTAGTTTTTGGTGTTACATATTTCCTATATATAGCATTATCAAGACAGATAAGAATCGTAAGAGAGTTAACTTAGTGTTAAAACACTCTGACTTGTTTGATTTCATGCCAAAAGTAATGTACAATTTTAATAACTAAAAGAATATATATATATGCAAGCTAATATTGTTTTACATAGATTAAATTAATAAGTAACATACCTGGAATGCCAAAGTGTTGAATATAATAAGGATAACTCGAAGTGGCCATTTTGCTTTATAAGATTTGTGAGCCCATAAACGATGAGCACCTGCTGTTATTCCAAGCCCCGACATCACATACAAGATGTATGCTAAAACAAGTTATAAATAAATTTTATAAAAAAAATAAAATGTTTAAAATTAATATGAAAATAATGCATTAAAACTAAATGTTGTCTGTGTCGGAAATGATTTGTTTGTTTCATTAAAAAAATATCTATATTTTATATTATTTAAATATTTTTTTTTGGTTAATACAAGGAAAAACTTAAACTATATTATGACTCATTTATTTTTCCAATGACAATGCATACCGTAAACATCACTTATAATACTTTTTTTATTTACTAGAACTGATTGGCCTTTTTTAAATATAAATATATAAATTATTTTAATTATTAAAGAAATATATTTTTCCAAGATCAATTATTGTTAAATATTGTTTATAAGAAAATATGAACTATCATGGAGCGGAGGCACAAAGTGTGATCATTGTTATTTAAATTGTGATGAATTTGTTCTTTAAATTTATATATCCATGTCTTAGCTCTAGTGTCGAAAGCACGGTGTTGAGTTCTGGCACTCAATTTGCAATGCCTCCAAAATTCGGCAGAAAGTGGAGAACAGAGTGTCTTTACATTATGTTCCCTCTGCCTCTGAATTCAAATTCAAATTCAAAATATTCTTTATTCAAATAAACTATAAAAGCACTTTTGAATCGTCGAATGTACATGTCAACAAAAAGCTACCACCGGTTCGGAAGGCAGTTCTGCTGAGAAGAGCCGGCAAGAAACTCAACAGTTGCTCTTTT
>JAKRZM010000222.1:557682-583191 GCA_036379175.1 Heliconius cydno galanthus
AGGTAAAGAAATACTTTCACAATTATGCTGATTAAGTATTTTAATCGCAAATGACACTTTGACGTGACATGAGGCAAACTGATGACTGAAAATAAAAATGTTTTCCATAGCCAAAATAAGTTACGCGAATTACCCGATTGTCACGACTCACGAGATGCATTTTATTTTTATCACCAAGGTATTATTATTTAAATAGTTTTAAATAATGTACTCTAAACATCGTTTTGTATTGTTTGCTAATTACTCACAAAACCGGCAAATTCCAGTTTTGCGGTATTTACCGAAAAGTATGACTGTTCACTGTACTATTTACAGCTAAGTATTTAAGCGAAAGATATAAATATTCAAAAAAAATAATTCGTAAAACTATTTGAAATATGTATAATATTTTTAATAAAGAACTAAAATTTAATAGAATATTTTGTTTACAATTATCAATACCATAACATAAAAATATTAACTATAAATAATAATAATAATATCTAACTCAACTGCATTCTACCTAAAAATTATTTATTGAAAAGTTTTCCTAAAATAAATTACTCACCAATATTTTACAAATAATATAATAATGCTACAGCACTGTTTATTGATTAATTTCAACAACGAAACAGCAATAGGACAATCTTCGCACACTTATTTTATGCAAGGTTTATTTAGATGATCCGCCGGCGGCCGGCCACGATTGTGATAAGAATTAAGAATATAAATTTATTCACGTGTTATATAGTATAAGCGACAGCACTGCGAGACGTGTTTCAACGCGGTATCGATATGTGCAATGGGTAGAAGTGAAGTAGAAGGCAATGCGGCAAGCGACCCGTGGATTGGACGGCAAGGTGGCGCGATACTAGGACCACGTCATACTCGACCATACGGCAACGGGCAAACTCCATGGCGGGCCACGACGTGTATTTGTTGATCGGCTGATGTCGCAATGTAATGAAAATTTACTCAGATACCTGGTGCATTCATTGCAGTACTGAAACTGAACTAATTTATAGGTATTAGGTACTTGTTAAGTGCTCACATGTCTTTAAGCACGTATGCAGGTATTTTATATATACTTAGAACGTATGGTGGAAATGTAAAATTTTATGTTTTGTCTTACGGTTTGTATGAAGCATACTTATGCTTAACGGGAGAATAAGATTTGAAAACTACCTAGGTACTAATGGACTACTAGGGAAACTAATAAAATTTCCTAATAAATAAATTAATTAATAAATCGAGATACAATTATGATAACTATAAGGATTTTTGAAAGTTTTATCGTACTGCGTTATTAAAAACCAAGGATCTTTATTTTTTCAATAACCAGAATTGAAATATTAAGTTATTACCTATAGGACGTCTGAATTTCTATACTCTTACTAATAGTAAATTAATATTTCCTTATATTAATATGACGAAATATGACCAGTGAGCTATAATTTTGGTTCATTCTCATATAGATGCTGTAGATTCAGTTTCGCACGGCAAACTCAGGTTTTCCGAGTCCCAAAATAAATATCCCGTGGGAATACCGGCCCAGTTGTTCCTTTATAACTCCCTCTATCGGTCAGTGGAAGTTCCATAAAAAATAGTTCAAATGTACTGGAGATTAGCCCGGAGAAAAGGAATAAGTAAAGACAGAAAGAGAAAAATTATAAAATTGTTTGTTTGTATTTTAGTATCGCGTAAATAACCATATGCACTTAAAAACATGGATATTTTGAAATTATAAACAGACACTTCAATTTTATTTATAAGAAACGATCAAATATCACCTGCCAATTTAAAAAATGTATTTTTTTTATGGAAGGTTTTTATAGAGTAGTTAAAACTGTGGTTTCATTTAAAGTGGTGCTGACAAAAACACTCTGTATTGTACCTAATCAAAGTATAAAAAAAATCAAATTAGTAGTCTCTATAAGTACGCTATATTCAAAAATAAAAGCGCCAATGGGTTTGTGTTCTTACATCGGGAGGAAGCCGCTATCTTTATCTTATCATTTAGCTGAGCCATTATAATTCTTCATCACATACTCCAGATCTTTAATTTTAACTTATCAATGGAAAATGTCTAACACCTTGAAAATTAAGTTACACTAAGGCGGCATTTCATTATTTCTTATAATTTAATTGGACTGTTATGGTTGTTCATCAGATGATCCAGGTATTTTATTTTTATAGCTCATTGGAAAGTGCTTTGCGTCTGTTCTATTTTTAAACGATATATAAGTATGTATGTACTATTGTTGGAATTGAATAAAATTTGAGTATGATGATCCTTTTAAGCTTCCAAAAGCACGTGTGCTTAATTTGGTAAGTGTATGTTTGTCCGAATTTCTCTAAGAGTCATATCGAGATGATTCTTTTTAATTTAAGTTAATATAAGTAGAACAGTACTTACAAGTTTCATCAAAATCGGTTCTGTACTTTTAGAGATATGGGGAAATCAAGAAAACATAGGTAGTTGTATTTGAAATCGGCTTTATTTTTTTTAAATATAATACCTACCACTTAAAATACCTATTATAGCTTACATATTGCAGATCTTTAATTTATATATTAGGTAACCTAGAGCAAAGAAATGAAAATAATAATAAATTTATATTTAGCAGCGTTACAGTAATACTCTCGGCCATTACTTGTTGAGACATCTTCACTTAGAAACAAATCTACTAGAAATGCACTAAAATTGCATCATTCTGTATATCAAGGGAAAAGATGTACTAATACTAACATTATTGAAATATAAGTACTATGTCATAATAAAGATCGTTTTATTATCACAGTTTTTGTTTTACAAGACAGCTGTTTATACATATTAGGTACCTATACCATTACAAAATAATAAAAAAGTGCTTATAACAAGGTCGATCATACATTAATATATGAGGTTTTAAATTCATAAGCTTCCAATGAAGATATAAGAAAGACAAGAAAATTATACTTTGTGTGATTTAAGAAAATGTTGGTTACAAATATTAATTATTTTTATATTATTTAATGTACCTCTAGCCTACTTAAAAGAAATTATTGTGTTTTGTTTTGATAACTTATTAAACTCTCAAAGTTTAAAGTCTGACAGGACGACATTACACAGTGAATGATTGCGTGATGAACACGTGCACAGTATATATTTTATATAGTACCTACATATATCTTCATACAATTCGCACATGTAAGCGATGTCAAGTACCGTAGTACTATTGATATTGTGGTGGCAAACATTGTAAGTATATATTATATAAACTAAATAACATAAATTACATTCTTAAATTTAGTGTGGAGCAGTTGTTTTAAAGAATGGCACAATATATAAGGTTTGTGATAACAAAGTAAAACAAATATTAGAAAACAATAGAAAATGTTTTATCACAACCACGTGACATCATCTCCGAATGCAACCTTTCGGTGGCCTTAGGCTAAAGTAAAAAAATATTCTATGTAAACTCTTCAAAAATATAATCATAACAAAAAAAATATATATACAAAATAATATTGACGCTTATCACTATACCTTGTAATTTTCGTTCGTTTCGTTCGTCCTTGTAATAATGTACTACATGAAATGACATGAAATGAGATATGAAAACTTTATTATAAACATATTTTAATTGAAATTACGAGACATTAACTCAGATGGCCACTCCTCCGTGGCCTTTGGCAGGAGGGTCGATGAACATAATAATAACTCATGAATAGACCCCAAAGTGTAGCTTCCTAAACAATTGAGCACCCACTCCTGGTTCACAGGCACCACGTCCAGCTTCATAGCAAGATCTAGAATAGAAAAGTAAGTATGTAAATGCTTTATTTTTATCACCATATATACCATATTCATAAAAAAACATAAAAAATATTGCAAGAAATAGTAAAAAAACAGTATAAACATAATAAACAATAAACATAAATTATATAAAAATAGAATTGTAGGAAATAATATTTTTATTAATTTAAAAAAACATAGTCTATGTTATTTTTTATTTCAGCATATAAAGAATAAATATAGTAGTCAATAAAAAAACAGAAAGAAATACTACTATATATATATACAAATCTTCATTCTCATACTATCAACCGTCTCAAGGCTTTTGTCGAAAAACATATTTTATATTAATGTGATTTTTTCATTTATGAACTGATTTACATAAAATAAACACTAAATGTTAAGGGAAAGTTTGCCAAAATACAATAGTGAAACTGAATTAAAATCGGTTGATCACTGCCTATACATGGAAAGTAATTATCAATGTTAATATAATGTATTAAGTTTTTATCAATGTAATACCCCACGATGATTTATAAAAGTTTTATCTCTTTGTATATGGGTTTGTACATATTAATCTCAGAAACGTCTTAGTGAATTTAAATGTAGTATGTACTATTATACTTTGGCAAAGTTCCCCTAATATTTAGTGTTTGTTTTATTTCAATTACTATTGTTATACTTAACAAATAAAAAAGTTATGTCAATATGAAGTATTTTGTTCGAGTAATAAGTACTTGCTATAAATAACTGTTTTATTGAAATAGCTAAAACTTTATAGTCTTTACAATTATAATGTGTATAATTAGAACACGAAAGTATTACTAAGTAAATAATGGAGTGGTTCAAGCGGAACAAACCGCAAACAGTTTAATATTTTCATTCCCATAATTTTTTTATGGTTCTGGGGTAGATTAAATATAACATTCGGTTTTAAATCAAATTCAATAGAAAGAGACAAAGATATTTAATTCAATTTAAGTACAATTTATCAACAATAAATGCTTTCATCCTAGTTAATTTGACCTCTTACTATGGTACTCACCCTTCAACGTCAATACTGTGGTTTCACAATAGTCTGAGCACGCGCAAGTAAGTACAAACGAGGAAAGCTTGCCAAAACTATTTTATCAAAATACTTCCCCCACGTAATCTTATGCATCGATACGCCTTTAACCTTCTTCTACGCATTTAGAGACGTAAACAAATAAACGATGCCAATCAAATATCTGTTTCAAAATATAATAAACTATAAATGTTTACATGGTATAAAATAAAGATAATCTCCACTATATTTTTAAGACGATATTTTAAACTACGTAAATTCAAATTTAATCCATTTTCTTCATCTGTATGCTGTACCCCGCATAAAATTGCATAATAGTGTTAGGACACTCAGTTCCCTATGCGCCTCCCAATTTTGGGGACAGTGTTAAGTGGCGAAACTCAACGTCGCATATTTTTATGTTGTGTTCCACTATATCAGTTAGTCAGCTTAGGTTAACTGTAAGCCGACGATATGGTAGAAGTGGTGTCGTATGGTATAATAGTATACATACATATAAATTTATCTTGCTGCGTGTTCTCCGGCTCGGCCAGCAGCAGTGCGGGGCGCGCGTCCTTCACACGTACGTCCTCTGGCGCCTCTACCACTCGACCGCCCGCTGTCCTCAAAATATCCTAAAACAACAATTAATTTGAAATATTTAAATATTTTTTTTAACAGGCAGAGGGAACCTAGTGTTAAGACACTCCGTTCACCACTTTCTGGAGGCAATGCGTGTTGAGTCGCAGAACTCAACGCCACGCTTTGCCTCGACACCAGAGCAAAGAAATGGAAATATACATTTCAATAAATATTTCATCTCCTCGAGTCGGAATCGAACTCACAAACAACCAGTCGGTTTTACAGTCACACTCTGTGCCCCTGCGCCACGACTGGCCTAGATTTAAATATCAATTTTAATAATTATATTTTATTATTAAGTTGCTAAGTTATGATGCACCAGAGACCAGAGCCAGTATATATTATATATGTATAACTATGTTAAATAAAATTATACTCCATAATACATATGACATAATGATATAAATAATTTTTGCCGCGTAAACACCACGTTGTGATTTTGATTCTCACTGGAGGTTAATGAAATATTTTTCCTCGATCATAACACACATATTTCTAAAATTGGAAAGGAAAAGAAAGTGGGGAACGGAGTGTCTTAACACTTGGTGTAAATGCAGAAGCAATGAAATGAAATACGAAAAATGTATACATAGCGAAAACATACCTTTAATGTATCAATATCTAAAACACTAAAAGGCGGCATACAATAGAATGTGAGCCCTTCAAAGAGCTTGTGTTTAGAAAGGCGCGAGCGCCGGGGTCCCGGTTCGCCCGTACCGTCCAAAACCTCGAATGCCTCCTAAATTGGTTAAAAATAAGTATTAACTACAATTTTAGACATTTTATTAAAAAAGGTTAACCTAAAAAAGGTTAACCTATTAATACAAATAATTTATCATATCAAAGTAACGTGAGGAAACGGAATGACAATGTAAATATTTTGTAAAGAGGTGACGAAATCTCCAAATCGTTTTGCGTAGCAATTCATTTTTATTGTTTTTTATCTAAATTTAGAACCGCTAATGTATAGAATGTATAGAAAAGCTAAAAAAAATGAAAAGTAATGTACTCAAAAATAACAAATTTAAAGCATTTCAAAAATTACATTAATAAAGTAAAAATATTACATTATTAATTTAATTTTTATGTTTCTGTTTTTATAAACCTACTTTTTTGTTTTTCTATCTTTTTGACTATTTTTAAGAATGTTGATTTTTTTTTAATTATCCTATCCTCGTTATGTTGATGTTAATGCAAACAACAGAGTATGCGTGTGACTATAAGCGCGACAGGTTTTGGGTTCGATTCCCACTAGAGAAAAATTAAATATTTAATATTTTCGTTTCTTCGCTCTGGTGTCGAGGTAATGCGCGGCGTTGAGTTCCGCCGCTCAACAAGCAACACCTCCAAAATTCAGCTGAAAATAGGAAGCGGAAGTCTTAATACTAGGCTCCTGCCTAACCTGTTTCATACGGGATACAGCGTGAAGCACGAAAAAAAAAACTACACAATTAGGTAACGACACTTGAACCATGTAGTGCCCTTCGCGCATTATTCTATAAAGTGTCTTCGATCCCTATTAAACTATATTGATAGTACACTCAATTGAACGAATACTA
The DNA here is from genome assembly GCA_036379175.1 of Heliconius cydno galanthus. Taxonomy (NCBI): domain Eukaryota; kingdom Metazoa; phylum Arthropoda; class Insecta; order Lepidoptera; family Nymphalidae; genus Heliconius; species Heliconius cydno. The sequence continues at coordinate 564,686 of JAKRZM010000222.1, forward strand.
TAAATTTTGCAAAAAAATTGTAACTTTTAACCTACGAAATATTGAAAAAAATGGAAGCAATTAATTATTAATTAATAAATAATGGCATATCGAATAACCTCGTCTACAGTGCTTTTTGTTTGTAAGGATTTTTCAACCCAGTCGTAAGATATGATCCACTTGCCCCCGGCGAGTGCGCACATGTACTTCACTGATCTACAGAAATATAAAAAAATATATTATTTTAATCGGTGGTCGTCTTGACGCAGCGTCTGACAGCACAGCATCTGACTATACGCGCCACGGTTCGATCGAACACAAGTTTATTATATTTTCTTTCCCTTGTTCTGCCAACAAGATATTGCGCGGCGACGATGGGCGAGCAAAGAAACATCGTAACACTAGGTTAGGGAACCTAATTGCATTTGTGCGTAAAAGTATACATCAATATAATAAAACTTTCATGGGCTGTAGCAAAAAATAATACTGGTAATTTTTTACTACGAGTAATATTTATCTAAGTCTAGATAAATATTTAAGCCTAGTAAAGGCCCAGAATTAGCTAATGAACTTGAGTGGCATTAAAGTACGGTCAACAAGTCGTGGCCGCTCTGAAGTTACTGTAGATGGCTGAGCAGATTTAATTTTAATTTTTTTTTACTTTTTTTTAGCTTAGTAGTAGCGTAGCACATAACGTATATTATATACAAGCGGACACATGCAGCTTCGCCTGCTTATTTGCACTCTTAGGGGGAATTCTATAAGCCATGAAACACGTGTTCAATGAAATATTTTTAAGAGTCAAAATTTAAAATTTTATAATAATCGGTGGAAATTTAAAGATTCCATACAAACTTTCAACCCCTTATTTGCACCCTTAGGGGGTTAATTCTAAAAAACCACGAAACACGTGTTCAATAAAATATTTTTAAGAGACTGAATTTAAAAATTTTATAAAAATCGGTGCTGATTTAAAAAAATCATTATCATTGTTTCCAATATTGAATTGAATATTTGCAAAAGTTAGACCTACCTCTGAGATGTGTTATTTTCATCGACACCCACAACAAGATGGGTTACCTCCTTTGAATATTGTTCCATGTAAACCCAATGTCTTTGAGAACAGAGATGTTTGAGATTCGCTCGCTCGGCTCTGGTTAGGCAAGAACCAGCCACATAAAATGTTACCCTTTTAGACACATGTGATTGAGAATCAAATGTCGTATCAAAAGCTTTGCATAAAAACTCTTTTTCTTGTGTAGATTTTGCTGCAACAAATGAACTGGGTCCCGGTGTCGGTTCCGGGTCGCCATCTTTAAACTTATTAAAATTAAGTGATTTTCTTGCAACAGGTGTGGATTTATGGATAATTTGACCAGCAAATTGTGTTATATTAAGAGGTGTATTTAAAGTTTCTCTATCTCTTTCACCTACTGAAATGTTTCCCATGGTGGATTCTTTTACTGTATCTGTGAGGTTTATAATGTGTAACCCATCTTTTATATCTATATTTCTGGGACCAGGCTTAGGTACGGTTGTTGTTAATTGTTGTGTATTCTGTATATGAATTGTTTTTTTATTTATTGTGAAGGATTGTTCTCTGAAAAAAAAGAATAAAATAATTAAATATATAAAATAATTCTTTTTTCATTCTTCTCTTGAACCTCATGCCTTTAATTTCCTTGACGTTCTATTTCATAAGGAATATATCTGCTTAGAATCTTGAGAATATAACATACATATAGCAGACTTAAAACTAAAAAAAGCCAATGATTCCTGTTAAGTAGGGAATGGACCCCACAATCATCGCTTTAACAGTCAGACACAGATCCACAGCGCCATCAGTATGATCGATAGTTAATTTATCAATTATATCTAATTTAATGAAATTATAGGTTAGAAAAAAATTACATATTCCTAATAAAAATAAATTTTAAACTATTTAATAGTTTAATATTTAGTATATGGTTCTTTTTTTTTAAATATTGTACCTACAACTGACGCACTAACATGTGCTGTTGCGCCTCCTCGGCCTCTATATACAGTTCTATAGCAGAAACTTACTTCTGAGGTGTATCTTCGACTACACTTTTATCCGAATCATCATCATCATCATATTCTGGAGTACTGATTTCAATGACATCTAAATCATTTACTGGTGACAATTGATTATCTTCTTCATTCGATTTATTCAACTTTTTGGTGTTTTCCAATTCTTTATTCCGTTTATTAGCCTGGCTTTCATCATAATTCTGAAAATTTGTTTTTTTAGTTTTAGGAGACATAAAAAATATAGTGGGACCCGTAGCCCACACTTTTTTTAAATGTTAAATTAAATTGAGACATTTTGTGCTAATTAGTGGAATACAGCGTAGGAGTTACCCTTTCCTACAGAGGAAAAATAAATATATTTCCATCCCCCAAGAGGCAATTGAACCCTTAACCGTCGCGTTTACACCCGCACGCTTGTGCCCTAGCGCTGCGATAGCCTAATGATATGCATAATTTTAATTTAGCATCAAATCAGCTTTACGCTGTATCCCGTAAACAGCAGGATAGGCAGAGGGAACCTGAAAACTCCATTCCCCACTTTCCGCCAAATTCTGGAGGCACTGTGTGTTGAATGGTGGAACTCAACGTCACCAAATTAATTTCTCCACCATTCAACACATAATCTCTCTCAAAAATTACATAGAAAGTGCGAAGAGTGCCCTTATACCAGATTCTGCCTTCAATTCTATGTGTGGGATACTATGCAAATCTAAAAAAAGTATTTTTAATACCTTAAAATTTGTTGTCATAAGTACATCTGAATCTGGACTTCCTTTAGAAAGAGAAAATATGTTTACACTACATTTTTCATTTGTAGTAAGCATTTTATTTTTGTGCAAATTAATTTGACTTTTTTCTGTAATAACTGTGTTTGGTGCTGATTTATTTTTTTCATTTTCTAATAAATGGCTTAACATTTCATAATTTAAACTTTCACTGTCAGTCTCTAGTACAGTGATTTCCTTTACTGTTTTATTTTTTTTTAATTTTAATTGTGAAATGCTCCCTAAATGGCCACTATATTCATTTTTATTTTGTAATTTTCTTTTCTTATTTGTGGGAAAATCTTTTAAATCTGTAGAATCTCTATTTCTTTTATTTCTTTGGGACTTTGATATATTTGATTTCAAGGTTAATATTGAAGATGCAGTTTTTTTTGTACTTTTAAGAGATTGTTTGTTTGTCTCTTCAATGGGTTCACTATCAAATATACTATTCATTGATTGTACCTCTTCTGCTATATTGTTTAATATTTTAGAAGTTCGTTGAGCATTGTTTTTAATAAGTTCATCACTGATCTTAGGTTCATTTGGTTTATTTAGTAATTGAGATACTACCCGAGTGTCTGTAACAAGTTGGTTGTTCCTACTTTTAAGTGATTGTATACTCACATTGGTTCCTTCAACAGGTTCACTATTAAAAATATTAGTTGATTCCATTTCTGCTATATCTAGCATTTGAGTATTATTTTTTACAAGCACCTCATTTGGTTTAGGGTTATTTATTAATTGTGATGATAGAGAGTTATTTTTTATAAAAACCTCATTTGTTTTAGGATCATTAAGCGTATTTAATGATTGTGATGCTATTTGAGTGTGTGTACCCAATGGGTCATTCTGAATTGATATTGTATCGGCAGATGCTGTGCCTTTTTTTGAAGGAGTTGATTTTTCAATTACTTGTAACATTTTTGAATTTAATTTTATATTATCTTTCTTTTTTAAATTATTATCGTTATTGTTAACAATATTACTGTTCAAATTAAGAATATTATTGTGTATATCTAAAGTACACAAGGTACTTTTATTTTCCATATTGATATTGTTTAAACATGTTTGAATTTGTTTTTCTGAGTTAATTTTTAACTTAATATCATTTTCTTTTTTCTTTATGCAAATATTGGTTAATGTGGTACCAGTTTTTATTGTTATTTCAATTTCATCATTGTCACTTGATGATATTTTTGTGAGATAATTTTGTAAAGAGTCATTTTCTGCAGTTTTCACAATTGTAGATTTGTTGTTATTTAATGGCCCTTTTTGAAAGAAGCTAACATTAAGCTGCTTTATATTTTTACAAGTTTGTTTACTATTAAGTTGGTTATTATCTGGTTCAACGGTAATGAGATTTTCTTTTTCAGAAATTTGTATATTTTCAATTGTGTTATTAATTTTTGTTAATTCTTTACTAGAAGTAATTATTTTTTTATTATTGATATTTGCAGGTATTGAAAGAATTACACCATCATTTTCATCTCCAATTTCCATTTCTATTGAATTTTTGTGTGTGTTGTCACCTTTGGTTGACTCTTTACAAATAGTGGTTAATTTATGAACATTCACAGGTGTCAATGGGACTTCACTATCATTTTCATCCATAATTTCTGTTTCTACCGGCTTTTTATTTTGTGATCTATATTCTACATTTTTATTACTTGAAATATCATCATCCAATTCAAGCAATGTTTGAATTCGCGGATTATTAGATGAATTAATAGCAATATTTTTGTTCCTATATTTTTTAGCCAATTTATTAAATTCTTTATTTATTCTATGGGTATTATTAAAATTTTTAGCAATATTTTTAAGATACTTTTTTTTTGTTTTTGCTTGTTTCGGTTGTTTAGTACTATTCTTTTTAACAGATTTTTTATCTATATTATTAGAGGATAATAAAAGGTTTTTATCATTGGCCCCAAATGAATTTATTCTCGAGTCACAATTTTCCTTGGGTTTATTGCAATTTGTTTCTATTTCTGTCATTTCTTCAATTTTATCCCAGTCATCTTGTTGCACAGTGACACAAGCAATGTTTTTAGCACTTACTTTCTTTTTCTCTGAATGAATTTGTACTTTACATGTTATTTTCTCTATGAGTGGAATTGTATCTGGTTCTCCTAAACATAAAGAATCTTGATGTTTTGAGACAGATTCTTGGTGTTGCATATCTGATATTGAGATATCATTTTCGTTGTTTGTTAGCCAAGTGTTTACATTTTTATTGGATCCATCTTCAACAAGCAAATTTATATTGCTGTCATCTGTAAATGTTAATATAAAGACTTTTTAATAATCATTGTTTCAATAAGCAAAAGAAAAATAACAAAAAATTAAATACTTACATTTAATGTTAAAAACTTCTTGAAATAGTCTGATTACATTTGTAATATTTTCTGTATGAATTTGAAGGGGCTTATTTAAGTTTAATCTTCTTCTATCTATATTGTGACGACAAAATGGACACACACTTCTACCACGCCAACAGGAATGACACAAACTATGTCCACATATTGCTGTGCTAGGTACTGTATAATATTTACAACTGAAAATAATAAAATATATATGTGAATGAAGCCTAGCAAAGGATCCTTTCACCTGCCCTAAGTTAGTCTCTCCATTATTGAAAGGTTTCCCTTTCCTTGCCCTTGGCATTCAATGTTTGTTGTTTGGTTTTAGTACTTGCAATTTTTATGTTAATATATTAGTTAAAACTACTTATTGTGTAACAATATCATTTTTTTACAATTTGCTGCACAATCTCCTTTTTCTGTTCTCTGTACATCATTGCCATTGGCGAAGTGATTATTTTACATATAGCACAACGGAGCGCCTTAAAAATCTCTTTTAATGGTACAGAAAAGAAAGATGTATTGAGAAATAAGCGTAAAAAATGTTTGTAGTGTAGTATAGTATAGTAGTGTAGTATTTACCATTCGATACAAGTTGAATCATGTTCGAGCACAGAAAGTAATTTTAATATTTCCTCTATGTTTACCTTTACATCCTTCATGTTTTGGGTTTTAATTATCGTATCTTATGGCGGGAAAATACATTAAAGCTAAACTATGATGTATTATTTAATGTCAATGTCAAATGTCAATTTTATTATTAATCTATGTTATTAACTTAAATTACGCTACATGTGTTTCATGCCCACCCCAGAAAAATCTAGTCACCCCAGGAATTTTACTTATGGGTCATACACAAATCGCGACCTAAATGTGTACGAAAAAAAAGTGAAATATTTGTTCAAAATCACTCTCATTTAATTCTTATAGATTAATCTAATACAGGAAAAATATGAGACCAGATCATTATTCGTTTTCGAGAAAGATATTCGATGTATAATTTTTTTGATGACCACAGAACGGACACAGTTCTACAGAAAAGTATAAAGTATTAGTGCTACATGTATTTGATTGGTTTTCCTTTGATTTTCCTACTTGTAATAATAATCGTATTGGTTAATAACGACCTTGATTACGATATGACATCAATATTGTCACGAAAAAAATAAAAAAATCTAGTAAATCTCAGATTCATACAGCAGATTCCTTCAGTCTTAAAAATGTAAGGTTATAAATAGAAAAAAAAATATAATTTCTTACAATTACTGAATAGCAAGTATATTAATCCATGTTTTCTTATCATTATTTGTTTGTTCATAATAGTTTCAGTTATTTTCTGCATATCTTAACGGAACTAAACTTGAAATCTTTGTTTAAATAATGAATAAATTTATAAATAATGTTAACGTAACGATAATGATACTGTAACAAATACTAGCCTCTTAAAACAATAAGAAATAGTCCTAATCAAACTAAACAATATCTATTCATTAATGAATGGCCAACAATTATATCGAAAAACATTGATAAAATTAAATTTTCTTCGTCATTTTCAAAAAACTCTTTGTGTCTTAATCAGATCTTTAAGTAAGGGATCATGTCTCAAATTTGTAGAAATAGAACAGATAGATGTTGTCTTAAGTTGTAGCGACTGATAATCAACGAGTAGTAAAGGAAGACCCAAGTGTGTAAATAAAGATGTATTTTTAATCCACCAAAATGGATTGGTTGAACTTTTGATCCATATTTACAACAGTAATTTTCAGAGAATAATAATAATATTAATAAAGCCGCAGGGCAGCTTGTGGCGAGCTGTTGGGGAGTGGCGTCCGGACCTGAGTTCTCCGGAGATGAATTGTAATCTATCCCCCGCCTCTGGCTTTTCTTTATTGGCCGGCAGAGTGGAGCACAAGAGCTATATGCTCGAAAGGGTGGAAGTGCTCAAACGTAATGCGTAATAACGGGGAATCCCGCTCACGAGCTCCTCGTGATGGTGAGCTCTGCTGCTGCTTCTCTCTTACACCCTTAGCCGACCACCCCGATGTTGCGCCCGAAGCATTATGCCGTTTTGTGGGGGCCCATCTAGTGGGAGGCGAGTCACCGTCCACCAACCATTCAATTTGAGATTATTGTAAAGGCGGACGTCCAGTAGTCTCATCCAATAGCCAGTCCATTCAAATTCCATTCCATAGTCCTAGTTTAGATTTCCATATTTTCCATAGTTCCTACGCATTAACCGGCGACCATCTCTGGGCAATTACCTGTGGTTGCCCAGCGATGGATCCCGGCTGATGCGTCACAGTAAAACATTTGTATATTCTCTTAAGGACCTCTACGTGTTGGACCTGTGTCCCCACGCAAGCCTTCCAAAGGAGCGGGTTCTTTTGAACCCGTGAATCTTAAAAGAGAAACATAATAATAATAATAATATTTATTAAATTAATATTTCATACATAACAATAGCAACTTTAATCGGTAATAACTGCAGAAGTATTAACTGTGTCGCAGTTATTAGCTCCCGCCTCGCAGCCGGTGATGATTCAGAAGCTAATATGTAAATCATCTGCTGGTGATGATGATGAATGTTGATCAATGTTTTGTTTTATAGATATAATGGCACATTATTAGTTAATAATAGCATCTTGTTTAGCTCTACTTGTCTCACGTCTTAATTTCTCTTCATTGCTTTAGTGCACCCCAGATCTATTTGAATAGGGCAATGTGGCTTAAACAATGTAAAAAAGCTAGCTAAGCTAAGATTTCGTTATTTAAGGTAATAACTTAAACCACTTGACACTTGTAAAATGCTATATGTTTAGTATAATCTGAAACATTAGTCTACATTTAATTTTTCAAGATATATACGATATATTGATTTTATTTTGGTCATTATAAAATAGCAAAAAAGCTGTTAGTTTAGTTTTACAAGCGCAAGCATAAACAAATAAACAAAAAAATGATTTTGACATTACAACATATATTTTTATTATTAATAGTATTTTATGTGGACATACATCTTTCCTGTGCACACCTAGAGTAACAGAAAATATGTCAACAGAAAAGATTTTCCAATCGAAAATCAGCAATGGTCTTTAGTTTTCAAGGATAGAGAAATGGCAAGTGAGATTTCAAAAATACTCCTTTAAAGCCATTGTGCCTATATAATTACAAATATAAGTAGCACATACTTACCAAAATACACTAAAAATAGGAAAGATGCATTGATCTTTTACAAAATGAATAAAATACACGATTCTTTTTATTGGAATATAAAAATACACATCCGTCTTGCGTAATGGGTGTAAGCAAATTATAGCTGTCTAATATTACCAAATTAAAAGATATTACATTTAAGGTAACTTTAGTAGAATTTTTTTAAATGCAGATTTTTTGGATCACAGAAAAGAGTCAGATACGTGTAACAGCTAGTTTATTAGAAATTATAGTAAAAAGGCTGAAGCACATTTTGGAAATTATCATTAAAAAATCAACTCAAGTATATTATACGCTGAAAATATGTGTGATTTCGATGACACGGGCGTAATAACTTAAATTACAAATTTTTGAAATTATGATCTACGCATCTGAACAGCCCACAGAAGGAGACAAATGATGGAATTTGAATTTTTTTCTTTACATTTTTTTTTAAATTATCATAAGGGGGTAGGCATACTTAAATTTAGAATGAAAAATTCTATTTTCTTTTATTTATTATAGCTATTGTAATATAACACTCATATGAGTATGACGGACGGCTTGACATTTTTTAAAATTATATATATATTTTTAAAATTTTTTTTTTATTATTAAAAGTATTTTTTTACTTTTTAGTTACCGCTGGCTAGGTTTCTCAGTCTGGTCTCTTATTCAACGCATCATTGTTGCAATGTCGTTTGCCGGTTAATTTCGAACAGTCCAGCTCTTCAATAAAGAGACTTCTAATAATCCTACTTAAGGCTGCATGCTTGACCAGTAGGAAAGAGGTCCGAGCCTAAGTAGATAACGGCGTATACGACAGTACTACCTTGCATAGTGCGTACTTTACCTACATTACAAGCCCAACATAACGCAATTGGCAACATTTTTCGTTCTATCTATTGTTATTATTGTCAATATTGTACTGGCAATAATATTGTGTGTGTGGCTAGCCTTAAGAATTAAGATTATCTTTACAAACAAAATGTCAGCCAATGTCACATTGACAGCGTCCATCGACCATCAGGTTTAGAAGAAGGCAGTCGAAGCCGAAAGATCTTATTTTCCATAATTTTCATTACACTGTGTGATCAAGATTAAAGTAAGCATTGCTTTAATTTCTTAGAAAATATTAATTTAACAACTTAATATATAAAAAATTATCACGGTCTTCCACAAAGAATATTACATAATCTATGTTGTCAATATAATTTTTTTATATAAAACTGTCTTTACATAATTTCTTAGATTGAAATTACTTTCAGAGGAATTATATTGTATAAAGTAAATCCTACTTTCTCGAATTTTCCTTTGAAGTATGTATTTGTAGGTTACGATGTTAAACTAATTCTATAGAGATGTCTTTATAAAAGTGTTTTCCAATTTTATAAATGAAAACCGACTGATTCTTTTAAATTTTTCTTAGAATGGCTTTAGCTCTGCGTAATGTACTTCGAGGAGTAGCCAGGCGGGTTCAAGCTCGTGGGTATGCTGATGCTCCCAAAGAAGGAGAAATGGCTTTTACTTTTGCAGCTGGAAATAAAGTATGTCCAAAGTTTTATCATATTTTTTGTGTCACGCTGTATCCTGCATAAAGTAGGAAAGGCAGAGAGAACCTAGTGTTAAAATACTCTGTACCACACTTTCCGCCGAATTTGCAAGGCATTGCGTGTTGAGTGGTGGAACCAAAATGATAATATAAATAATAATATTAATTTCCGCAAGTGGGAATCCATCCACAACAGTTGCATTTACAGTCGCAATCTTGTGCCTATGGCCTACTAATATATATAAGTTTTGAGGCCAGTTGTGGAGTACGGGCAAAAGCATGTGACTGTAAACACTTTGCTTGATGCTTGTTACCAAAAAGATAATATAAACAATAATTGAATGTGGAGTTTCTTAACACTAGGCTTCCTCTACCTACCCTGCTGCATGCTGGATACAGCATGAAGCATATACATTTTAAAAATATATTTTGCTCCAAAAATACAATGATCTTTGATGCATTAGCAAAGTAATTTTATATTGTTAATTTTTGCATTTTAGGTATTTTTTGATAAGCAGATTGTAAAACAGATTGATGTGCCATCATTCAGTGGAGCTTTTGGTATCTTGCCTAAACATGTCCCTACATTAGGTAAGTTTATTAAAAGTGTATTTCCCTTTAACACATTATGATTATATTTGTATTTAATTTTTATAATAATACATTGCTGAAAAAACCAGCTTAAAACTAGGTATTTAACTTTGCAGTGCCTGTCACTGACAATAGTCTTTTAAGGATTATTAAAATTAGATAATTTGATAATGTGTGAACTTAAAAAATAAAATTTTATTACTAATGTTAATAATTTCAGCTGTCCTTAGGCCTGGCGTAGTTACAGTGACAGAAAATGATGGTAAACAAAGCAAGATTTTTGTTTCTTCTGGTACCATCACTGTGAATGATGATTCTTCAGTCCAGGTACCAATTATTAAATTATTTATTATTTATTGATATCCGTTTACTAATGCTGTATTGTACACCACAGAAAATAAACCAAATGGGTTTTTTTCAACATTATTTTATTTACATAAATATAAATTACAATACAAATTGTACATATAATAAATGGATGTATATTAATTAGCTCACAATAACTTATGCAAAATCTTTTATATGGTGTAAAACAGACAATTATAAATATTATATAAGAAGATGATATAGGCAAGAGTGTACTCTGTCCCTGAAATAGTAAATTAGGAACAGTAATAGAGCCCATATCCACAAAGAAAAAGAAATTGTCTGTTTGCATACATGCTAATCTCCGGAACTACTGGAGCGATTCGAATGAAACTTTTTTGTTGTATAGCTATTAGGTCTAGGCAAAATCTAGGCTATAGTTTATTTTGAAAATGTGGATACCTGATGTAGACCCTTAAAAGCCTGTCTAAACTATGGGGGAACTTGGGGAAAATTGAAGAACATGATAAACAATTTCCACCCATATACCAAAAATGAAGATCTGGAGTACCTGATGAGGATCCCTGGCAGCCCATCTATTTTCTAAGAGATATAAATATAGTAGTTGATCGAGCAGTCAATCGATCAGCATCGAGCATAGCAGGANGATACCTGATGTGGACCCTTAAAAGCCTGTCTAAACTATGGGTGAACTTGGGGAAAATTGAACAACATGATAAACAATTTCCACCCATATACCAAAAATGAAGATCTGGAGTACCTGATGAGGATCCCTGGCAGCCCATCTATTTTCTAAGAGATATAAATATAGTAGTTGATCGAGCAGTCAATCGATCAGCATCGAGCATAGCAGGAACCCCGACAGTCCAGCTAAACCTTAAGAGTATGGCTTAGGAATAGTTATTCTGCGTGGTCAGTGTTGAATGAACTTAAGTTATTATTATGACCTAATAATTTAAAATAACATAAGCTAGGAGTACCTCCACACGGTATCCATGTATAATCATGTAGTTCAAACGAGCGAAGCCGCGGGCGGTTCATATATTAAAGAAGTAAGTCTCAGAGATCATCGCCGATCCGATCGTCGATTGTGAACCTGGGTACAATCTACTATTGAACAGCATTGCATTGAGTTCTGCCACTTTACATGCACAGTTTTGAATTCGGGAAATAGAGTGTCATTACATCAGTTTCTCTCTGTCAGTAGGTATATTATACGCATACTATTTATATACTCGTTCTTATATTTGTACTGGGAAATGCAATGGAAACCTCAACCGTCGAATATACAGCCAACTGTTTTGCCGCTAAGCTACGACTGCCTATAAATAACTAATACCAAAATTATTTTAGGTCCTCGCTGAAGAGGCCCATCCACTGGAGAACTTGGACCGTAGCGCTGCTCAGGAAGCACTCAGCAAGGCGCAATCTGAACTTAATTCTGCTGCTAATGATCAGGTACTATAAGTAGTTACGAATCATAAAGAAGCAAATATTCATTTAGATTATTTGAAAATTATTTTCTTTTATATGATTTATATGGCACCAAGAGTAGGATCGGATAGGATGCTAATGGTTAGGGAGGGCATATCTAAAATCATGGAAACCATGAGATGTCATTCCAGGGTGGTAATTCCTTAATCTTAAAAATTATTTAGTCCTAAGCGACGTAAGATTTAGAACGTTTAAGAAATTGTTAAAAATTAAATAAATTGTTAAAGATTAATAATTATAAAGATTTCACTTGTATTTATTTTATTATTTATTTCAGGCTAAAGCTGAAGCTGCTATTGCTGTGGAGGTTGCTGAAGAAATCGTAAAAGCTGCATCAGCGTAACTCCAGTGAATAATCGAATGATTCCAGCATGTTAGTTTAAAAACTATTTAATTTAATAGTCATCAACAATAATAAACACTATTAACTGTCGTTATGAATTTGTTTATTGTATACCTTATGATAAGGGCGGTGTGGTCGTAATAAAAGAGGAATTCGTAGTTGAAATATGAGTAATTTATTCAACACAATTCAAACACTTTGGTACAAACAGTTATTTGCAATTAGCGATGTCAATTTGCGTTTATGTAAAAAAATGATGAAATAAGCCGCAAACAACACTCGATAGAAGCGAACACCTTTAAAATATTAGAATAAAATGAATAATTTATTTTAGAGTTGCCGCATTAAACGCTTACAATACAAAATTTAATTGCCGAAAAAGGTTATATTATAATAATTTTGAATATTATTATTTAAAATTTCATTATTAGAACTTTAACTACAATTTTAAAATCCAAAATTTCTAATTGGAAGTTTATCAAGAAGAGATCGGTTACTAGGAAGTCGCGAAAACCTATCTACAAACTACTTGCGAAGCTTGCCACGATGCCACAACATGAAATAAGATTTCTAAAGTGACACGCTCGTGTCTTACATCTAACAATTGAATATTACATAATATGTACGTAGAGAATAGATTACGAATAAAAATGCACCTTAATATATTATAGGGTAACGTTATTTAGTATAAAATGTTTTTCGAATTCCATATTGTATTGTAATAGGGGAGCTCGATGACCGCAGTTCTCAATACTCGGCTGTGAAATCATGATTATACTATTGTTTATACGAAGTGTTACTTCAGGTAGTAACTTAGTGTTATTTAAATAACGTACGGTCTTACACAACTAGCTACAGATTACATATTTATTCAAAAAGTTGATTAATCTATAAGTAGCCTTAAACCTAATGCTTATCTAACAAGTAAAGTAAACGCAATGAAAACATTAAAAACAATACACGATACAAATAATGACGTGGTTATATAACATAAATGGTAAAAAGCATCACGAAACTGTTAACATTAAAAGGAAGCATCGTACCGACCTCGCGGTCGAGTGTCACTTAGAACTGATCGCCTTAAAAGTAAGCAAATATAAATAACGTTAATGTAGTTATACATAAAATAAAATGAGTAAAAAAAAATGAAAATATCACATTATTACATGTTGAGCTTAATTTAAATCGAAGTATCGATGAGTCCACCCCAGAGCCAGCACTAGTACATACGCGTCTCACTTTTTAAATTAAGCTAAACAAATAAGATCGAAATCATTAAATATTTTGATCGATGTATTCATCGATCATGGATAAGTACGCAAAGTCGGGTATTCGGTCGCTCTATTCGTATTAGATAATTTTTAATAACACGTCACTCCCCTAAAGGAAAATATATCATCTGAATTAACTACCACAACCATAATTTTCTGTTTGACATGGCAACACTACACAGTGACGCGGCGAGTACAACGGGAGGGCATAACACAACCTCCTACCCGACTTTGCAACTTACTAACGAATTTAAAAAACAAATGACTCAATGGCACATGAATTGTGCTATAGTAAATTAAATCCAGCCAACGCATATAAAATGTCAAAATGAAATAAGCAATGAAGACACACCCGTTGAAATGAAAATATCAAAAAGGAAAAAACATGTATCAGAACAACCACATTTTCGTTGACCATTCTCGCAACAAAATCGCGAAAGCAAAAGCCAAACTATTTAATTGTGCAATAATCGTAGTAGATCGGTAAAGCGGCGAGTAGTTCAACGAAATTGTGGTCGTTTAGGGGAGGTGGAGGGAGGTGGGGGGGAGTGTGTCTTGTATGTCGAGTGGCGACAGTGTAGTTTACAGGTTACACTGCCACAGTATCGTAGGCTGTGAGTCCCCGCCCGTGGACTGCTTGCTGGGGGATTGGGGTGGTTGCTTCTGGTCTGTAACACCCAATGTTAGATTACCATTATGTCTAAGCGTTATGAAATGTTATAATCAAATTTATCTAACACATGGTATAGCAAATTTGTTGTTTAATTTGAAACAGATAACTGAAAAACGAATGGCAGGTCATTATTTGGACTTTATTAGTAAGGAACACACTTGGGATACACAACGTGAGCGTTAATGAGAAGTGACCACTGACGTTTATTACAAGTGTCTATTGCTATTCTATACTATATAATGGTATATTGTAATATATAATGAAATTGAGCCATTAACAGATAGCTTGTGCGGCGCACAAAAATAAAATTATCGGTATTTGATATTGAATAATAACTGACTGATTATATTTAAATAATATATAATATCAACTACATCGATAATTTTAGTTCATTTTAATGCGGGATCATCTAGATTTAAACTCATTTTCTAAGAAGCTTCCAATGTATAATAACTGAACAGTTCTGCAGTATATAGGTATATCGAAGTGATCTTATATTATAATACATCAGGTGTAGGCATTACTATGGTTATATTTTTTTAAAAAATAAAATAAACATTTCGCTCTGAAATTTTATAACTCAGCAAAACAAAATTTTGGTGCAACGGTTTAACTGTTAGCCACATAAGGTTAATGATTAGGTACATAAAACATTTCAGGCAAAATTAAATAACATTCAGCAAATGATTATTGTCTTCACATACATTGACTTACTGTTTCCTGGAGACCATGGATGCAGAACATAGTACATGCTTAATATCGGCACTATCCAGAAAAATAACTATGACATGGTCGCAATGGAAGACTGCGGCTCACACAAGGTAACGACAATTAGTTAATTTGTGTCAATTGTTAATTAAACAATGGTGGCCGTGAGTGCTTTAAATATACAATATAATTTAAGTTTTGTAATAGTGTCTATGAATTATATAAAATGTGATGTTAAAGTTATTGACATGCGTTTATAAGTAGGTATTACGAACACTAATAAACTTCGATTCGAATCCAGTGTTCAGCTTTCACGATTCTTATTAAAATAAGTAAATTGATATAGGTATGTATATTTTAAAACTTATAATACGGCTTAACTCAGATATTTCTAAATATTTAAGTATTTGTTTCATTTATTATTTTTGTATAAGTACTTATTTAATTACCTAAAAAAACTACGATAATAAAACTAAGATACTATTTTAAAATCTAATTTCAGAAATGTTATAACATATTTTACTCATATTCATTAAAATAATCTACAATATTTATTACATATTAAGTAAATATGATATGATTGAAATGTAATTTAAGCAAGAAACCCTGAATTAATCGTAAAATGCACAACAATTAAATAAAATTCATATTATCTAAAAGTGTATGTATAAAATATGAGTGTGTTCGTGTATTGAAATAGGCCTGGTAAACTAACCTGTCAATGAGTTTCCTCATTTCGTCACTGTGCAAGCCGTCCTTGGCAGTGTGGGCTCTTACTGCAACAACAAGTCACGACGTGTCTACACTAGCCACGACACTCGACCCTGCCCACTACTCATTTCCTCGCTCAATGTCCACTAAGCACTCGCTTTTTGTTTACATTAACTGTGTCAAATATTATAATAAATTTTTAAATGTATATATGTTTCCGTAAATATATATACTTTTTATTTGCCATTTCATCAACATTAATTATGTTAAAAATATTAGTTTAGTGGACATTGCTGAGGAGTCAAACACATGTACTAAATAATCTACATAATAATTTCAAATAGTAAGAATTTGTTAACACAATCACGTTCTAAGCGATTTTCAATTTCAACTTTAATAAAGAAAAATCTTATTTAAATAATCCTAATGGGTTATAAGTAAATTAAAGATGTTCTATTTAATAAGATCTTAATAATAATTTTTATCAAGATTATTTTTTTAATTTGTGTTTATACTGAAAATCTTTAATTTATAAAGGAAAATAAGAAGAAAAGAAACATTTAATAAGAGAAATTTTGAAATAAAAATTTAAGCCAATTGCCAGAACTTCTAAAAGCTTGGAACATTTTCATTTGTTATAACTTATAACGGAGATGCATGCTGTCAGTCACAGGTATTAATCATAAGAAAACAATTAGAAAAATATTGATTCAAAAATCGTTTTACCGTCTTCTGTTCAGTCAGCCACGAGCGCATGGACCAATTCCACAATTAATTTCAAATTAATACTTTTTACACAATTTATTATAATTATGACAGGTGGTGCCTTGATATGGGGGTGAAATATCTGCTCATTGTAATTTGATAACAACAAATGGTTTTGTTAATTTAGGTAAAGGTATTAATTGTAACAATAACTTGTAAATCCATGGGTTAAGCCCGGATTTCTTTTATTCTTAAGACGAAAAAAAGAGAATGTTTTCTCCTTTATATGAACTATGGACTCGACTTGTATACTATAAAAAAGATTAAATACAAAAACTTTGAAAATGAATGATAATTCGATGATTTAGCGTATTCTTACCGGGGTAGTTGCGGGGCTGGTCGCATTCGGCTTCGGAGATCTCGTTAGAGTCCTTGCTCTCGTTGAAGGAGGACGAACAATTGTTGTCGGTGTTGTTGCGGGGGGGAGGTGGGGGAGGCTCGGGGGAGCTGCCACACTTGCGGGTACCTACATTAATTATATAGACAGGCTTAATGAAATTAATATACTTTGTAATATTTTTTTTATAATTTTAAACAGTGATTTGTGAAACGTATTATTAGTTTGGTATACCTAGATACCAATCTGTAAATCATGTGTAACAGGTAAATCACTATAAGACATTATAATTTACATGTTTATTAGCAGTCCTTTTTTGTAAAAGAAAAAAGAAACATGATTATTATTCGGCATTAGAAAACGAGAAAAAAATATATGATACCAATGCTAATGGCAGGACCCATAGAAGCATAAATATGTTCTTTTAATGTTACCATGTTAGTGTTATGAAAAGCCAAGACAATAACAGTTATTTTTTTACAAAAACACTACACGATTATTCATTGGTATTTGACTATTAAAAAAGTATACAAAAGATACCAATGCTAGGGCGGGATCCGTAGTGGTCGGAGTAGGGGGTGCCGTAGGCGCCGGTGTACTGTTCGTCCTCGGGCGCGCAGCACGCGGGCTCGTCGTACTCGGGGCCGCACGCGTACATCGGGCGGGAGTAGCGGGCGCGCTGCACACACAACAAATAAAGATAACATTTTTATCTATAGTTTTGTTTTTTGTCATGTAAACTAAATTATATTGAAAGGTAAGAAAAGATTTTATTTTTATTTATCACGCTTTTTCGGAAAAAAACAGCTTTTTTGAATTCTCACAGTAAAAATGGAATATACATTACAATGGTGTTAACACGTTTTTTAAAATGTGTTTGTGATAGCTTAAGAATAAAACAATTACAGAATGTTACTTCATAATATAAAATGAATTTAAAAAATCATATCACTTTTTTTAATTTTTTATCTAGTTTTCAAAACGGAAAACAGCATCCGCCATGATATATCGTCATACAGTAATTTAAGGTTTATTAGGAGCTAAGGAACGAATATAAACACTTCAAAGACAGGCGCAATATCCTATTGTTAGTACTCACGTATTGGTCCTCTTCAGCGCAGGTAGCGGGGTCGTCGTACTCGGGAGCAGTGGAGTAGATGGCGCTCTGTCCACCCTGAGAGTTCTTGCGTGCGTAGCGGCTGTTTGCTCGTGGCTATAATATAAATTAATACATTAGCGTGAATTGGGACGTTAAAAAGAACGTCTGACAAAAGGTTTTGGATTTGTTCTCCACTCAAACGAATGATTATCCTATCCTATATCTTATAAAACAAAGTCGCTTTTTGTGTCTGTCTGAACTTTCTAACTCTTCTTCTTCTAAACC
>JAKRZM010000222.1:583285-712864 GCA_036379175.1 Heliconius cydno galanthus
CATCTTCTGTTGAATGTTAATCACTATCTTACCATGCTCTGAGATCCGGCGCGAGAATGAGCTGGGTGGTGGGGATGGGGGTGAGGGTGCGCGAGGGTGCCGGCGTGCGAGGGGTGGTGGTGGGGGAACGCGATCGCCTTGCTGGGGTCCATTTCTTCGCGGAAACCAAGCAGGTGGAACGTAGCATAAGGGCAGATTTCATCTTCCATGCCTGAAAGTTGTAAATTATATATGTTAGGATAAAGATTTTCATGGATTACTACAAAGTTTGGGCAGTTAATTTTTTTATCACTCAAGATAGTAATAATAGGGAGAGTGATTTCAATGTAAATAATAAGTATTAAATTTAACTTTTATAAATAGTATCTATCTAGAAATACAATATTTGTTATAATGATCATACATTTTAACTTAATAATTATTATTAATTAGTCAAACAAAATTATTTTAAAAAACTCTGTTACAAACTCAATGCATATTATAGCACACTTGACATTCTATACAATAGGTACATATAGTAATATATTTGTATGTAAGAGAGTTATCATAGTAAAACTATGTATTAACATAAAATAGTTAACATAATATGATAAATAAAATATAATAACAATAAATAACAAGCTTGTTAGGAATGAAATAAATATTAAATACCGTAAACACATATCACACTTTTTTGTTTGTTGTTAACTACACTTACCAGCAAGTTGTGTTAGTAATTCACTCGTCACTCTTATAAATAAGTATATGTGAATATTTTTAATACAAACAATAAATACATATAAAATTAGATAATAAAAATTATTCGGCAACAATCGTGGTTTATGGTTTGTATTTAATATTATAAGTAATTAAACATATTATTATGTGAAAAATAAAAAGTACTTTTACTAAAACTAATATTCACTCCGCAATTATTGCTGATAATATTTTGAGAAGAATAAAGCAAGCAATTTTAATTACGTTTATAGAAATGAGACGTTTATTTATTCTAAATATTATTGTATTAATTATCATATAAATATTTCATCAGGATCTCATAAAATAAGATACAATCCACATACATATCTAACGTTAAAGTATAGTTAGCACCAGGTTAATATTACTCCAAAAAGTAAGAACATGCAATAAAAAGAGAACACAGAAGAATAAAAACCAAAGTCTCATTTCTAAACTAAACTGACCTGTAGATATGGTGTCTCCGGAGCCGGTCCTGCGCATGCGCGTGCGCCGTACGCGCTCATAGTGGTGCCTTCGCGGGTCCCACGTGGAGTGCGCGCCCACTAAACCACACTACTGTACTGCGTTACATGCGCTAGGCTACCCTACCCACCGTCCTTCCCACTTGCCTACGGCTTACGGGTCGTTCATGTATTACGTAAGGCATGTTGTACCTAACAACGCGTAAGGTACGTGACCTTGTTTGTTAATTAAAATAGATAATTAAAATCTCACAAGTTACTAAGCCTTATCCTTTATGGAATACTGGGCATGACTCGGGTGTATTGCACCTTCCTTATTTTAGATGAAAGTAAATGAAAATGACAGTATCAATTATAAATTTTTCCCTTGGTAAAAATTATCACTTGAGTGTTACTTTTTTTACGTTACTTATTTTGAGAGGGAGGGAGATTCCCCCCGAATTATGGCTCCTACGAACATTACGGCGCGCTACTTCAGGGGAGGAAGGGTAATTTTTTCAAAAAAATACGTAATACTTGAATGGCCTCTCCTATAACTTAATATCTCACTATCGGTTGTCCCAGCAATCAATAAAAAAAACTTCCATACATTAAATTTTGTTTTATTATTATAAATTTAAAAATTTGAGATGGAGAACATGTCGCATACGACATTCCATTGTTTATATGTAACAGTTCTATTATTCCAAGCATTTTGTACTAATAGTGAGATATTATTTGATAGGTATGTTGATTGCCATACACCAAATGAATGATTCAACAATTAAACATACCTGTATGTTTTGACGTATCCCATGTTTTAGTTTTTAATGACAAAAGAAATCATACAGAAATAAAATATCAAAAAGTAAATAAAGAAAAGTGGAATAAGCCAAAACATAAAAGCGACAACACTGACACCAAATTATTTAAAAGGAAATGTTAATAAAACTTGAACCATAATGTTATGTAAGTAATTATCAAAAAAATATATAATAGTAGGGTACGAGGATTTTATGTTACAAGTCCATTGAGGTCAGTCGTGGCGCAGGGGCACGTTCGTGCGACTGCAAACGCGATATATTGTGGGTTCGATTCCCACTCGAGAAAATGAAATAAAAAAAATATATATTTTTCATTTTCCTCGCTCTGATAACGAGGCAAAGCGTGGAGTTGAATTCCGCCACTCAATACGCAATGCCTCCAGAATTTGGCGGAAAGTGGGGGGCGGAAGTGTCTTAAGGGATCGGAGTGTCTTAACACTAGGTTCTCAGGTTCCCTCTGCCTACCCTGCTATGTGCGGGGTACAGCGTGGAGTTATAAAAAAGTTTAGTTTAAAATAATCTATAAAAATAATTAGGTAAAGCTCGGCATGATAATCGTGCACTATGTTAAAAATAAGGACAGCTAATCTACTTTTACATATCGTAATAAAGTAATTATAATATACTTTTACCTTAGGTGTTGAAGTTTTATACGACTAAGTAATCTAACCCACTTACAACTAAACATGGTTTCTTATTATTCTATCAAGGTTCTTTTAAATCAATAAGAGATATAGAAATAATACGAATACGTACGCTAAGTGTTGTATAAAACATAAGCAAGTTTGAAATAAATAAGGCAAGTTTCTTTTCTGAGATTTTTCTTTTTTTGAATTAATTTAAAAAAAACTATCAGTAACTATGAGTAGGTAATTATGAATAGATTATAGCACGGTGAAGATAAACAACTAATAATAATATGATGATGAGTTATTATGAAAAGAAATCGAAAATATACCTATGTAAAATATACCCTATGCCTACTCAACTTTATGCGTAATAAACAAAAGAAAACAAATAGATATTAGATATTACAGAAATACACTCACTGATAACGGCCTGTCGCTTAACGCGGTCGCAAGTGTTGTAGTTGGAGCCGGGCACGGGGGGCAGCTTGCGGTTGGGGGGCGCGATGTAGCCGAGCTCGTCGCGCAGGCCTCCGCGCTTGTCCAGGGTGCCGCCCGCTCCGCCCATCGGGGCTCCGGACGTGTTGTACACGGCGTCATCTAGATCATGTTACAAATACATCGTTAAAACACTTAATTTAGGAAGATAGGAAGATATGAATATAGGAAGATGCATTACGATTCTGATTAAAAAAAAACCTTCCGATTCCCTTTAACTTTTCTTTTTTCATAATGTTAGAAATTGAGTAACATTTGAAATTTTCACGAATATAATATACCTATGTAGGTAAGTCTTTTGTACAATCATGTACTGTCATTGACATGCACACTAAAAATTGTTTCGAATAAATCTAGAATGGATAAAATTTGATAATAAGTGATTAAGTGCTTAATTTCTATTATGCACCAACTATACAAAGTAATAGTAAAATTCAAATATTGATATATTATAGGAGATTACTAGCAACAACATAAAAAATATGAAAATGATGCATGTATAGGACATATTGATTACATGCTTGTAATGGTTACACCTAAATGATTAGCGTATGCGGAAAAAGAGTAAACATTAAACGAAATTAAGCTCTATCGCCATTCAATGGTTACATTATGGAATAAGCTTTTCTAGATACATTAAGATGTCAAATGGGTTAAAAAAATATATGTAAAAATGTTTGTTGTTACCTGATTGAAGTATATGTATATTTTTTCAAAATAGATGACTAATTTATTTGGAGGGCGAATATTTCCCAATGCACAATATCAAAATAATGGAGAAATTCGAATTGCTGTTAGGTTAGCCTTATTCAAAAAGAATGACTGCCTATGCAATCAATAAATAAGTATGATATCTATTACTTTTATTAAAATATGCTTGAATATTTAATTATAGTAAAAAGTAAAGGTTACGACAAAATAATAAAGAAAGCGGTCATGCTATACATACAGTACGCGTCCTTCTGACCTCGCAGGCGATGGGGGGTGTTGCGGCGAGCGAGAGTAAGGCAGATAACCACCATGCCAACTATGAACACCACAATTGTGGCCAAGATAGGCACTAAGACTTCCGGCTCCAGCCACGCCTTCACCCATGGAGGAAGTTCCTTATCTCCCTCCGCGCCGCCAGGCAACGGTGCAATGGTTCCTGTACGACACGTTACAAATAATATAATCTAGATGGGTCATATACCTTTATGGTGTTGATCCCGAGCTCCACGAACTACGCACACGACAACGATCGCGATGATTATAACCAAAATGGCGGCTACGACGGGGACGATCAGATTCAAGTGGGACAGAATTATCTTGAGCGTTTGTTCGGGCGTGAGCGCTCCGTCGCCGACCTCTCGCGCGGGGGCGATGGTACCTGAAATGCGAGCCTTCAATTATTACACGGAAATTACGATTTATGTTACAATTTTAGAGTGATGTAATGAGGCATTGCATTTCAGGTACCTTCTTTTCTTTTTTTTTAGCTTCACGCTGTAGGTGATCCCCAAAAAGCCAGGTGGCCGTGTCTGGAGGTGGAACTCAACATCAAATTTTGTTTTCATACAAAAGCAAGGATATGAAAATAATAAATTCTCCCGAGTGGGAATCGAATCCACAACCGTCGCGTTTACAGTCAGACGACAGACGACACGGCCTCAAACCTTCTTATATTATTGTAATTGTAATAAACACAACAAGAAATACTTAATTAATTTTTTGATTTAAAATTAAACATGTAAATTTTCAGTTCGAATTAAAATTATCTTACTTTGTATTTGATTAATTAAACAGTATATTGTCAGTAGTACCACACTGACAATATAGTCTACTACCATTTACATAACATGAGATTGAAAGTAATTTTTGATTTAGTTTCATTTCAATTTAAATATAATAGTTAACGTACCTCCAGTCATAGTGAGGGTGGCGAATTCGTATTCAGCGACGTTAAATCCAGCGTTGTTGTGAGCGGTGATCCTCAACACGTACCAGGTAGCAGGGTCCAAATCTATAATATATTATTTTACTTAGTAAAGGTACACGTAACAAAGACCATGATGATTTATAATATTTATTTATCATTAACTTTGTGAATGATGGAATTTAACACCGTTTTACAAAAGCTGACAAATAAATAAATTCTTTCATAACCATCGTGTTCACAGTATGACGATGTCTAGCTGTGACACAATAATAGCCTGAATGTGAATTAATAGTAAATAATTATTTAGATGCGCACACAATGCCCTCCAGAATTTGGCGGAAAACGGGCAAGGAAATGTCTTAACACTAGTTTCCCTTTCTACCCTGCTGTTTGGGTGAAGCTGATTTTTGATTTATTTTCTTTATTTCAAATAAAAAATTACCCACCAAGTACAACAAAGTTTCCACCGGGTTTAACAGCATTAGAGATTTGGTTCCATTCAGCAGCTCCCCTACAAATAAAATAATATTTTACTTTCAAAATGCAGGTTACAAAGTAATTCATCGATTTACAACATGTTTTGAATATCGAATATAAAAAAAACACACACATTTAATGTAACTCTAAACTAAATAGATTATATTTAACATATAGATTTTTCTGCAAAAAGACAAGTCAAATGCAAATACATTCTAAACGCTATACAAATGTTCACCCGCGGCTTCGTTTCAGTAGCTAAATGGAAGTAGCCAAGAGTTGTGAATGGAAGTAGCCAAGAGTTATATCGAAACAAAAAATAAATTAATAAAAATAAATCGGAACATTTTTTCTACACTAGGACATGATACATACTTCTTCTTGTTCTCAACGACAAAGTGGCTCATAGGGCAGCCGCCGTCCAGCCATTGTTTGAGATGTAGAGTGACAGATGAGGAGCCAACTTCAATGAAGTCCGCAGCGCGAGGTACGGGAGGCTTGGAGCCGCGGGTGCGGGCGATGACCACGTCTGAAGCTTCACCAGTGCCGATACTGTAAATGCATATGTACAGATTTAAGTCTATACTCTACGTCATTCCAATACTAAATACGCAAAGTGTCGAAATTTGGACGGGAAGTGGGCAAGAGAGTCACACACACAATGTCTCGAGAATTCGTCGAAAAGTAGGAAACGCTAGTATCTTAAAGGGAACAAAGTGTCCGCTGTGTGCGCGATACACCGAAAAGTTAAAAAAATAAAAATAGAAAAGATGTGTATAAAATCTAAATTATGCTCACCCATTGTAAGCCGTAACATAGAGTTGATATCTGGACCCACAGAACAGGTTTTCAAGAGTGTATGTATCAGTGTTGCTTGGAATCTGAAAATATAAAAACGTAAACGCAATTGTTAATAAATATAGAATTTAATTGTATATTTTGTATATAATGTAAAAAAGAAATAATTTACATTGATTTAATCAAAGCGTAATCGGGCCATACGTATTTAAGAGCGTATGATGCTTGTGGGCGCTAAATGACACAATATATTTTATATACTTTTAACTATTACTTCACACTAAGAATAGAAAAATATTTGTAGAAAACTTATAAAAATTATACGTAGCGGGATTCGAATCCACTCCTCTCGTAAAACGTCTAAGCGCTCTGATCACTAAACTATACGTTAATCAAGTAATATCGAAATTTTTAAACGAGTGTTATTTATATCGCTAGCGTCAGCGACTCTTGGGAGGATTAGGTATATTATTAGTAATATGTTACAGTTTTTCTTGTTTGGTTAGACAAAGTGATAAGTCACAGCACAACTTAACGCGAAACACTTTTATATAATTGGACAATAGAGATAAGTAGTCAAATTTTTAAAGTCTAAAGTGAAATTTGGAATAGAATTGATAAAAGAGGAGTACAATTTTATGTTTAATGAATATAATTTACCTGAACAGTTTCCCAGTCTCCAAATTCCTGTTTGTAATGTATGGTGTAGCCGGCGGCGGGCGACTGCTCCGCGTCGACAGAGGGCTTCAGGCGGAGAGTGAGCGAAGATACGGAGGACGACGCGATGTTCAGTTGAGGAGGGAATGGGGGCGCTATAACGAATATAATAATTAATAAAAATAAATAGTATTTATATACATTATTAAGGAATTAAAATGTATTACCTACTAAAAAGTAAGGACCACGAATTTGTAGTGTACAAAAAATATATAAATAAAAAATCTCACCCAACACAGAAAGTGTATGAGTGACGGTATCAGTTCCAAACTGGTTGTCAACATGGCAGGAGTATTCGCCGGCGTCTTCTCTCGCTACACCCGCGATCTGGAGGGAGCCTTCGGGCAGCTGGCGTACTCGTTCCGACGCTTCAAGAGGCTGGCCTTTTACCTAAACGAATAATAATATTGATTTAAAATGTCCATGAGTGCTTGTAATAAATAATGGGATTTGGGCAAAGGGCCTATATCTTGTACCATAGGTACACTATTATCCAAAATAATGTTTTTTTATGTCTTTACTATTACTTTTAAAGCCATATTTTTAACCGCATTAAAACGAGACAATAAATTATGACCAATTTAGAAATTGCAAAAATAGCGTTCTGTTTATAACTGATATTTACTTTCATAAATTGACAATGATCGAAATATCTTCTTTTAACTACCCTCCAAGTTCCCAAGATCATAATAATTATAATGTAAAATAGTTAAAATAAATGCTATTAAATCGTGTATTTTCTTTATCTAATCATAAAAAAAACAATGCCTATTTTATCAGAAACTCAAAATAGCATAACGGAACATCGTCATCAACATCCAACGGATTCGATTTCCACTCGGAGCAATAAAATATTTAATGATCGCTCTGATAGCAAGGCAAAGCGCGGCGTTTTGAGTTCCACGCAGTCAATACGCAATGCCTTAAGAACTCGGTAGAAAGTGGGAACGGAAATGTTTAAACACTAGGTTCCCAGGTTCCCTCACATATACAGCATGAAGCTAAAAAAAGAAATAAAAGATTAGATGTCTCTGCCGCTGCCTTTAGTTAAAAGTAAATAAAATTAAGAAATACAGGCAGGATGATATACTACCTTCCAAATAATATTAGGTGGGGGAACACCAACGGCGAGGCAGGGCAATTTAACATCTTCCTTGTAGGTAGCAGTGAATGATTCATCAAAGGAAGCAATCTTTGCGGGCACTGAAAATATATTTTGATTTTATTATTATTTATTTAATTAGATATTTGAAAGTACTATATAGGATATGTCGTATCAAATATTTGCATAATATATTGCATTATGCAAATATTAGATAATTTAAATAAAATATTAAGATTTTTTAGTTATGGCTATCTTCACTGGTTTTTTTCTATTTACTTATTCCCGATTACTATTTCCGTTGTGTAGTAAATTATGCAGTTTTTAAAAATGTTCGTAAAGTAAGCTTAATAGTAACACGGAAGAATAGACCAATAAATATTTTAAAATATTTGTTTTATGTTAAAGTAAAAAAAATACTATTCTACATAAATAATTAAAATTACCTTTGTCACTTGGGCTACAGGAGGCGGTAGCAGAGGGTTGTCCTTCTCCGATGATAGTGGAAGCAGTCACCCAGAAGTCATAACGGCCGGCCTTAAGGTCTGTAGCGGAGTAGCTTGTTTGAGAAGCGGGTACCTAAAACAGCCAAAATGAAACATAAAAAAATTATAAATACAGTAAACACTGCTTAAAAAATAATAATTAATTTAAGCATCATGCTTTTTTCACGTGTAGTAGAGTGGGCAGAGAGAACATAGTGTCTTGGCACTCATGGGAATGTTTGTCATTTCATTAATATATATTTTATATGAAACACGGTCCACTATATTAAAAAGCGTAATTTATTCACGTAAGGTAATTATATTATTTAATGTACGGCTTTGTCTTCCACCACTCGACACGTAAGTTATCGAAAATTGGACGATGCGCCTTACCTTATTTGGGTGAGGTTCAGCATTTTGGGCTTGCGTATATACGTTGTAGTGAGTAACGACACCGTTAGGCTGCGCTGGTGGTCTCCACGATACGAGAATAGAATCTGCTCCCATAACTAAGGCTTTTACTGCACGAGGTGCTTCAGGTACTGTTGGAACAAGAAATAACTAATTTATTTCAAGTTTTACTTTATAATAATAATAAAAATCAAAAGAATAAAAAAATGTAAAATGTAAATGTGTAAGTAAAAAAACAATAACATTATCTTTAAAAAAATTAAGGTAAATAAAATAAACATAAAAGATTTAACACTCAAGATTGGACGGCAAGTAGAGAACGGAGAGCGGTATTAAGAATATTAATACTTACCATCTTGTTCAGTCTGGCAGTGGATAGGTGCAGATCGGACGCCGTCTCCTCCGTTGGTGGTCGCGAGAACTTCCATTGAATAGTTGGTGAATTTCTTAAGTCCGTGGAGAATAGTTTCGCTGCTGGCAGTGATTTTAGTGTCCTTGGTCTTCTCATCTGAAATATATATCGAATTACATTTTTTATTTATTATATTCTGTTTGTTATATAAAATTATATTAATAAAAAATCCTTCTATCTTACATTATAAATACTTTTGTAGCATATTTAAATACTAGTACAATAAAATAAAAAGTTTATAATTTTACTTTACATTGTACACACACACACATTGTATAATAATGTTTTGTTTACCCATAATAAGTTAAGAAATTCATGAATCCATTGGTTATTTTATTGAGGAGACATTAAATAGATATACATAATTGATTACAATATTATGCTTTTTTATATAATAAAAGCTTTTCATATAAGTGAGGATAGTATGACCTCTCATGATTTTTTATATTGGTGATGTTTCAATTTATCTCCTTTTAAGCAAAGCGTGACTTACCATACCACGTTTCGCTGGGGCCATAGACTACTTTGTATGCCTTTATCAGTCCGTTAGCAGCCGCAAGAGGTGGTGAAACCCATGAAACTCGGATAGTTTGCGCGGTAAGAGTGGTACAAAGCACGTCTTGAGGGGGGGCTGAGGGGGCTCCTTCTGCGGTATAGGCACGTACTTCGGAAGATATCGGACCGGAGCCCATTTTGTTGAAAGCCTGTACTACGATCGTGTATTGGGTGTATGTCCTAAAAATACAAACATTTTTTAGGATTACAGAAAGAAATGTAGATTATGTAGAGTTAATGTACTTTATTGTTAGGCTTACTTCAGGTTAAAAATGTCAAGATGATGTTCCTTTCCGGATTCCTTCGAGATGTCAACAGTTTCGAATACAAAAGATTTATTGCTTGACGCCAGTTTATATCCTACATAGTATCTGCAATCAGTGGATAAGTAAATATTGTATATCATAGAATACGAAAATTGAAAATGTCGTAAAAGTAGGTTTATATGGGTAATATAATTTACCCTTGAAGTTCGCCATTCCAGTCATGAGGTTGAGGTGGCTTCCACGTGACACGAAGAGTGTGTTTATCGACGGCATCAACTTTGACGTCTTGTGGCATTCCAGTGGGCGCTTCTTCGGCGGTAATTATTGTGACAGTTTCAGATGGCTCGGAGGTTCCTAGTTCATTTTCAGCTACAATCCTGATGTGGTAAGCGGTAGCCGGTTTCAAGCTAAATACTCCCGCTTCAGTCGTGTCACCTGGTACGAGAACTCTGGAAAAAGAAAAATTAATATGATAGAAAAGAATACTTTTTCTAAAACATACTATGATAATAATTAATGTTACACAATTATCAGAATTACCTATCAATATCCTTTTCCCAATTTCCCTTGGCACGCTTGTATTCAATAAGGAACTTCTTGATTGGTGAATTTCCATCATAAGGGGCGGCCCAAGAAAGTTGAACGGTCCTTCCAGATTTGTCAAGTACTTTCAATCCATAGGGAGCTTCAGGTACCTCTGAAAGTATGAAGGTTGCATTTATTGAAATTGTCATAATTATTTATGAGGAATTAATAGCATAATCTATATATTTAGTACACGTGAAGAAATAATTTTGTAACCTTTTTTGCAAAAGTGTGGCAGAAACGTGCATAGTTATAGTTTATATAGAGAAAGAGTGTAAATTAATAAAATAAATGTAGAATACACTTCCATATGATTGACAGTACAGACGAGTACTTATGTATAAAGTGACACAGCGTTCACGCGTAAATTGGTTCTGTATTATAAGTAAATAAAGTTCTTACCTTGAATAATCATATTAATGCTAGTATCATCAGAGCCGAAGGCGTTGGTAGCGACGCAGGTGAAGAGAGCGCTGTCAGATCGTTCGGTACGTCGGATGCTAAGGTCGGACACCACTCCTCCGGGCAAAATCTCCTCGCGAATAGTGTATCGTGGATCAGATTTGGGTTCAAGGCGTTTGTTGTTCATATTCCAAATGATTCCGATTGGCTGCAATATGAAATATTTTATAAATATTATTTAAAAAAAAAATAGCTTAACAAGTAAATATATTTATAATTATAATAAAAATAAATTGCATAATTACCTTTTCACCTTTTGCTTGGCATTGTAAAACAGCTGGTTCGCTTCGGCGGGCAGTTTGGTTTCGCATTTTAATTTCAAATTGTGGTGGGGCTAAAATAATGAAAAGGTACATACTAACTAAAATAACTATCTTTACATATAAAAACCGGACAAGCCCGAGTCGGACCCGCTCACCGAGGGTTTCATACATAAATTTTAGCTTAGCTTAGACAGAGCCCTTTCATCTGATACCTCATTCGAATTAGCGGCTTTAATATCAATTTTTGCCCCCTTTATAAGGCTATAATTTTTTGGGATTTAACCACAGATGTATAGTTTTCAGATCTTTTCCTGCCTATAAGCAGAAATGAGAAATTTGCGATATAAGCGGCCATATCTTTTTTTTTAGTTTAATTTTTTTCAGGAAATCATGGGACCATAAATCTGAGGATATGGTTGGAATTTCAACTCTATATCTCTAAGAGTACCTGAGATAAGGGATCTTGATAGACAGACAGGCGGACAACAAAGTGATCTTATAAGAGTTCTTTTTTCCTTAAAAGGTACGGAACCCTAAAATTAAAATAGGCAGAAACCGGAAAGTGGCGATTCTTAACACTAGGCTCTTTCTGTCTGTACTATACTGTACTGCATATGCAGGCGTTGCAATATTTAATATTTAAAAAACTCACCCTGTACACTAATAAGAATAACAGCAGATAATCCTGATCCAATTCCATTTACAGCTTCGCATAGATAATAGCCTTCGTTCGTCTTTTGAATATTCGCAATAGTCAATGTTCCATCCTCAACTTTTACATTAGGGTTATTTGGCTTAAGATCTTTGTAATCACCGGGTGTATCCCCTAGAAATATAAAATAAGCAATGTTTTTCACAAAATTAATTATTTGAATCGTTAAAAATCTAAAATTATCATAGATACAAAAAAAACATTCAAACGATAATTTTTCTCTTTTATCGGTTGATTAATTATTTTTTTATTTGATTTTTTATTAAGTCATCAACAAATAATGAAAACACAGAATACTGGCTGGAGAAAGCTCAAATTTTAGAACATTAGTTTCCTACACCAAGATATGATTTCTCAATAATTTTAAAAGAACGGGAAGCAACCGATTTAACATTTTATACTCTAAGCAATGGAAGTATAAACGTAAGAGTAACATTTTTAGAAAGTAATATAAATTCCATAAAATTTGTCAACTCACCTTCAGCCCTTTTCCATGTGACCTGAGGCTTAGGGAATCCATCGGCTTTACATTCAACTTTAGCATCAGATCCTTGGGCAAATGCCTTATCAGTTGGTTCCAAAATCCAACGAGGAGGAACTAAAATATAACCGCTTCATAAGAATGATTTATATTTTTTCTTTACTTTTACAATGCATGCTTTAACTATAAACTATATAGGACAATGTTTCTATTTTATCTCTGAGGAAATCCTCCGTTCAATTGTTTTTGCAATACACTAATTTCGAAAACTTATTAATCTGTTTAGTAGATTTTGACATGGTCTAAATAATTTATTTTTTCTTGTTATGAAAATTGTAAAAAACTTTATTACTTCTTTTCAAATTTTATCACTTCTTTTAACACTTTTCATATTAATAATTGTTTTATATAACAAGTCTTTTAATCAAAAATCTTTTAATTTAATATATTTCAAGATAATTTCGAAAAATATAAATATGAGTTTTTAAAGATCACTTATCATCTAAATACAGTTTCTATAACATTAAATGTTCATCAATAATTTTATGATAAATTAAAATATGTACATATTATAGCCAAAATGATTGAGTAGCGTCATTGCTGATAATGACTAATGATTTATTCCGTGAACAGTTTCAACCAGTCGGATAAATATATATTTTTTAAAATGTTACTGTTAATTTTTACTATATTTAACAATTTACTATTATTAACAATTATGTAAAATTTGTTTACATCTAGCACAATAAAATAATCATTTAATTTTTATTATTTCTAAATAATCAATTTCAAATTGTAAGAATTTACTATAACAAGTCTATGTAATTACTGTTTTTTGGCTGTAATATATATATCAATAACGAATTTACATGAATACTAAAATTAATGTTATAGAAGCTTTTTCATAGAACATTAATAGTATGCGCAAATTAACCCCAATTAAGCGAGTAACTAAATACTAACAAACAAATAAATAAAAAAATATTGTTAAAACCAAAACCTAAAAAGCTGTTAAATAACGAATACAATGAATAATGTTCCATCACTCATTTTCATTCCACACCTATAAACGATAATTATTTGTATTTATACAATAATCTTTTATACAAACTTTAATTTAAATTATCAGAATGATAGAACATTACTTAAGCAAGCATGACAGTACAAAACAACCAAATATCCAACAAGGCAAATTAAAGTAAATAAATAACAGGTAGGATTTACAGGATATGGTAGGGTTCAGGACATAGCAATATGCATGGTGGGATTGGAAGAAGAAATGGTTTAGTCGATGATAGCCGCAGCCGGTTCCTATTAACGATCATGTCCTAAGCTAATGCTTTCCTATGTCACACGAATTCAGATTTAATTAGGATTTTATATAATACTTGTGTAAACAGCTGATTAATCTAGTCGATACTTTGACGACAACTATATACGAATAAGCATTTAATATGCTATGCAAAGCTATTCCGTGCTAGGAGTGAGGGTTTGATGGTTTATACAAGTATATACCGTGTACTTCTAATGAGGCGGAATAGTTGGAAGAACCAGCGGCATTGCGCGCTACGCATACGTATTTGCCGCTGTGGGACCATCCTGCTGGGTCGATGAGGAGAAGTGATGCTCTTTGTGCGATTTTGGTGGCCATGACACCCACCATTTCTTTTAAAGGACGTTCTTTGAAGTACCATTGAATGTCTAGCGGAAGATCGCCTTCAGAAATCAAACAAGTAACCTGACTTGCCTGTCCCGCATAAAGAGGAGATTCAAATGCAAATGGAACTATGCGAGGCAATACTGAAAATAACCATAGACGGTCGGATTAAATCAATTTTTCACAAGCAATGTTAGTAAATTGAGATATTATTAGAGAGTGTCTGAGTGTGGTTGATTGGATAATAATTTATCGGTGCTAATGGTGATGTTAGTTCCCTTTATAATTGTATAATTTTGAAAAAAAAGTTGAAACATGCCATTTACGACTAATGTAGCTGCATGTTCTGCGCGACCAGCCGCATTTTGTACAATACACGTATAGTTGCCCTGGTGGTTTGCGCTCACGGAGTTGATAGTTAGGACAGAGGCTCTAGGCCCTAACGGAGTGGTCATAATATCTCGATGTAAACTTGAATCAACTGTTTCGCTGCTAAATGTCCAGGAAATTTCAAGAGGCAGGTCCCCTTTTGTTGCAACGCAATTTACTACAACAGCATCTCCGGGATTGGATGGCACCTCTCCGAAATTGAATGGTACTATCAGGGGCGGAACTGGGACAGTAAATATCTTATATTGAAGCGTTAGATACACAATTTTATATAAGAAAAAGAGAGGTGAAATATTTTTTATTATAATGTACTGCACCCTTTACAATTAACTCCGTGGTGTGAGATACGACGCCTCCTGTATTACTCGCTGTACAGTTATATACGCCTGCATGTTTAGCCTCCACAGACTCAATAGTAAGAACACTACTTCTCCGATCGATGCTACTGACACGAGCTCCAGGAATTTTAGTTGCCGACTGATTGTTTATTGTCCATTCTATTTTTACTGGTTGATCACCGTGAGTTATAATGCATTGCAGAGCAAAGTAGTCGCCTAAGAAAGCCGGTTCCGGACCGGAAGTGAATGGTGCAATTTTAGGAGGAACTGAAACAAACTTTATCTAAATCACTAATTATAAGAATCTACTCTAAACGTTACGACTAACCGTATACGACTAAATCTGCAGAGTGTGTAGTACGTCCGGCACGGTTTTCCCCGACGCACATGTATGAACCAGCATGTTTTGCGTCAACAGACTCGATAATAAGTAAGCTACTACGTTTAGAATTTGTCGTCGAATAATCATTATTTCTTAGAGATATTAATTGGCCATTAAAAGTCCAAGTTATCGTAAGAGGGAGATCACCAAAATTAACTGTGCACGCCGCTTGTAAATATTCTCCGACGTTTGCAGGTTTTTCACCAAATGAAAATGGTAGTATGTTTGGGGGTACTGGAAGAATATCATTATTTACTGTACAAATCCAATAATATAAATTTAAAAATAAACATAAAAGAAGTAAATAATAATATAAAAATATTATTTGGAACAGTTCTATAAGGGGCATATTTAAGCACCATTTATGATTAATACCGCGGTGTGCGAATGTACTCCCGCTTCATTTTCTGCGACACAGGTGTAGTTGCCAGCATGATTGTGCATAACAGAACCGATACTAAGAATAGCGCTTCGTTCTCCAATATTAAATACTGTTACCCCCGATCTTGGTTTTATAGGTTCATCCTCAAATAGCCACCGAAGTTGGAGCGGATGGTCACCTTCGATAACTGAACAAGCTGCGGTAACGACTTGTCCAGAATTCATTGCCACTTCTCCAAATGTAAATGGTTGGACCACGGGAGGAACTAAACAATAAGCAAGCAACATCTGATTATTACATTATTGACTTAATACCGATTACGTTAAGAGTGGCTGTATGGTTAACAGTTCCCGCTCTGTTGGTGGCTGTACAAGTGTAGTTGCCGCTGTTCATCCCAGAGGCTGATGGTATATCCAACACTGAGACCCGTTCGCTTAAGGTAGTCATTTTAACACCCATTCTACGTGTTACAATTTGACCTTGAAAACTCCATGTAATGTTCATAGGAATATCGCCTTTTGGAACATGACAATCCAAGTGAACGGATTCTCCCGAAAATACGGCCTCGTCCAATTCGAAGGGTTTGATGTGAGGGACGACTGAGCAAATAAAATAATATATATTATATTAGTTATATATATATAGAGAGCATGCTGGGACTTTTGGACATTTGAACTAAAATACCATTAACATGTAGAGGTGTTGAATATCTATGTTCGCCAGCTTTATTTTTTGCAATACATGTATAGTTGCCACTATGTGCACCAGTTATTGAAGCAATAGTTAAAAAGGAAGTTTGATCTGCTATCTTCAATGTCTTGATTCCCGTAACTGTCGAAAGATCTTGACCCTCGAAAGTCCAGGAAATGGAAATTGGCCGATCCCCTTTGCTAACATGGCATGTCATTTGGACAGATTCTCCATAATAGACAGACTCCTCAATTTCGAATGGCATAATATGGGGTGGAACTAATAAAAATAACAAAAAGAGAACGCTAATATTAAATCTAAACGTGCATGATTTTTCTATGACGTTCAGAACTCTAAAGGAAAGAAAAGGGCGATATCTAATACCATGAATGTTGACAAGAGCTGAGTGATGGGTGCGCCCAGCTCTATTACTGGCTGTGCATGTGTAGTTGCCGCTGTGTTGACCCATTGCTGTAGGTATGCTAAGAACAGACGCCTTTTCCCCTAATTTTGTTGTAGTTACGCCCATATTGTTATGATAAGGTATCTCAAGTCCCTGAAAACTCCAGGTAATCTGAAGCGGTCGGTCGCCTTTTGATACATGGCAAGTAAGATGGACCGATTCACCAGCAAATATGGATTCTTCAATTTCGAACGGGATAATATATGGAACCACTTGTAATTAAAAATAAAATGATTAAACTACTTGGATATTAAAAAAATAGAAATAATTATAAGTAGCAAGCCATATGCAATAATGATATAAGTTACGTTTAATTATGTACCAGTTATTTTAAGTATAGTAGAGTAGAAAGCTACACCAGCGCGATTTTTTGCAATACATGTATAGTTT
Source organism: Heliconius cydno galanthus (assembly GCA_036379175.1). Lineage (NCBI taxonomy): Eukaryota > Metazoa > Arthropoda > Insecta > Lepidoptera > Nymphalidae > Heliconius > Heliconius cydno. Next base: position 600,748 of record JAKRZM010000222.1, read on the forward strand.
CCACTGTGTGCACCGGTTACAGACGGAAGCATTAAAACGGATGATCGTTCTCCAACCTTAGTAAAAGTTCCTAATTCGCGGGACAGTGTTTGTCCATTAAATTTCCAATATACTTCTAACGGAATATCTCCTTTTGATATGTGGCACATCATTTGTACTGATTCTCCCGAAAATAAAGCTTGATCAACGTCAAACGGCAATATATTCGGTACGACTATAAATATGAAATAAAATTTAAATGTGAAAAATAAAGGTATGATTAACATAAAATAAGAAATAAGCTCAATTTTTTTAGTACAGATATAAAAATAGAATGCATGCTGCTTCTATTAACATATCTATAAGACGTGACGAACATAAAATGGATGATAATGTGAAAAATGAAACTGACCATGAACGTTAAGGACAGTGGTATGATTAGTGGAACCAGCGCTGTTGGTGGCTACGCAGGTATAGTTGCCGCTATGACCAGCACTAGCCGCGGCAATAGATAAAAAAGAGGTACGCGACGTCATTTTAGTAGTCATAATGCCTAGATGCGATGATGTATTTTCAAACCCATGAAAATGCCATTTGATGTCTAGAGGCAAATCTCCTTTCGAAACGTGACAGTTAAGTTGAACTGTTTCACCAGCAAATACTGATTCATCCGCTTCAAATGGTACGATGTATGGTAATACTGTTAATCCATAAAGCTAATATTATTATCTTATATGCAAGCGTGCAGCGTGCGGCAGAGCAAGCGCTGTATATGGAAAATACGAGATACCGTGGACATTAACTGTAGTTGAATGTAGAGCTAGTCCAGCTTGGTTTTGAGCATGGCAAGAATATTCGCCGCTATGACTAGCCGTAGCACTAGGAATTGTAAGAAGCGATGTTCGTTGACCAATTTTCGTAGTCATAATTCCTTCATGAGAAGATAATTCTTTCCCATGAAAACTCCAAGAAATAGTAACAGGCGTGTCGCCTTTAGAAACGTGACACGTTAGTTGTACTGATTCGCCGGCAAATACAGGCTCTTCAGCCTCAAATGGAACTATATGTGGGGGAACTGGTGGGAGAAATTAATAAACAAACTAAAATTAAAATTTAAGATAAATTTGATATTCTTGTACCCTGTACGTTTAATTTAGCTGTGTGATTTGTGCTTGCTACCATATTAGAAGCAGTGCAAGTGTAGTTGCCGGTATTTCTTTCTGATACGGACGGAATAGCTAAAATTGAACTTCTATCTCCCATTTTAGTTACAATGACTGCGTCGTTTTTTTCTAGAGGTCTATTTCGAAACAGCCACGTAAATCTAATAGGCATGTCTCCTTTTGGTATGTGACACATAACTTGTATGCTTTCTCCATAAAAAACAGCTTCATCGAATTCAAATGCGGATATAATAGGCGCAACTGTAATATTAATTAAAATTTCTAAAATAGGATTAGGGAACAACAAAACACGTAAAGCACAGATTTTTCATCGAGAGCAAGTACCCTTGACATTTAGTGTTGCATGGTGACTAGCTTTGGCGACAATATTAGATGCAGTGCATGTATAGTTGCCAGAATGTTTTGCCGTCACAGTAGGTATTATGAGAACGGAACCCATGTCCCCAACATTCATTATCGTCACCCCAGATAACAAACTCACATCGCCTCCACTGAAACTCCATTTGAATGTTAACGGTTTATCGCCTTTTGGAACATGGCACATAACTTGAACACCCTCGCCGAAAAACACGGATTCGTCGAATTCAAAAGGTGTTATAATTGGCGCCACTGGAATACAACTCGTATTTCTTAGGTACACCTTATGGACGCTAATCTGATGTATATTTTATATCTTTTACTTTTATGACCCGCCAAAGTTACATAGGAAGAGGAAGAAGCAACACATATTTATACTAGTACTACAATAACAAGCTAAGGAAATATTTATGTACCATTTACATAAAGTTGGGCTGTATGATTCACAGAGCCTGCTGGGTTTGTCACAACGCAAGTGAAATTGCCTTGATTTTGATGCGTAACTGATTCAATGCTTAATTGACTTGCACGTTTACTATTTAGAAGATATATTCCTTGATCGCCAGTAGCAACTTTTTTTTTATTAAAATACCACTCAATTTTTAAAGGTTGATCACCTTTCATAACTGTACACGTAACAAGAACCATTTCTTGTGCATTTACCGGCTCTTCCCCAAACTCAAAGGGCATGATTTGTGGAGGGACTGCGGCAGGAAATTATGGAAAGTAATTAGCAAAATATGTAAAAGCGTAATATAAGGAGTTCCAACTTAGTACCGTTCACATATAATTCAGACGTGTGGTTGGTAGTTCCAGCTTGATTTTTAACGGCACACGTATAATTGCCCTGATTGTAATGTGAAACTGATTCGATAGCCAGTTGACTTGTTCGTTTTGTGTTTGTAAGTAAAATCCCATTGGTATTAGATTTTAAAGGTGTCCCATTGAAGTACCACTCTATACTTAAGGGCAGGTCGCCTTTGGTGGCCGAGCAAACTACTACAGCCATTTCTTGGTCATTCAAAGGCTCGGAGCCAAAATCGAATGGCATAATTTGAGGAGCAACTAAGAAAAATATAATCAATGTATGAAAAATGCTTTATATATGGTGTACTTTGTAGTTAAACCAAACGTAGCATATGTACTTGCATATGTATAGTTAAAAATAAACGTATGTATGTTATATAGTGTATATAGGTATGTATATAATAATTTATAGGGAATAGGACTGCGAACATATATTTAAAACTTAAAATATTATAAATACTAATTAGATGACGTGCTAAAAGATAAGCGGCATTGATATTTCGTTTTAAAAGTACCATTTACGTTGAGAATTGCACTGTGACTACTGCGACCCGCTTCGTTTTCCGCAATGCAAGTGTAATTGCCGATATGCTCGTGTTGCACATTTTCAATACTTAAAACGGATATTCTTTTTCCATTTCTATTTATAAAAAGACCGTTTCCGGTACTTAAGGGTTGATTGTTAAGTTGCCAAAATATTTTTAGAGGTAGATCACCTTTTCCTACTGTACATGTGAGTGAGACAGTGTCACCAGCATTTAAAATTTCTTCTCCAAAATCAAATGGCGTTACCTGCGGTACAACTATTCACAGGATATTATTTCAATTATTTGATATGATTATAAGTGTTTATATGCTTGAAGTGGCTTTACAAACGATAGGAAAAACTTTAAAGGAAGGAAGGGATTTGAAATAGAACTGTCCGAATAGAAAAAGCATTTGATCATTAATTTTTTTTGTCAATAAAAGTTTTAAGTTACCATTTACAATTAACTCTGTCGAATAATTAGCGTGTCCTGCTCGGTTCATGACATAGCAAGTATATACTCCTGTATGTATGAAGGACACTGCATCTATCGATAGACTGCTTGATTTGTGGCCAATTTTCGTTACTGTTATTCCTTTAATGGCTGACACATCGTTTCTATTTAAATACCATGTAATATTTAATGGTGTATCGCCCTTTGTTACCATACATTGTATTCCGACAGTATCACCTGCATTGGCTGGCTCGTCACCGAACGTGAAGGGATGGATTTGGGGTAAAACTGTACCAATAAGCTACACTTAATTGTTTTTCTAGAAACTAAATATTAATATAACGGGGTAAATGGCTAAATAATTCATTAAATTTAAATAGATGACCATTAACTTCCAGCGTCGAACTATGGTTGACGTGTCCAGCTAAATTTTCAACGTGACACACATATATTCCTCGATGGGTTCCATTGACTGAATCTATATTTAGGATAGACATCTTCCGGCTCATGCTTCCAATTACGATACCCAGAGTATTGCTTTGTGAAATTTTTCTCCCGTTTAAACTCCACGAAAAGCTAGCCGGTAAATCGCCTTTATTCATTACGCACTGAATTGAAGCCGTATCGCCAGCATTAGCGGGTTCATCACCGAACTCGAAGGGTAAAATTTGAGGAGGAACTGTAGTAATAGAAAAGCATTTAAAGAAAAAAAAGGAATAGAAAAGAGCGAACCATTAACACTAAGGGCAGTAGTGTGATTTATTTGGCCTGCTTGGTTTCTGATCTCGCAAGTGTACGATCCACGATGAACAGCATTGACAGATTCGATATTTAAAATTGATGTTTTCTTGCTTATAGTAGTAAGAACGACGCCAAGATTATTATGGATTCTTATTTCTTCTCCATTAAATAACCATTTAAAGGCTACAGGAAGATCTCCCTTGCTCATTACACAGGAAACTGATGCAGTTTCACCTTCATTTAGGATTTCTTCACCAAATTCGAACGGAGTAATTTGTGGCGGGACTAAGAGTAATGATTTTTCATTAGGTATAGGTGGTTTTTGGAAATTTATTTTTTATATAAAACAAAAAGTTACAAAAAAGCTAAAATTCATTTGGACTGGTACCATTAACTTCTAGTAACGCGCTGTGGTTGACAGAGCCAGCGAAGTTTGTAGCCACACAATAGTATGTGCCCCTGTGGATTCCGTTAACGGAATCAATATTTAGAATGGACGTCTTTCTATTGACGTTTGTGAGTATAATTCCAAGGTCATTAAATTTTGATACAACTTGGCCATTGAAAATCCATGTAATATTTAGGGGTTGGTCGCCTTTGCTAACTGCGCAGGATATCGATGCCATGTCTCCGGCATTAGCGGGTTCGTCGCCAAATTCGAATGGCAATATTTGTGGGGGTACTGAATAAAAATCTAATTTAAGTACTATATACAGGAGCGTGTGTGGCAAGTGTTATAGCTTTGGCGGGCATAAACTCTAATAACCTATTTTGAAGTAAAGTAAATCGTACCGCTAAATAAAAAAATGGTTATTCCGTCTCTGAAAGAAAACAGATATTAGCTGACTTATAACTAGTGAAGTAAAGTCACGAAGTACTCATTTTAAAAACAGTTTAATTAGACAATTGATACAGACATCACTGGTAAGTCACCCAAAGCTTTTTCCAGACTACTAACGAAATAATTAAAAATATTGTAGATATACTATCCGATATCCTAAATTATTAATACAAGGCTAACACAATTATAAATTTTTGGCTACTACATTATATATTTAACTCAAAACTCCGTGACATTACTTTAAAAGAGCCACTGAGTAATATATTAACAACTATAAATTAGGCTAATTGACTGGTAACAACAGTTACTTAATTAGGTATATGATATGACATACTCAGTAATATTGCTTACTGCTCCAAAATCTTATGACATAAGTAAAAGTTCTTTTCTGAATGATATAATTAAATGTTGTTATAACTGAATTTCTGTAAAAGTGAAAACATCATATTATTAATTATAATTAAAATATGATATGACATATAAATCCTCAAAAAAATCGTAAAATGTCATTTGACTTGCACAAATTTCTTTAATTAATTAAATAAGAGAGAAAGAGAACACACTTTTATTCTTCTATTTTATAAAAAAAAATATAGTACGTGTGGTTTGGCTATACATTTTTAAGCAGGAAGTAAAAAACTCTTTTATTTATAATCAAATGTAATTTTATGGAAGTGCAACTTTTTATTTCTATATAAATTTTAATAAAAAATTGCATATTTACATAAAATCTTATAAAAGTTGTGATATTTGGAGAAATCCACTTATATGTTATATAAAAGAACAAAAAAAATCCCTCCAAAAATCACATTTGACAAAATAGTAAGGATTTTATTGCACCCAGAGCTAAGAGGATGTAGTAATAAATTAATTTATCTTAAATTGTGTTAATTAATATAAATATATAATTTTTTGGAAACCCGGTGTTCGAGCACTTTGCAAGTCACAATTATTATATGAACCGTCAATAATAACGTCTTTACAATGTTTGGTTTCCATTAATATGTATAGTAGTAAAATAAACACAAATAAAAAACTTCAGTAATGATCGTGAAGATCGAAGATTTTTGATATCTGATTAAATTTCCTCTTAACTCCAGTTCATTGTGAATAATATAACTGCTTACCCATAACTTGAAGTTCGAGTGCGCCTCTAGCGCTGTAGCCCTGCGAGTTTTTGGCGACGCATGTGTAAGTGGCCTGATCGCTCGTCCGCTCTACATTTTCGATCACGAGGGTGCCGTTGGGGTATACCTTCTGCTTGCGGTTGATTGGTAGCACGCTGAAATTTCATATGAAAAATTATTTCAATAGAGTATTTTACAGCCATTTTTGGAAAGGGTCTTAAATTGAGAATATTGAAAGATTGATTGAGCGTCTCGATTCAATACGAATTTTAATTCAATCGATAAGTGGCAATTCATATATATATTTTTTAATTTCGCTTGATTTTGACTATAGTAAAAGAAGCATTGCTATACAATTACCTATAAACAAGGTTGTGTTAATTAGTTAACAGTTTTTTATGTGACCGTACGACGTCATAACATTCTCGAATGTTCTAGATTCTAGAATATTCCAAAATACTCTCACATTTTTATCCTTTTTCCCGTCAACTTCAAGAGCCTCTTCAACACACAGTTATATACCTAATGTTAGGTTTAACATTAGGTATATAATCATTTAATACGCTAGAAGATTACATTTTTAGGTCAACGTACGAGTACTTGATCAAAACATTTATACTTTGTTTTTGTCACATATTCTATGAAATTTCCCACGTAATCAAAACTTTAGTACTTTTCTCTTGGCATCGAATTATGAAATTTGGAAGAAGTGAGATCTTATAAGTACAAATGAAAAGATTTTAAAACTGGTACTTATATTTATAGCCAATCTCATATGAAATTAGTGGATATACCGGAAAACTTGATTGTCTAACTTGTATAAGTTATTCTTCCCGCTCACCTACATGCATGATATAGGTATGGAGCTCACTGTGAGTTAGCATTAAAAGATAGATGTAATATTCTATAACATACCGTCCGTCACGTTCCCATACAATAGAATCAATAGGGTATCCGGCAACGGGGCAGTGCGCGATGAGAGTGTCTCCGGCGACGACGGGGCGTTTCTTCATGGGGCGGACGTAGGGCAAGCCGTACACGTTGACGCGAGCGGAGTGTGATGCGCTGCCGACCTTGAAAGTAACAAGAGGAAATTTAAACGATTGAATGATCAGCTTCACGCTGTATCCCGAACATAATAGGATAAGCAGATCGAATCTAGTGTAAGACAATCCGTTCCCCACTTTTTGCCGAATTTTTCGAGGCATTGCGATTGAGTGGCGGAACTCAACGCAGATAAGATTTATTATATTTATTTTTGAAAATATGAAAGGTGCCGACGCGGGCGGCAGTACCACGGCGCGGGCGACTCACTGTAAGCTAGGTGGAATGACTTATTTTCATTTCTTTACTCTGGTAATAAGACAAAGTTTTTCGTTGATTTCTGTCACTCAATAAGCGACCATGTGAGGATCGGAGTATTTTACCCCTAGGACCCTTCTGCCTACCCTGCTATAGGATATAATTACGTGTGTTGTTAGGACGGTTAGTTATCTATTTTTTGTTTTTGATAAACTTGCTAATGGTGAGTGTTTTATTGAATTGGTTGAAACTTTAGTTGTCAATATAAAGATATTATCTTTCAAATTATATTTTATTAGAGTACTACAGTAAATCAGATTAGTTAGTATATATTTATGTAGTACAAGCGAGCGATGCCGCGAGCGTGTCGCTATATGTTAATAGACCATTACATTGTAAAATATCATATTATATTTATTTAATACACACCTTGCTAGATGCTATGCAAGAATATAATCCTCCATCGTTCGTGTGTACGGATGAGATATTCAAGTGAGATTCGACATTTCCATCAGCAGTAACAAATTGACCAATTTGCAATCTTTCTCCACTATTAAGTTTATCACCGTCGAGCTGCCAAGCGATATCGGGAGTGGGATTGCCGGAGGCGACGCATTTGAGACGAAGAGATGGTCCAGATCGCAGAGTTTGTTCACCAAAGCTATGACGGATTTGGGGTGGTTCGACTGAAATTGTATACAGTAATAATTTAATTATTCGTCAAATTAATTGCTAAAAATTATGATATCCTAAGGTTACGGAGTCTTAATTTTTTTTAGGATTTTATTACACAAAGAGCTCATTGTGTAATAAAATATTGAAGTTGCATAATTGATGTTTTACAAGGGTAATTAATACGTACATCGCCCTCCAAGTTTCAGTTCAGCACTTGCGCCGGCACTTTCTTGATCGTTTCTGATAAAGCATTGATACATTCCCTTGTCTTCTTTTTTGACAGATTCAATTCTAAAATATATCATACTAATATTATAAAATTGAAGGTTTATAAGGATAGATGATTGTAGTATCTTTACGCAAAAACTACTGAACGGATTCGTGTAAAGAATTTGTTAAATAAATAGGACGTTTAAGCAGGCGAAGCCGCATTAAAGTCGCATATGTTAAAACTTTTTATTTCACGTAATATTGAACTTTATACATTATCAAGATTTTTGGGCGATTTTGTATCCTAAATAATACATAAATATAACCAACATAAACTTTGTAAATTGTAATCATTTTAAAAATATCCAAAAAATTATATACCTGAGAATGGAGTCATGATGGTTCATATCCTTTCCATCTTTCAACCATGTAATGGTTTTAACGGGATTGCCTTCGTATCTGCAGGTAAACACAGCGGGACGTCCAAAGTCAACTGTTTGGGTGGCGGGTTCTACTGTAGCTTTCAATGGGGCAGTCACGGTTAATACAGTTTCAACAGATTCACCTGCAACATTTTGACCACTATTAGCTATTTATTTTTTCTGGCTACAAGTTCATACCGTTACTAGAAATGGGTTAAAAATATTTTTTTCTTTATTTTTTGGTACCAAAGGTCACCTTAAAATTAAATTATTAATTTATCCTTAGACTTTTATTATATAGCAGGCAGGTACTAACCTCCAACAGAGTTATTAACAACGCACAAATATTTTCCAGAATCCTCAACTTTCGCCTCTTTAATGATAAGGGTACCTGATACTTGCTTTACTCTGTCATTAAGGACAACTGGTTGTTTTCGTGCAGAGCCGTCGATAAATTTATACCATCTGTAACAATTGAGAATTAGTTTAATGCAAAGGCCAATTTAAAGTAACGTACTCGTCATTAATAAATACCTAAATATCAATCTAATATTTTGTACTAATATCTTTTTAAATTAAACACGAAAAAATGGGAAAATAAGTTTAGCAAATACTATAAATGTTTATTGTACAAACTATCGATTGAAATATTTGATACAAAATGCGAAGAAATACAAGCGATGTTAGCCCACAGCGCACAGTTAGACTTGCCAATTTCTCAAAAAAGGATGTATTTTTATGAAGACCATGATAAAAAACCGTCGAAATTCAATTTTAAAAATTATTTTTTTTTTATTTAAAAGCACTCCTTAAAATAAGCTGACATAAAATCGACATTGGAATTAGAGATTGATCTCCAAATAGGGTCATTAGACAGACAGCACAGCTACGGTTCACGTGAAGCACAAAGTAAAGATTAAAGCGCCTGAATGAAAGCAAGAACACCCTGTCACTTACCAGGAGGTGCTTACGTTGCTCAATCGTTACTTTGGCTGATCGTAAAAAAGCCGGCCGCGGTTCATCACGTTTTCATGTCTCGCGTGGCGCAGCAGACTGCAATAAACACGCATATCAATACATTGTGATGATATGATTCTACGTGAAATATGAATGCGTGAGATGCCGACGGCCGACTTACACGACGCGACGTAAAGCCGTACCTTGTCAATGGTGCTGGAAACGCTTGCACTTCGCAAAGTAAGGCTAGACTTTGTGCACCCTGTCCTATTTGACGATTAAGTCCATCACCCGTAACTTTTGGTCTCGTCCTACCCGATGGTTCTGGAACGTAAACCGACTATGACAAAAAGACCTACACTTACCTATAAACGGCAACCGGAAAAGCGGTTACTTGACATTTCAAATATGCTACACCATTTTGGGGCACGCAGAAAACTTCCCAACCTTCGAAGTTAGTAGAATCTTTCCTAGGTGCTATTTTATTTGTTGGCTCTGTAATAACGACAGAGACTTTTATAATTTATTTAGAGATTTCCACGAACGAGTAGAACCTTGTTAGTTAATGTTTCTAACTGTCTTATGTAGTAGTTAAACTTACCTAAATATCGGAGGGGGGAAAGCGGCTACTTCACAAGTAAGATATACAGAATCTGTTTTGGAAACTAAAAATATTTCACCGCCTTCAAATTTACGGCTTTTATCACTTCGAGGTGCGATTTTATTTGTAGGCTCTGTAATATTCAATATAATTGATAAACGCACCTTGATATTGGTACAGGAAATCCTTGCGCTGGACACAAGAGAGCTAATGAAGTATTTTGAGAGAAATGAACAGCAGCTTTTTGTGTTGAAGTAATACTTGGTGCAGTGCTGGCAATAGGTTCTGAAGAAATAAGCTACTTATAGCTTTAGGAATACGATAACATTTAATTGATATATTAAAAAATAACTAAGGGGCAAATATAAGTAATTAAATATACAAAAATACAGAAAACTTGCCTGAATATAGGTACAGGAAACGCTTGAGCTTGACATAATAATCCAAAATTTTGGTTCAGGGTTCTTATGAAAGTACTACTACGAGAATCCGTCGAGAACGTGGGTGCTTTAAAGCCAACAGGTTCTGTAGTATGAAAACATTACTAAACTAGATGCAGACATTAGTTTTTACACTTGCCTGAACACCGGGGCAGGGTAACTTTGAGCCTGACAAAGGAGTGCGAAGCCTTGTCCAATACGTTTTCTAAAAATGCTTCCCATAGATTCAGATGAAAAAGTTGGAGATTTTGCACCCACTGGCTCTACAATTTTAGATAGAATATTTATCAGGAAAGTTGCGTAAAATAAGAAACTTGCCTGAATATTGGTACAGGAAAAGCTTGGGCTTGACAAAGAAGAGCAAAACTTTGAGTTTCGTGCCTTTTTAAAGAAGAAAGAGCGGATTCAGACGAAAATGATGGAGCCTTCGATCCAACTGGCTCTGCAGAAAATAACCTTAATTGAGATACAAAAAGTCGGCCAGGAAAATAAACAAAAAATACAGATAAAAATAAAAAAAAATAAGTTCGCAATAAAAGCTAAATACAGAATTAATTAAATTCGTAACTTAAAAAACCAATACTGCATAATGAAAACTTATTTAAAAATAATAAGTTTAATTTATTTTACGAAATCATAAAATAATATATATATATATATTAACTGTAACTAATTGTGTAGTTTGCCCCGAGAATAAATAGTAATCTCAAATACCTGAAATTTGAGATACTTGCCTGAATATCGGTAACGGAAATGCTTGCGCCTGACATGACATTGAAAAATTTTGATCCTTATGTCTCGTAACCGCTGAAGAGGTTAAATCATTTGGAAAGGTTGGTGGTTTCGAACCAACGGGTTCTGTAGAAGGAAAACAATATTCATTGAACTTACCGATAAATAGGAATAGGAGATGCCTGTGCTTGACATAGTAATGCGAAATTTTGCCCCGTTTCCCGAATGAATATACTGCCCTTGGAATCAGTGGAAAAAGAAGGGGCTTTTGCGCCGATAGGTTCTAAAAATATATTTATAGTACCATAAAAGTGATCTGGAAATACCCACCTGAACATTGGTTGAGGGTATCCCTGTGCCTGACATAGAACGGAACCTCCAGAGCCTGCTTCAATATCATAATTGTAAGAAGACGCAGAAGTAGGGAATGTAGGTGCTCTGGCCGACACAGGCTCTGGACAAAAATGTAAAAGAAAAAACAAATATTACGAAGCACTCACTTGAATACAGGAGGAGGATGAGATTGAGCTTGGCAAAGTAATGTGAGTGCTTGTTTGGATGTTTTGGTAAGTGTAGTACTTTTAAATTCCAGTGAAAACGATGGCGCCTTAGATCCAATAGGTTCTGCGTTAAATATTAATTTAAATATTTAAAAATATTGCACAGTAGTATTCTTACCTGAACAATGGGACAGGAAAAGCTTGAGCTTGACATAAAAGTGCAAAATCTTGACCAGTTTTACGAGTAATTCCAGAAAATTGGACATCGTTAGAGAATGTAGGGGATTTAGAGCCGACCGGTTCTATAATTAGAAATATATATTCTATTTAATCACCTGAAAACTGGTACGGGGAACGCTTGCGCCGGGCACAATAGATTTAAACTTTGACCAACTGTTCTTACATACCAGGATAATTTGTCATCAGTCGAAAAAGTAGGTGACTTAGATCCGATTGGTTCTAAAATTGAGAATTCAAATACACGTAACATATTATATAGTAGATAAGTAATATACCTGTATAAAGGTATAGGATATCCCTGCGCTCGACAAAGTAAGGCCAAGTGATTTACTATAGGTCTGTTTATGAACCAAGCAAACTTATCATCGGTTGATAATGTAGGGGGTTTAGATACAATAGGTTCTGAAAGTGTGCGAAAATGTTCATTAGTTCTCACCTAAAAAGTGGGACAGGGAACCCTTGCGCTGGACACAAAAGAGCAAAATCTTGCAAGGCGGACATTTCAAACCAGGCTAGTTTGGAGCCACTTGAAAATGAGGGGCTTTTGGAGCCAATTGGTTCTAAAATGTAATATATAATATTTAGCCTATTAATCTAAATAATTTTATTAATTTATTTAAAAAATCCTATGTTATAGTTTAGGGATTTTACTAAACAGATTTTAAGCGCCTTCATAACAATGAACTCACCGAAATACTGGGACAGGATACGCTTGGGCCAGACAAAGTAATGTAATACTGGAGTTCAGAGCAAATTCCACAAATTCTATCGTTTTAGTCGGAACTTTTGGTGGGGCACTATTAATTGGTTCTAAAAGAAAATATAAATTCTTTAATATTTATAAATTTACCTGGACAAAGGTACTGGGAACGCTTGAGCGGGACACAATAATGTCACACTTGAATTAATAATGGTGCTGAAGCCTCTAACATTATCCATAGTAGGGAACTTCGGTGAAACTCTGCCTACAGGTTCTATTTACAAACATAGTATAATTCAGCAGAGCATAAATTGACATGACACTGTTACCTGAAAATTGGGACAGGAAAGCCTTGTGCTATACAAAGGAGTGTACAACTTTCATAAATCGAAGCTTCAGTAATATCGATCATTTTCCATGCCAATTTTGGAGTTGCGCTACCCATTGGCTCTAAAGAGAAACAATTAAGAGCATAAAGTATATTTAACAATAAAATATACCTGAAAGCTGGGGCAGGAAAAGCTTGGGCGGGACACAAAATCGTAACATTTTCACGCTGCTTTGCATCAAAAGCACGACTTTTGTCAGTAGTGGTAAATTTAGGTGAAACCCGACCCACAGGCTCTATGAATAAATTATTAATTAAATGTACCTATCGATTTTATTTTACCTGAATAGTGGGACTGGGAACGCTTGAGCTGGACATAATATTGTTAGGCTCTCGTTACACATCGCGCTAAAACTTCTTGAACTATCCATCGAAGGAAATTTGGGTGAAACTCGCCCAACTGGCTCTAAGAACATAAGTTTATAAATATATAAATGAAATACCTGAACAATGGAGTTGGAAAAGCTTGAGCCGGACAAAGTAGAGTCACACAGGTATTCGAAGAAAAACTAAAACTGCGTCCAGTTTCTATTGACGGAAATTTCGGTGATACTTTGCCCATAGGTTCTGTTTACGAGACAAGGGTAAATGACGTATTGGATAACGCATTAGATCGTATAGACGAATTAGTTCTATATCAAAACGATATTTTTATGAATCTTACCTAAACATTGGGGCAGGGAATGCTTGCGCGGGACATAAAACCGACAAAGTTTGATTGTTATCGAAATTAAAAAGTCGACTTTTTTCTAAAGTTGGAAACTTCGGAGAGACTTTTCCCATTGGTTCTGAAGCAAAGTGTTGTAATCATATAATAAATTCAATAAAATAACAAATGAGACATAATCACCTGAAAATTGGGACTGGAAACGCTTGAGCAGGGCATTGTAAAGCGAATGAATAATATTTCTTCACACCAATCATAGTCCCCATAACAACAGATGCAAATTTTGGGGATACTCGGCCAACGGGTTCTAAAGAGTAACGATAATATGTACGCCGGTACGGGTAGTTTTCAATATTTTACCTGAATAGTGGGGTCGGGAACGCTTGAGCGGGGCACTGAAGTGCATAACTGTGGTTTTTCCTAACTTCAAACATTGTGCCCGTTAATATTGTAGCAAATTTAGGGGAGACTCGTCCAACTGGTTCTAAAATTGATTTTAGATAATATAATGGGAAGCCCATGGTTTCATAGAAGTTACCTGAACACGGGAACGGGAAAAGCCTGAGCTGGGCACTGTAACGAATATGTGGAGTCCAACTTGGTTATAAACATCGCACCCACTTGAGTAGTAGAGAATTTAGGTGGCACTCGGCCTATTGGCTCTGAGGAATTACGTGAAATGCAATTAGCATCAACAATCTTACCGGTAAAATGTAGATCTGCAAAACTTGAAATGCCTTTGAACGTGACACCCTTATGATTTGCTAGGGAACATGTTGGGAGAAGGCGACATAGGAAGAATGGACATTACAAATTAAACGACAAATATACGACCTGATAAACCCTACACTTCTCTAACAAATATTTTTTCAGAATTAATAAAAGAAAAAAAATGATGGCTCTGCAGGGTACCCTATCCCAACATTCAGGCAAGGTTCTAATTAAAAAAGATAGTAAATATAATTTGTATATATTTACAAACTTCTTTAGTAACTTATATGTTAACTGATTATAATCTCAAGTTCGTATAACGTTAAGTTAAGTAAAAATAATCCATGAATATGTTTAGTAAAAGATGAAACTACTATATAATATGAAAATGAGATTATAATTTTAATATAATTCAAAATATTAAAAATATTGAAGGCGAGATACTTTCAACAGCATAAAAATGTCTAATATTAAAACTTGTATTTAAAAAAAATGAAAATATCTCCCTAAAACAAAGAATCAATTAATCCTAAATCAATAAATAAAAAGTTAAGTGTTTTCTTCTGACAACATCTAATATGTGTAATATTTTAAAATTAAAACTATATGCTATGTAGCTATCTAAATGTAATATATTATTTTAAATTTAATGACATTTATTAATAGAAATATGTAATGAATGTATAGAATTCTTGAGGCGCTATCAACTCATTTGTTATTATATTTTATAAAACAAAAAGATAATTATAGTCAATTCATTAATATTTTACAATAGAATGACTTGATTGCGCATCATTACTGTAAGTGTTTTCAACTTACCGGTAATAACGAGGCGTCCTTTAGTTGCAGATAAACGTGTTTCTCCGGTTAATCTATGTTTCGTTCTGCATTGGTAAGATTTGTAACCATCCTCGGGTCCGACATCACGAATATGTAATTCACCAGATGGTAGTACTAAATATTTTCCCTCTGAAACATTATACATTGTTGTAGATAAAAATAATTTTACCTTAACTGAATAATTTAAAACCATGCTACTATTAAAATATCAATTCAATATTATTTTTGCAGCACAACTTAAGGTTGTGAACTACTTATAAATTTCATTACATGCACTAGCCTAAGGAAGTAGGACAAAAGGAAAGGGTAGGCCGTTAGGCCCTTGGAGACAGGTAAACCCATTATAAGTCAACGCCCTAGCGACAGTAAGCTACCCAAAAAAGAGAACAGCCTTGGTGGCAATAAATAATATTAAAATCGTACCATCTGAATTTTGGTCTGAATCAAGATTAATCTCAATCTCTTCTTCTCCTTCACTGACTATCCAAGATACAACAGACAGGAACTCCGACACAAAACTTGGTATGTGGCATTTCAAAATAGCTGCATTTCCTCTAAGAACATATTCTTCCATAAGATTAACAGCATACGCTTGTGAAACCACTGAAACAACGATTCTAACTAAAGTGAAGAATAAGAGAATTTAGGCATTTTAGCCAATGAAAAATATTTATTTTAAATATCTGACGTCTTACTATCTATACAGTAATTAACTGAGTTTACTAGAGGTTTCGGATATTAAGGAAAAGGAAAAGAAGTGAAATAGTAGGTTAGGAGCATTAGTGTACCTAATTCTGAAGACTGATCTATATTTATTTCTGTTTCAATAGAATCTTCAGATATTATCCATGATGAAACAGATACATATTCAGAGACAAAACTTGGGATTTGACACTTCAATATAGCAGCGTTACCCCGCAGAACGTATTCTTCCCAAAATTTAACATCGTAGGCTTGTGAGACGACTGGAAATCGATTTTTATTCATACAGAAAACTAAAAAACACATTATAATTTATGTTTTTTAACCTCACAGTGCTCATAATACTTCCTTAGAAACAAATAGAAAAGGAACTAGGACGGGAACAAACAAAAATATGTAATTAAATTTTACCCAATTTAAAATCAGAATCTAAACTTATATCCATTTCCTCATTGTCACCTTCGGAAATTATCCATGAACTAATTGAAACATATTCAGAAACGAAACTAGGAATATGACATTTAAGTATTGCTGAATTGCCTCTCAACACGTTTTCTTCCCAAAGATTTACGGTATAGGATTGTGTAACAACTGAAATGTTGTAAATGAATAATAGCAAAATTTTATTAACGATAGTATTTTTTATTACTTTTATGTAAAATAAAAGAACTGGCACGGCAGGGAGAGGGGGGAGGCGTTAGGATTGATGCGTAAGTACCTAACATCTTATTAAAAAATACCCAAATAATCATATCCGGTGCCATTAATTTCTTTCTCTTCCATTTCCCCTTCGAATATAATCCAGGACAAGACACTTACATATTCTGAGACAAAACTTGGTATATGGCACTTAACAATTGCAGCATTACCCCGTAAGACATTTTCCTCCATCAAATTAACAGTATAAGCTTGAGAAACAACTGGAAAATATTGAAATACCACTAAGAACAGCGATTGTATATGGAAAAAGGATAGGATGATCGAAGGCCTTCAAATTAAAAATACCCAAATCATTCGATTCTGCTTTTATTTCTAAAACATCTGTATCGGCTTCCGAAATTATCCAAGATGACACGCTTACATATTCAGTAACGAACGTAGAAATATGACATTTGAGAATAGCAGCATTGCCACGCAAAACACTCTCTTCCATAAGATTAACAGTATATGCCTGAGTAACGACTGCAAATAAAATTGCAATGTTAATGAAAGTAAAAAAACGATCCTTTGAAGCTGGAGTAAAATCTGGATAAGGAACAGTAACAATTATCTATTTATATGATACCCATTTTATTAGCAGTATCATTCAACATGATTTCTGTTTCATCATGTCCTTCTGATATTATCCAAGAAGCAACATGAACATATTCCGTCACGAAACTTGGGATTAAGCATTTAAATATTGCAGCATTTCCTCTTAATACATTTTCTTCTACTAAATTTACTGTATAAGCTTGAGAAACAACTGAAATATCAAATGCAAAAATCAAATACAAAGATGATTAACGCTTCAATATATACTAAGGAAGGATGGCAAAGGAAATTATATTATGAATTTTATTATAATTATACCATAATCATCATTTGTCAAGAACTCTGCACCCTCACTATCATGCCAAGATACAACTTGTACGTGATCAGACACAAACGAAGGAATGTGACATTTGAATACAGCAGCATTGCCGCGTATGACGTAAATATCGTAGACTTGTGATTCGTAGAATTGGTTTACAGCTGAAATTATTTTTTAAATTATATCTACTATGTAGAATAATTTAAAGTAGCCTTAGGGTGTTATGGAGAACGGATGGGAACAATTGGGGTCACGCGAGCGATCTCAATTACCGTAATTGCTCTCAGAGTCATTCAATGAAAAAGCAGAGAGGGACTTTTCATCTGTTACCCATTCCACAATATATACGTAATCAGAAACAAATGATGGGATCAAGCATTTTACTAAAGCGGAATTCCCACGAAGAACATCTTCATCAATAACACGCGGTTCATAATTTTGATGTACCACTGTAAATGTGAAATTTGACTAGTTTTAAAGAATATTTAAATATATTGGATTTAGGATGTAGGAAACACGTTCAGGAAGTACTCTAATTGTTACTACCAGGATCTATATTTGCATTTTCATCTGCACTTATAGTCTCGTTGTCCATTAGCCATGCCACAACATTGACAAAATCAGTTACAAAGGATGGCACGATGCATTTAAGAATAGCCGTATTTCCTCGCAAAACAAATTCATCATTGACTCTACCCTCGTAAGCTTGAAGTACTGCTGTTGTAAAAAATAAGGAATTTAAGGAAAGAGGTATATGGTAGGTAGGAGTGTTACCCTCATTTGTTCCAGGGTAGTAGGTACCCCCATCACTGTCAGTCCACATTTCAACAAATACAAAATCTGAGACAAAGCTTGGTACTTCGCATTTCATTATAGCTGCGTTTCCACGAATAACATATTCATTGTCAGCTTCAGCTTCGTATGGTTGTGACACCACTATTTAAAAACATATATGATAAAAAAAGGTAAAAAAAGGTAGGGATAAGAGAGGAATGATGGAAAAATTGAAATTATTCCATAACTGTATGTAAGTACCATCTGATATGTTTGTATTGTTAATTGTTAGTATTTCGCCATCATCCATTAGCCACGATTCCACGTAAACAAAATCACTAACAAATGAAGGGATTTTGCAGTGAACAATTGCTGTGTTTCCTCTAATTACGTATTCATTTTCAGCTTCCGTAACATAATGCTGCGACACAACTAAACAATAATCAAAATTAAGAGTTTGATTTATTTTTGGATCTAAAAGGAAGGGATAAAAAATAAGGAAAGGCGCTACTCTTATGGGCGTTGAATACCAAGATCATCTGAATAGTTAATAACTGTTCCTTCTTCGTCAATCCATGCCTCTACTTTAACAAAATCCGCAACAAATGAAGGAATTGAACATTTTAATANGCTGCGACACAACTAAACAATAATCAAAATTAAGCATTTGATTTATTTTTGGATCTAAAAGGAAGGGATAACAAATAAGGAAAAACGCTACTCTTATGGGCGTTGAATACCAAGATCATCTGAATAGTTAATAACTGTTCCTTCTTCGTCAATCCATGCCTCTACTTTCACAAAATCCGCAACAAATGAAGGAATTGAACATTTTAATACAGCAGCGTTTCCACGTATGACATATTCTGTTAATATTTCTGCTTCGTAAAATTGATTAACAACTGAAAAAATTCAATTACCTTAAAGGAAAGATAGGAAGCTCTAAAGGTATATTAGGGAAATGGCTCGTGTGTGGTCTTTGGAAACTATGATTATCCTACCAATGTCATCAGTAAGTAAGTACTCCCCAGCATCAGAGTCAACCCACGCTTCTACTTTAACAAAATCGGCGACGAAAGACGGGATATTGCATTTTAATACCGCTGTATTGCCCCGTATAACATATTCAGACACAACTTCGGCTTCATAATATTGTGTAACCACTGTAAAGTTTTATTTTTTAGCATTTTAAAGGACTTTTTGGTAAGGATGGTGGTTCTGCTATAATAACTCTTTACTGTTGCTAAGTTTACCCTCGCCATCCTTGCTTCTATTCAATGTAAACGAATTTCCCGCTTCATCGTGCCACGAAACTACATTTACAAAATCAGCCACGAAAGATGGTATGGAACATTTAAGGATTGCCGAATTTCCTCGGATGACATACTCGTTGTTAACTTCAGATTCATATTGTTGCTGCACAACTTGAATTGGATGTAAATTTAGTTTATATATGTTGCAAGGATTGGTACGGATACAGGGAAAGAGTCATAACTCAAAACAATAACCATATTTTTCCCCAGGATAAAAATCTTCATTTTCATCAGTATGCCACGATAATACTTCAATAAAGTCCGCCACAAAAGATGGAACCTGACATTTAAGGATAATGCTGTTTCCCATAATAACGTATTCCTTGTTCACATCTGTATCATAATGCTGCGCGACCACTGGCATATTGTTAAAAATCTTTTGAATTTCATGTTGGATATTTTATTTATTAACAGTACTATAAAATTTAATAATAAGAAGTTTATAGGATTGTAGCACAGTTTATATATAAATCCATGCTTAGCTATTTTGCAAATTATTTATTCGATATTTGTAAAGTTTTGCATAAAAGCTTTATAAAAAGCTGCCTTTTAACTTCATAGGTTATAATACTAATGACAGTACAATACACAACGTGTCGAATGCTCAAACTGTTAAATTAGGGAACTCTGCCATACCAGGATGATTATTTAATTGACCTTATTGAGCCCTCAGTCATAAAAAGGGCAGAGCACTTAAATAATTTTATGTAGTACTGTAATGTAAAGTTATTAATTGGTTTAATTTGTTTGAAAATGAAAGGTAAAATACTTTTACAATATATTATCTTATACTAAAATAATATACTAAAATAATATGTATATTAATTATTATTATTATTTTTTATCCCACATATAACATGGTAGGCAGAGGGAACCTAGTAGTAATACAGTCTATTCCNAATACATTACACAACGTGTCGAATGCTCAAACTGTTAAATTAGGGAACTCTGCCATACCAGGATGATTATTTAATTGACCTTATTGAGCCCTCAGTCATAAAAAGGGCAGAGCACTTAAATAATTTTATGTAGTACTGTAATGTAAAGTTATTAATTGGTTTAATTTGTTTGTAAATGAAAGTTAAAATACTTTTACAATATATTATCTTATACTAAAATAATATGTATATTAATAATAATTATTATTTTTTAAACACTCTGTATCCCGCATATAACAGGATAAACAGAGGGAACCTAGTAGTAACACTGTCTATTCCCCACATTGCGCCGAATTTTTTGGAGGGTTTGCGTGTTGAGTGGCGGTACTCAACGCTGCCTTATGCCTTGGTGTCAGAGCGAAGAAATTAAAATATTAATAAATAATAATTGATTACCCCGAGTGGGGACCGAGCCCACAACCGTCGCGTTACAGTCACACCCTTGTGCGTTTGCGCTACAAAGGTCTCATATATTAATTATGACATTTGTTATTCGAAACCAAATATGATCTTAATATAAATAAATCGAAATTTTAAATATTTAAATACTAGAGAATATATGTATTACATACTATAAGATAGATTACCATAGTTGCATATCAAGTGTCCAATAACCAGGGTCATAACTCATAAGTCAACCGACAGAGTGGGCCATGGCTGGTATTAAATTTAACATTGGTTTTAAATTTAACTACGATATCGTTTACCTTCATAATCGAAAAATAATTATATACTTAGTTGTCTACATATTTAA
Organism: Heliconius cydno galanthus; assembly: GCA_036379175.1. Classification (NCBI taxonomy): domain Eukaryota; kingdom Metazoa; phylum Arthropoda; class Insecta; order Lepidoptera; family Nymphalidae; genus Heliconius; species Heliconius cydno. Next base: position 622,203 of record JAKRZM010000222.1, read on the forward strand.
AATTAAAATGTTTTCTTTACAAATTTGCAAAATAAAACGACTCACTTATTGCTTATGAAATAGCAATATAAATGAAAAAATCGATGGAATAATATAATAAATATACTAACATAAACTTTATTCAGTTAGTTTCTTTCGTTTGAGTTTTGTTATTTAGTTTTAAACTTTAAATTTACTTTTATTTTAGACATAATGTCATGATTGTTCAATATATTCACCTACAATTTTTTAAAGAAAACATCTTTCTCGTCATTGAAGATCGAGACTTGTAGAAATCTAATTTTTTAAAGTAAAAAGCTAAGTATATCTATTATCAGTATGAAATATCATGTAACTTACCAGCTCGTACATTAACGTCCCTTGAATGAATAGTTCCGACTGGGTTTCTAGCAAGGCAAGCGTATACCTGAGCATGCACTTCTTGTCTGTAATCTTCCGCCCGGAATGGTGGGAACACCAGATTGCCATTAGGTAAGACCTGGTTTAAAAAATATTATACAAAATATTATTAAAAAGAAATTTATAATTACATAATAGAAATGACTTTTTTTAATTAAAGACGCATAAATTTAACGAATACTATTTTGGAAAATTGTAGTCATTGAATACAGCTTGACTCCTTCGTAATTACCGAGTAGCGTAGACAATGAGAGGTACTTAACGTGGCGTTAGTTTGGTTGAAGCTGTGAAATGAAAGTAATTGATTTCTTGAGCGGGCATCGAACCCACAAACATTACGTTTATAGTCCGAGTTTATAATCCATATAATGATTATAATATTAGGGAGAACATCGAAAGTATAGATACATACCTGTCGCAGTCCAGGAACATCGCCAACAGCAGTTCCATCGGCACGAACCCAAATGACGTCGGGAGCGGGGGATCCTCGGGCAGCGCATTCTACTACAGCTCCAGTCGTATTGCTAAAATCTACTCGGTTTGGGGGTTCCTTCATGAAAATAGGTCCGATAGTTTCGTCCTCACCTCGCACTGCTCCTGTTACAAAAATAAAGCATAATTAGCAAAGATTTATGTAATAAGAGTAACTTAAAGATATATGGGTATATATAATATATGATAAAAAAGTTTTTATAATGATTTTCGATAATTTTTGTATTGATTGCAGACATGGGCTAGCAAGAAATGTAAAAAGTGAGTGAGATTTTGTTATTAAATAAATTGGTCAACTCTTCTTAGTTCACTTTCTGTATAGATAAACAATCTTTGGAGAAAAACTATGTAAATTTTATTCATTTACATTGTATTTTAAATCGTGTATAAGTATTGTCCTAAGTGTTAAGAATTTATACTATTGTCCTCCAAAGAGATTTATGTTTTTTTTATCTTTTTTTATTTATGTATTTCTTGAGAAAATTTAGTTTTTTTAACAATTAATTTTAAAAATATCATGCATATAGTAACGTTTTTAATTTTCACCAGCTAGTGATTTGTTTTTACTAATAAGTAACCAGTTTGCAGCAGTATTTAGTCCACTAGTGGCCTACGAGCATACTGTGCGCGTTTGTTATGTACAACACCAAAAAAATTTCGTTATCTTTTTATGTAATTTGTGTAATTACGAAAATACATGTAAAAAAATGTTTTTCACTAACATTATAATTTTATATTGTACTTATTACTAATGGTAATAATATATATATCTAAATGTTTTGAATAAAATTACTCTAGCTATTCATTAAGTATTTTGTTCTTTATTTAGTTCAACATTATATATGGGATCCATCCCCCATATAGATAGGTAACGTAATAATGGAGGCGTGTCTGCGAGGTACTTTGGTTGTTTTTTCTTCAATCCTGCAGTACAGGAACAAATTTATTTGGCCTCAGCTAGTTAAGATATAAATAAAAAGCCAAATCTTAGAGGAAGAAAATATGTACCTACTGATCTTATTGATACCCACCTCTCTTTATAACGTCTTAAAAACTTGAAAATTATTATTTATAATAGAAACGTAATCAGATTATAATATGTTTGCGTTAGTTGACTAAAAATACAATTTAAGTCGTATTGTAGATACATATTATAAATTATTACATATAAAAAAATCCCCTCGCAAAAAATATTTGTAAAGATACATTCTTTTTATTCTTTGTTTTTCTTAGCGTGTGTTGACGATAGAAGTGTTAGCTAGCTGTGAAGAACATGACGAGCACACTCTGCACTAGTTTACAAAGCTCGACCCAATTTTACCAACATAGTTGATATCAAAACGACCTCAGTGTATCGACCTCGCAAAGGGAATCCCAGTAGGTGCTTCTATAGCACTTATTACTATTAGTAAATGCATAAAGTATATATGTAAATGAGAGTTGCATTTATTAGTTATTATTAAAATGTCTAAACGTTTAGTTTATTTTGTGTTTTAAATATTTTTTGTCACAAGTCCGTTTGTCATCAATATATAACGTTATGGATTTCTCAAACTTTCACATAGTCGAGAAAGATGTTCTATGCGTTGAACGTAAACCTATAGAAATTGTTAGTTTTCCCAAGGTGTCAGCTACAGAATTTCTTAGTTTTTCTCAATCTTTTGTAACTGAAATTATTTTAAAGAGTCAAAAGTTTTTCTTTTATAGATATATGAAACACTCGTGCCATCGTATGTTAATAATCTATAATAAATAAAATGTAAATACTTACATAGAAAAAAATATAAAATTAAGTTAAAAAAATATATAAATTAAAATTATTTTGTATGGTACTTGCATGTAAAATAGCATGAGAGCATAAGAGCCAATGGTCTAACCACCCAGGACGCAAAACACCGTGCAATGTGGAGTAGGTTGAGTAGAAAGGCAGACTCTGGCAATAGCCGGGATTAATGCCAGGAGGAAGAAGAAGACATTTGAATTAATTATATTTCTCATATATCTGTATCGATACCGATAATATGTTAGTAAATATTCAACAAATTATTTATATACATTGACTTAAATATCAAAATATTGCAGCATCCCTTATATTGAATGTGTAGGTTAAAAAATGTTTCTATAAAAACTTGCGGCCGACTGACGACAGATGGTACCTAACCTACGCTCGTGATTGGCCAAATGGTCGACAGATGTGCTTGAACTCAGAACCACCTCCACAATATTACTTCATTGTATATATTTTTATTTTTTATAATTTTAGTTAAAATTTAACTCCTATCTTACTAATTATCTATTAATATAAATAACTGCTAAAATACATTATTAACCATATTGATTGAGTAAAAGAATCGTTTATTACATGAACCAAGCAAATTTATTATTTTATACCTAATATTTGGATATTTATTATTATAAATATATTGTTTATGATACGATGAAAACAGTTATATGGGCATTGTTAATGTATGTCTGTGTCTACTGATTGTGACTGATTATAGAAAAATTCTAATTATATTATTCTAATATTAGATATTTTCTATAATTACTTAAAAATCAAGTAAGTTTATAAAACGATAAAGTTTTTGATGCCAAAAATATTTTCTCCATGCATCTCAATATTTTTAACGTTAATCAAACTATTTAATCCAATCAGTATTATTTTTTTAAATATATTTTTATTCTATTTTACAAGCTTTTATTTAATTTAATATCAATTTGCTTTAAGATTTCTATGAGTTGTTTAGTTGTAGATTTATAGCCTCGCTTATTAACAAGAGCAACTGATATTTGACCTCAAGCGACACAATCAGCTATCACTGTTGGTAGGTACTACTTACATATACAGGCTTCCGATTACTAGTAACGATATTATGGTAGATATATTATTGAATAAACAAAGCATAGGATAGGATAAGGAAGGGTAGCATAAGATCACACTTGGCAAGTATGGTTGCTTAGTCAAGCCAATCTACTGGATAATGGCACTTGGCTAGGATGTGACCTTAATACATGCCCTTATCGAATAAAAACATTGACTTTAATTTAACTTTGATTCATAGTTGCTTTAAAGAAATCATATTATTAACATTCTCGTAATCTTAAAGTATGTGGGTTTATTAAATGACCGAGTCACCTAACACCTGCTCTAACGACGCAACCAGAAAGTGTGCGTTTTAAAATTTATTCATGTAATATCTTTTCTATAGTACTATATTTATTTTTTAACATAATAAAATTTTCCTGATAGATACAAAATATTTATATCAATTTTTTATTGATTTTACGATACACGAATAAACTTATTACAGCAATTTTTCAAGCAAAATATAGTACATGATGATATACATATCCATATATAAAATAACAGATAATATATTATGTTTAGATATATATTAACTGCTGTATTTTATAAAAAATTAAATAAATAATATATTTCATAGGTATAGGTACGTTACAAATGAATTGTTCTTCGTATAGCATTAATTATGTAATCGACAAGTCCAAGTTCGGCGGCGAGCTGCTTTGTTGAAACGTGAGTTTAAGTTTTCTATTCGAGGAGTAGGCGACAGGACGGCCAGTCGTTAAAGTATGAATACCTCGCCTGGACTAGAATTTGTTTATGCATAATTCATTTTGAAGTCTGTTGAGATAGGCGGTGGAATATTTTGTTGTCTCGGTCTTTTCTTTAAAATACTTTTACAGTTTTCAATTAGTTTACTAACTTGGATTTTTTTTCAAAAACTTAACTTACTTAGATAGAATGAAATCAAAAATCAGTTTCCCGTTGTATCCCGCACACAGCAGCGTAGGCAGAGGGAACCTAGTGTTAAGACATACCGTTCCTCGCTTTCTGCCGAATTCTGAAAGCATTGCGGGTTGAGTGGCAGAACTCAACGCCGTGCTTTGCCTCGACACCAGAGCGAAGAAATGGAAATATAAACTAAATAAATATTTCACTTCCTCGGGTGGGGATTGAACCCAGAACAGTCGCGTTTAAGTGACATCCTTGTGCCACTGCGCCACGACGGCCACGTTTAATTTATATAGGTGGAGAAATAATTCATCATTATTAGTACTTTTACCACGTAAAGTTTAGGTATTCCTGTAAAACTCCTGGACGACAAAAGTTGTGAATGTAATGTGTACAAAATATCAAGCATACATTCATACAATACTAAACAAGATAACGCTAATAAATAGAGATCGTTTATTGTATCTTTATAAAATATTTTTGAAAACAATATGGCGTTGTAATGTTATATAACTACATTTTTTTATTTTAATTTTGCGCTAACTTTAACTATTATAATAATTCTGAATAACTGTTTCGACGAAACAAAAGCTTGTAAGTTGTAGCACGTGTGTTAGTAATAACTTAATTCGTAGGAACATATTAGGTCTAAGGTCAGTAACCTCTCCGGATTCCTGGTTTCTTGGTTAACGTTTTGTTATCTGCTCTATTATAATCTGCATTTCGTAACGCCTCGCATGTCTTTACAATTTTACTACTTAGATTTTTTTAAATTACTCAGATAATTTTAAAATATAAATAGCATAAATTAGTCAAGCATTTTTTTAATTCGAAATTCAAATTTTGTGGTTGTAGTATCAATTTATGATGCTACGTACCTATACCATTGCTGTGATTTCAGCAATACGTGTAAAAACTTACAGGCAAGCGATATTATTGATGTTTTTATGTGCATAATAATAAAAAAAATTGAGTTGATTTTTTTTGAGTTTATAGTCGCTTTGCCCCGATACCAGAGAATTTATTCTTTTAAATTTCTAGTTTTCTATAGCAACCGGTTGGCACCGCTTAATAAAATGGCTTTTATCAATGTTAAATTACAAATACAAAAATGGGTCATATTAATAATGTTATATCGAGAAGGGAAATTGAAAGCTTTAATATTCTAAAAAAAATAATATTTCTCTGGAAAATGTAGCCTTCTAAGACACGTTCTCCAAATTGAACTTAAAGGTCAACTTTTAGCGACGGTATAAATACAAACTAAATTGATATTAATGTCATAAACTTTTTGTGTACTAAACTACTCTGGAAATTATTCTTTTGCTTGTACTAATTTAAATACAATAAATGAATATTCTGAGATAATTGAGAAAAAAAAACAGAAACTTATAATAAAATAACTGTATACAAATAGGTTAAAAACAGTGCAAATCATGGTAAATTTAAGTCTCGCCCGTGGCCTTCTGAGCTCCAAAAGGCCAACGTTCCGCTGTTTACGTTAATATAGGAAAGTTATATATACTCGGCGTCCTCGTCCACATAAACACATGAGGTGTTAACATAAACGAAAATAATAAAAAAATATATATTTTATAACTGGCAACAATAAAAAAAAATTACTAACATATTTTTTGTTGGAATAAACAAATTTAAATAAATAGGAATATTTTATAATTTTGTATTTTTTAAAATTTATTATAAAGTAAGTATTACATGTATAATGTCTCAGTAGTAGTTTATAAGGTTATTAATAAGCGAGGGTAAGCGTAAATTTTCTCTTGGCCCGTTGCCGTCTGACCGCTGTATTGATCGCCGGTAGCAGCTAGCTCTACAATAATTTATTTCCGTGAAGATAGATCTCTAGGTAGTAGAGTTCAGAGTAATTATAACTAAGTGTAAATTTAAATATTGTTTGTGTATAATATATTATTTGTTTAATTTATATAACTTAATATAAATACTGTATGTAGAACTCTATAGTATACACGTACGTGTACTTGTCCTTATACCTGTACAATATATGAAATTTTATATAACTTTTTATAAGCAGGTATTTATATGATTCTGGGATGTTTTTATTCAATAATTTGTTACAGAAATCCTATTAAACAAATGTTATCATAAATAATATATAATTGTCTACCATATTAGCATATCTATATGACAATGACTTACCGATAGCGAGCAGCGCGACGAGGACCGTAAAGCCGGTGAACGTCGCCATAATGCACAATCACTTAACACTTCACTGATTAGGGACCACTTCTCACTTGGAACTTAACAATTACTGACAGGAATAAAAAATTGAAACTGCAAGGCCGCGATGCGGCAGGGCTTTGCCCGGATCTGAAACAAGAATAAGATAATTTGAGTTTGTATCGTTTAAATTTTAATAAAGATATGGCTAAAGTATTATATTTTATATATTATCTACGGCTACATATAAATAAATTACTTATTGATTGAAACATTTTATTATGAAACTCAAATACATTTTTTTTAAATGAATCAATATGGTTAATATAACACCAAAGTTGTGCTGTGGGGTCCTCCGGGCCCCCAGTAACCCTAATTCTATTTATTGCTTTAGGGCGGGTGCCCTCCGTTTCTTATCTTCTATGTGATTTTTTGTTATATAATTTTAATCAAATCTGAATCAGTTCTGCTTCTGTCGGCTCCTATTTCCTTATGTTGATATTATTTAATGGAGTCTTATGTTTTATTATCTACCTATATTAACATTGTAATTTATTGCCGTATGTATATTGAAGATACATAAGAAAATCTATTAATGAGGACATTTATAAATTTAGACCAACATTAACCCAAAAAAATAAATTCTGAAATTCTTGCCTATTAATTAAAATTTAATTTTGAAATTTGATTTGTGTTTATGTATGCCAATATCAGGAACGGATTTATCGATTTAAATGTAGTTTTGACTATTCCATTTTGGCAAATTTCCTTTAACATCAAGTGTTAATTTTATTTCAATCGCTTACAATATTACTACTATCTTTCATTAAACTTTAATGTACATATTGTAAAAGTTATTGTATAGCTCGTATCTTGGGTAAAAGTCCGATTAAATGTTATTTTTAGTGTGCAGGAACATAGAGTTTGTCAAAAAATGTAATGTTATTTTTTACTAAAAAAAATAATTAAAGATTAATGAAAACGTGCAGCAAAATTTCTTTATTTATTTTAAAAAAATAAAAAATAAAATGTGAATCGTTCTTAACTAAGTAAGTACTTATATTTCAATATTCGATAGAGCACGACTCTGTTCTACGCTCATAATAGGGTTCCGGAAGTGCCATACACGCGAACGTTCTATCCAAGACTAAAGATTATGACATCATTATTTCAATTCATATCACAGCAAACTTTGCGGTCACGATTGTTTCATGTTAAATGCTATTTAGTTTTATTATTTGACTGTGAGTTTAAAACAAAGACAAAAAACAAGCAAATGAAGAACAGTTATTTCCTATTTTATACATTTTTAAAATGTTATTCCACTTTAGTAAAAAAAAAAATTTGAACGTAGCGGGATTTGATTCACGCCTCTTGGAAACCGTCTAAGCTCTCTGACCACCTAAGCAATACGTTGTCGTCGGGCTATGTCGAGATTTTTATATCCTTGTTACGGACAACTTATTGTTGGTAGCATCTCTGTAATTGCTATTTGTTTAATACTCGTATACTTTAAGAACGATAGGTACAGGTTTTTTTTATTTGATGTATATTTGGAGACCAGGGATCGAACCCAAAAGATTAATTTTAACAATTCGTATAACTAATCACTGGACCAACAGACCCCACTATAATTTACTACTACAAACGTGCCTTAATCTATTTCATTGTTACTATAAGCAAGGAACAGAAATGTACCGCATAAGTGACGGAAAAGCTATTTTGGTCTCCATTATCCAGAATTGGTTGCGATGGTTTTATGTTTTGATTTTAAGAGTAAAGTTTTTATCGGGCTATAACCATCGGGTGCATTACATTACACGAATCTTTTATGCAGTTTATTTATTAAATAAAATATTTATTAATATAAAAAAGGCTCTAATAAAAAATGTAAATTATATACCTACTGAATGAAGTACTTAGTCAATATATGGAACCTAAGTAATATTTTTAGGCAGGTTATAAATAAGTGTTAAAAGGTTAGAATAGACAATTAATATCTAACTGCTTGTACAATTGCATGTCACGCATATCAATAGGTACCTGACTATAATTTGTATAAAGCGCTTCCCATATACAACTCTTAGCCAAAATTTGTTCCTTGTATGTATGATTAATAATAGATATAAATATAACATAAAATTTTGTATAAGTGTAGTAGGTAAAAGTAAAAAAAAAAATTAATAAATTCGTGACATTAAGTCACATAGGTCCGTATTTATAACTCGCTCTCAAGTCTGAGATCAATCTTGAGATGCCGTTTTCATTAATTATAATTGACCGATCACACAGTTGAGAGCCGCTTATAATAGGGGCCTTAAAGTAACAATTATAATTGCTCAGGCAGCTGTCGTATTTGATTGTGGAGTACCTACATAGCGTTAGGCATAATTATAATGACTAAGCTCGTTCGATGTAAATTATATATTGTGAAATATAAACAATTGTATTTTACTTATAGGAAAATAAAAAAAAGACAGGTTTTAATGAAGTAACGCTAAGTTGTAACAATTCAAAAAATTTACATATTATATTCTATAATATCAATAGTTTTATTAGAGGAGTAGGTTGAGTAGGAAGGTAAAACCTGGTAATAGCAGGGATTAACGCCAGGAAGAACTACAAATATGACTTTAGAAATTTTATATGAAAAACTTACGCAGTAATTCAAGTAACATAAAAATTATAGCTTATTATATATTTATACTCTTTTATAAAAGTACTTATTATTTATTATTTAAGCATATTTTAAAAGATTCATTATGCACGTGCACATGCATCTAATCTCGTACAAAACGCTTAGGGTGGTTTATAACCACGTGGGGGCGAGATTGTATTTCTTGTATTCGGGTAACTTAATTTCATAAATTTTTCAATTAATTAATTATATATTTTATTGAATAAATATCATTCATTCATTCAGAAAATTCATAATTCAAAATAATTCACTACAAATATTATTTTACTAATTTTATTTATAACAAAATTTAAATATTAAAACTATTGAACGTTTATTATATATTTCCTACAGCTACAAGTCTGCAATTAATTTCAAGTGCGACCAATGTGTCTTCCAAAGAGCACTAAGGAGATGTGAGTAGGAATTTGTCAGCTCCATTTCTGTGTGGGCTGTGGGGGTGTCTCCTCACAACGGGGCTTAACGAAGTTTGGAAGCCCATTTTGAACCTTAAAGCTTTCACTGAAGGCGTAATAATGTTGAAATAATATTGGTTCTGAATATACAGTCCCAGACGGACCGGCTGAGTCGATACTCTATGTACGCCGTGTACATAATGCTCTTTTAGAGTTCAAGACTTATCGATCTCTGCTAGATGCGAGACAGGAAGACGTGGTTCCCAATTTAAATGCCGTTAAAATATATTGAGGCTAGTCATAGCGCAAGAGCACTAAGTGTGACTGTAAAATCGACTGGTTGTGGGTTCGATCATCACTCGAGGAGATGAAATATTTGTTAACCTTTATATTTCCATTTCTTCGCTCTTGTATCGAGTAAAAGTGCGGCGTTAAGTTCCGCCACTCAATACGCAATGCCTCCAGAATCTGGTGAAAAATGGGGAACAGAGTGTCTTAACACAAGGTTCCCTTTGCCTACCGCTGATTAAGCTGCCGTGAGGCTGATTTGATTTTAAATATATCATAGGTAGTACAATTCTCGATTCGCTATTTAATTCGATCAGAATTACATTTGGTTTGTCGTGTTACCTAATTAGGATTTTAAAGAGTTACCTAAATACCTATAATAAGGCTCCAACACCTAATGAAAGTTATAAGTATATATTGCTTTACGTTACGTGATCCAGCGACATGATAAATAATCCTTATCCTCTTAATGGTGCTTCATGGAAAAAGTAGACTTAAATAAGCTCATGTTACATTAGAATTAAACGCGATTTTTTTTTAGTAAACAACTTTGAACTTAGCTTCTTTGAAATTACTTTTCGACATATTTTATACGTATTAAGGATATATTGACAAATATATGTAAATAGAGATTCTCTATAAAATATTACAGACCTTTAAAATGTTACGAAAAATATTTTTAAAAAGATTGTCTACCTGACGAGTCTAAGAACAAAACAATCTCGTTCAAACCACTTTTCGGTTTGCACCTGTCTTTATGAAACGGGAACAAGCTACAATGGCACCAGCCACATGGTTCTCTCTAAATCTATTCGAATTCACAAACCAGTCTTTTAATAAGCATTATGTTCGCTTCAAATGCATTTTTATCTTCTAGTTAAATTAAATACACAGTCCAATAAAGGTTTAACATATTTTAAGTAAGTATAAAAATATATTTATTAGGTATCTATTAATTTAAGCGAAAACTGTGATATTAAAATATACAGTTATGTCATTATTACTATATTACTATTATTATAACTTACTATATACTATAAATTCAAAAATAACGGTTAAAATTGCAGATTTTACGAAATTGGGTCTATTGCATCTATTTATGGACCGGCTGCTCGCTCATCAAAACACACGGGTGTGTATAACATCCAAGTCCTTAGGCGTGGTCAATTAATTGAACAGCATATTTATACTTGTAAAATATATTTGTAATGATTTTTATTCAAGAAGAAGACGTTTCTTATGTTATGATTCACAATTAGTCATCATTTCTCACACTCACGCTTTACACAAAGTACCTACATACAAATTTCCGCCTTTAAAAACAATTTGTATAAATTGAATGCGAGGCACACTAGTATATAAAATTAGAACACATTCGTCTGGATTAGGTCCTTTAACCAGTGCAAGCTGAATGTGTGTTTATATTGTTACTTATAAGGGGTATAATAGATATTCTAGAGCTTCCACATGTCTTAAAATTTCTAATATAAAAAGTGTTAAATTAAACAGGGTTATTTATTGTATTACAGTATATATTATTTGCCTTCACTTATAATATATTTATTAAATATTGTAACAAAGTTGAATAATCAAAAAGTTAAGAAGATGAGAGCACGATGACAGCCTTGTAAAAATTGCAATATTTTTATTTGCCAAGGAAATTATCAATTTTATCGCGGCGATTAAATTAATCGTTTCCTATACTATCTGTGTAGGTACATATATACGAGTATATTTACAATCACCCATAACTGATATATATCAACATACATAGTACTCTAAGAGGTAATTTATTTAGTTTATTGTTTTTCTTATTAATATTGACACATTTAAACGTTTGAGGGAGAAAAACGAAATAAACCGGGCGAGCGACTCTACCTACACAGGACAACATCGCTATCGATCGATGTAAAGCGTTCCCCGGCCGGCATTAGCCAAATCGTTTTGTATTAACACAAAGGTGCATCAGATCGGATTTACCTATATTGTTATAGAATATTTTTTACCTGAGAAACACGAGCGTATGCTCAGTGAGCTCCCAAAACACAGTACACCACAACACACGCGAGAGGACGAGCGGCAGTACCGACCCGCCCGAGCTAGAGATGCCGAATGAAAAGTACTATACTTCAGTCCGTTCTTCGTAGTAGCTACCGCATGAACGGCCGATGACATCCAACGAGGGACAAGGACCGATATATAGAGATATCTCACGTACTGGTAGAGTCGCAAGGGGACGTTCCTCACCGAAATATACCGAATTCGGTCGATTTATAAGGAGCCAGCACGTGAATTGCGCACGCAGGATTTCGACGCGTCCTGTCTACCGGTTGTGAATAGAGAAAAAGATTAAGCACACCGTAGTGTGTACGTATGTGTACACATACATACATTCAAGATGGCGATAAGGAAACGCATTGACATTCAATGTAGAGACCATTATCTATTTCCTACATATTAAATGATTTGGGAAGTTAATATATAATATCGATGTATTTATTGTAATAAGTTAACACTTAGTAATTACAATTAGATTAATAAAAAACAACACCATCAGTGAAATAACTTTATTTTATTTAAAAATAGCAAATTCTATAACTGATATAAGAAAAGACTTTCCAAACATTAATTAAATATCGATGATAAAATATATTTATCTATAAACAATATATTTTTCAACAATAACAACGGCAGTGGAATTAGTATAGAAAAATAATTAATATCAAGTACTCTTAATCGAGAAATATCATGTAGAGTTAACGTAGCATTATTAAAATAGTTATTTAAGATAAAATTTATCAAAAAATCTACCAAAAAAAATATAATATTATTTTGTTCAAGTACTTAATGTATTGTGTGGTTAGTGTTAGTCATATCCTATAACTTTAACTAACAAGATAAATTTGACTCTACAATTAACTTCTACAAGATATTTCAATTAACCTCACGTTAAAAAGACTTAGAGGAACATGTAGTATGGCACACATATAACAATAATATAATTATACTAAAAAATATATATTAAAATATTATTGTTAAACTTTAAGGCATATTTAAAAGGAACAACATTACGATAGTTAGCTGCTCTACTTTCTACATCAACACTACTTACAAATACAAGCATTGGGCACTACTTCCAATCTATTTATACCTATAGTCTTTAAACCACGTTTTTATCAACCTTTTTCTCTTTAGACTAATGAAATTTATTAATTTAACATTTTAAATATTCAGCTCATACATTTATAATCATACAATTAACAAAAAATATATTTTCTAATTTCATTGTTATCTATAGAATGTATATATTTTAAATCTCTTTTTATATAAATGAAATTATTTTTAGGTACACAAGTTGAGTTAGTAAGACTAGATAAATACATAAAGGGGAAATTAAATAAATAATAAAAAAGAAATAGAATTTTAATAATATAACAGTATTAGGTATTTTCAAGTTAATATCGTTGGTATTGTTTATAGCTGATCTTTTATTTTTATTAACTTAACTAAGCACCCTTCACAATATATAAGTTCTGGGCGTAACTTAAGATTAAAACTTCGTAAGTAAAAATTAGTTTCAAAATAAAATCCATTAGTATAATTAGTACTTATATGCACGAATATTATCTCATAAGAATGATCTACAAAACTACATAGTACATATATTAGGTAAATGGCAATAAAAATTTGGCATTTAAAATACGTATTTTAAAAGTGCCTCCTAGTGGTAAAGTTACAAGCAGAAATTATAACTGTGTTTGAAGTTGTTACATATATTAAGATTATACAAAAAAGATCAGATCCTAAGAAAAACAAACTGTTTGATATTTTTGAAATTTCTGCAAAATATATAAACACAGTTTCATTATTAATTACCATATTCAATAGAGGCACAGATACACGGTTGACAAGGTACCAATTTAAATAATATAAAATAACCAAGCTATATGTAACCCCAGATATCATACTACTGCAAACCCATAACTATTGCGATTTCTTTTTAAATAACGTCTTTGAAATCTATAATATAGAAGATAAACATGTTTGTACTTTAGACATCATGTGGTGCGGGTAGTTTCTCCCAGGACGGCTCAACTCCCCAAATCTGCCTCGCGTATTCCGCAATAGTACGGTCCGAAGAGAACTTTCCAGAAGACGCGATGTTCTCAATAACCATTTCCGCCCATTTCGCCGGTTTCTAGAGACAAAAATAAATGTTAAATTTTTTTTTGTAACTTTCAGGCAATCCATAAAATACGTTGTATGAATCCTTAAGTTGTACAGTGCTAGTGTGACGTTATATATTTTGCAATTTTACGCCTAATAATGATTACTCTGCCCACCCCATGTCACACAAAGTCTCACATCACTTTATCGATTCCCTCAAGGTATGATGTAATTTATGAATAGCCCTTCTATAAAAAATGTAAAAAACGAGCAATTTTTTTAAAGAAAAATTTATTAACATAATATATAACAAAATATTTGAATGATGACCTCAACGAAATTTTTGATGACAAGTTGTCGAACTGCATTTTTAGCATGTGTGATTCGGTGACATTCGGTTTTTTACAAATATAATTAATATTAAATATCACCTCTACACTAGAAGCACAAAAAATCATATGTACTTATATATATTCACATAATAAAAAACACACATGATAATGTAATACATATCCACGGTTATATAATAACAACTATTTATGACATGGCAATTAACGTTAGTATTTAATTTCAATTTTGAAGAGAAAAGAAGAAAAATATTACTTCACCTTTACTTCAATTTTTTTGTTGTTGTTTACTATAGTACCTAATAAATGATCGATATAATATTTATATATTTAATTATGCATCCTTTGCAGAAGGCAGGAATGTTATCCTTGCCCTAATTTCCCACTTTACTATTTAAAGATAACAAACAACCTTCCTAACAAACAAATGCATATATTTTTATTGAACAACATTTTTTTTAATATTTGAAATGTATCCAAGTTCAAACGGATATATCTTGAACTTGATCAGTCCCCTAGTTTAAATTAGACAGCCAGTTGATTACAAAATTGCTGGCGTATAAAATTGATTATTCGCACGACGGCCGTAGAGAATACGCTGAGGATAAACTGGAACGACTGCAATAACCTTCAATTTAAGCTCATGTATCTACAACATTTACTTTTAAACCAATTATATAGATACATTTCTAAGTATTTTATTGTGAATATAAATTTTTACTTCGTAAAAATTTTGCCATATTTTTGTGATAAATAAAAATTTCCACACAGTCATTCAGTGTTTTATAATAAAAAGTTAAAGCTAAGTGTGTATTTATATTTCTTTCTATTTTTTCAGGCATAATTTTTTGTAGGTAAAAACCTCCCTGAAAAAATATCATAACCAAAACTTTATTCCCTTGGGCCACTTGGTCCTGGGCCTGTATGTACGCGTCATAGTCGGCGAGGTACAGGAACCGGTTATAGTCATAATATTATAGGCTATCACGACGTAATCAGTGCCTGTTGGTAACCGCCGTAGTTATAGGTTCGTTCAAATCACGGTGTTTATCGCTGCCACTCAATACCTAACTTCTCGGATTTGTGTAGTAATTAGAGGACATTATTTCCCCACTTAGATTCTCTTTGTTAAGCTGTTGTTTTTATATTACAGTCAAAGCTTACCTGATACACTTGTGCCACTTTGTCCTGCGCCTGTATGTATGCGTCGAAGTCTGCCAAGTGCAGGAACCGGTCGTGGTGGAGAAGCACGTCGGCGATATGGGAGAAGCGCCCAGGCTCGCCCGGGGAAAAGAATCCACTACGAATCTGCTCCACGCATTGACGCAATTCGGGATTGCGCTCGTAGAACTCGTAAGCGTTGTACCTGATATAATATTTAATTTATTACATTTTATTATGTACCATAAATTATAATATAGGAAAACAAAATGAATTGTATGTTTTTTAAATGGAAATGTAAAACACAAAAGGCTTTCTTGTTGCTATTTTCCGCCGTCATCCCGCATTGTTTCTAAAATTTGGTGCAAAAGTGGGGAGCAGAGTGTCTTAACTTTTCCGTTCCTATTATGCTATGTGCCTATTATGCTATGTGCGGGATCCATCGAGAAGCTAAAAAAATGTGTGTTCGAATGGGCTAACCACTAGACAGAATTACCCCTATAATTTGAAAAGATATTGTACGTAAAGTTCAAGTTCTTGCTTAGCCTTAAATATCGATGTTTGTAAGTCTTTAGTCTATTTTACCATTACTTAACAGATAACGCTATCGCTCATAAGATACAATTCGTATGGTGAATAAACTATACTAAAACAATTTTAATATTATTGTAGTAATCTATACATACAATAAAATTGTAACTGATTGTGATTTGTGCCTGTAAATCTATTAACATCAATGTAATAGAACCCAAAACAATGATTATGAAAATGTTTGTCTGTGTGTTCGTTCATGCTAATCTCAAAATCGGCTTAACAGATACAAGTGCAATCTTCACTATTGTAGTTAAATAAACACAGACACAATGTTTCAAAAATTAGGCGGTGTTTGTAAATGTACTTACCCACGTCGTTGCAAAGCCTCGACATCGTCCACTCTCATACCGAAGATAAACAAGTTATTTTCACCGGCTTCTTCCGCCATCTCTACGTTAGCTCCGTCCATTGTACCAATAGTCAATGCACCGTTAAGCATGAACTTCATATTGCCAGTTCCAGAGGCTTCTGTGCCAGCTGTTGATATCTGCTCGCTTAGATCCGCGGCTGGCATTATACGTTCTGCTAATGTAACGCGGTAGTTCTCCAAGAAGATCAACTTTAACTTGTCACCTACATCTGGATCATTGTTCACCTAAAATATTACTAAATTATTGACCTGTTTGTGGGATAGTTGTAGATCTTGTTTACACACTAAAGTGTGAATCTTCACATTAATTATTTTCAATTCCACACTCTTTAAAGACGGCAAAGCGCGACGTTGAGTTCCTCACCATATCTCAATAATTGGGCAAAACGTCAAAAACGGGTAGTCACAAAACGAAATTCCCTCTGCCTACCCTACTATATACAGTGATACAATGTGAAGCTAAAAACTAGTAACTTACGGTATTGCCAACAGCGCAGGCCAATGCAATGATCTGCTTGGCTATATAGTATCCGGGAGCTGCCTTGCCTCCTATCATAACGGTACGAGGAGTCATCGCAGCTGAAGGATCACGTTTAATACGATTATACAACGTGATAACGTGCAAAATGTTCAACAATTGACGTTTGTATTCATGTATGCGTTTTACTTGCACGTCAAACATGGACGCCGGGTTAATCTTCACACCGGTATCCCTCTCTATCAAGGCGGCCAGCTTTAGCTTATTCTCTTGCTTCACTTTCATCACAGCGCGCTGGAACGCCGGGTCTTTGGCCCAACGCTTCAATCCTTGTAGTTTTTCCAAATGTACAGTCCATTCGTCACCAATTTTATCGCAAATTAGATCGGATAGACCAGGGTTGCAAAGTAAAAGCCAACGGCGAGGAGTTATACCGTTGGTTTTGTTCTGAAACTTCTCCGGCCACATTTCGTAGAAATCACGGAAGACGGTAGCTTTAAGGATATCAGAGTGAATGGCCGCCACACCGTTGACAGCGTGTGCGCCGACCACACAAAGGTTCGCCATGTTGACTCGTTTTTCGCCTTCTTCTTCTATTAATGACATACGACGAAAACGATCGAAATCACCAGGCCAGCGTTTCTCAACTTCCTTGAGGTGAAGGAAATTGATGTGATAAATCAATTGCATGTGTCTCGGTAATACATTCTCTAACATTGAACAAGGCCATCTTTCCAAAGCCTCAGGGAGGACAGTGTGGTTTGTGTAGGCACAACATTTAACCACAAGTTTCCAGGCCTCGTCGTAAGGTACTTTTTCAATATCAACCAAGATCCTTAGAAGTTCTGGGATCGCTAAGGCAGGATGAGTATCGTTTAACTGTATGGCCACTTTATCGGGCAGACTTTCAAAAGTAGTTCGCACAGCTTCACGAGAACCAAATTTCGATGCTTTGTATCTCCTGAGGATATCCTGTAGTGTGGCGGCGCACATAAAATATTCTTGACGAAGTCTCAACTCTTTGCCTTCAAAGAAATTATCGTTAGGATAAAGCACTCTGGAAATGTTTTCTGCCACATTACGATCGAGAACTGCCTGGATGTAGTCTCCGGAGTTGACTTAAAAAGAATATAAATAATTGTCAGTAAAATATTTACTTTGTATGTTACAGTAAAATATTTACCTTATTAAATGTTATAATTATACTTACAAAATTTTAAGTTGAAATCTACAGGACTCTTTGCGGACCACAGGCGTAGCGTGTTCACATGATTATTATTGTAGCCAGGAATGGGATTATCATAAGGCATAGCAAACACTACCTGTCAAAAGTTATAAAAAAAACATATGTAAAGTAATTATAAAAAAAATACAAACAACACAACTGTATACAAACTCCTCAATAAATTTAATTGAAAATTTTTAAATTGGACTAATGAAAAATTCCTTTAGTGAAGAATTGTTTTCAGTTACATACAATATACAAATATACATAGATCAATTTTTGCTCCTATGAACTTAAAAATTATAAGTTAATTAAAGTAGCTGTTGGATTTCATTGATTAACAATTTGTTTTATTAATTATACCTGTGTATCAATCCACTTCTTTCCTTGAGGTGTGTCGACGACACGTCCATAGAAATTAACAGGAAGCATAAATTCTGGACGCGCCTTTTCCCAGGGATTACCGTATCTCAACCAATCATCGGGCTCTTCCTGCTGTTCACCATTTTCTATCTTTTGTGCAAAGATACCGTACTCGTATCTGATACCTAAGAAGTGTAAACAGTGTTCAAAATAAATATTTATATACCTATATAAACAATACTATTATAGAATTACTCCATTACTAATTCAATTAAAACCCACAGTCTCTAAAATTGGCGCGTTCAATCGTAAAATACTATTCAGCTTTATAACATTAGTATAGAAGGATATAAGTTTAATTATTTTTATTTAATACATATAAATAAAAAATGGAAATATGCTTTCATAATATTCTAATAGCTTGGTTTCAATTTAGTTAATACCAGGGCAGCTGAAATTAACAAAAATAGCTTATAATAACTAATGAGCAATTTTTATGGCAGTATTATTGGCAACCTTTAACCTTTAATAGTTGTATCTATAAAATTTTGATATGGATTTAGGTCATTGAACTTTAGTGAGTCACCTTGCAATAAGCATTACTACTATAAAATAATAATATAAAAAAAAACCATTTGATTACAAAATCTTTTGTTTGCGTTCTTGGCGTCATAATTTGTTAGCATGGTTATTATTGGCTGTGTGCCAGCAATGATGTGTCTTGTTTCAATTATGTACGGGACCAATTATATTCAATGACAAAATTAAATGTTGCTTTAAAATAAGACAAGATTATATTTAGTTTGAGATAACAAAAAAAATTATATCCTCTTTCAACTAAGACAATATGAGAGTATTAGAATCAGGCCACATCTGAAATGATTTGGGTATGATTCCCATTTGGAAGAATGATTCTATTTAAATTGAAGCCTTTGTGGTGTATCGGTATAATCATGTGACTGTAAACGCGATGGTTGTGGATTGGATTCCCACTTGGGAGTTTCTTTTCTCTGGTAACAAACTAAAAGTAAAATAATATATAAATATTTAAATCATCTTCACTTTTCTGTTCTGGTAAATCAAATTTGAGTTACATCACACAACACACATATTCTTAATTTAGGGTGAAAAACAAAGGACACTTAACCCCATTGACACTATGTTCGCTCTGCCGAATTTACTATGCCAGAAGAGTGTGAAGCTACTAAAATAAAAATACTTAATAATATTTTATATATACCATATCCATAAGCTGCTAAGCCGAGAGTGGCCATTGAATCAAGGAAACACGCAGCAAGCCTTCCAAGCCCTCCATTTCCAAGTCCGGCATCCTCCTCCAGCTCTTCTAATTCTTCTATATCAAGGCCAAGTTGATAAAGAGCTTCATCAACAGTACCTTGGATACCAAGGTTAATCATAGTATTCTGGAGAGACCTGCCCATATAGTACTCCAGTGAAAGGTAATATACCCTCTGAAACATATGCTTCTATATTATTATGTTTTTTAGCTTGACTTGTATATAGCAGGGTGTGCAGAAGGAACCTAGTATTAACACATTCCATTCCCCATGCACAGCCTTACTGTTAAGACATGCCTTTTGATTTCAAAACTTTGCTTTATCTTGGTACCAGAAATAAGAAATATAATTTACAGCAAGACGCTGTGCCATTGCGCTGCAACAGCCTTTAAGTGTAATTTATTTTAATTACTATAATAAAAATAAATTATACTCATAATTACAAGTTTATTTATACTAAGATTATTTATTTATAATAAGATATTATCATTAATTATAGTTTCTACGGAAAGTTTAAATGGCTTCTGATCTAGAAGAGCACATGTAGATAAATAGATCCAAATGTACAAAATCTGTAATTCTTAATCAAACAGATTCTCTTTCTGTGAATAGAAATTAATTGATCTTAAAACAAAGAAGGTTTAAGAATAAGATATAAGTGAAAAAAATACCTTAAAAAAACAAGTTACAATTTTATTATGAGTACAGAAGAATTTATGTTTAATATGAATATTTATTTATTTGTTTACTATTACACAAATTTGAATGAAAAAAATAAATCTAATATTATAGCTATTTTACTAGTTTGAAGGTAGGTAGGAAGGAATATAATCCATCAAATTCTGTTGGATTAACTTTGCTGAACATATATATTGATAAACATGTGCAAAGAAAACCAATAATTAATATGTAGATATTATAATATAGTAATTAGTCTAGGGTTTTGAACACACAACCTTCACCGCCCCAGTGATATAGCATTAAAATGAAGTCTTTTTACTATTGGGTACATACATTTTTATTGGATTCATTTTATAAAAATCAAAGGTTTGAGTTGTTTTTAGCTTCTTTCTAATATTTACTTTTGTTATATAAAAAAAACAATTTGATCTCATAGCTTTTTAACCATTAGATAATGTACTTATCTCTTTCAGTTTTCAACACACAACATAGCAATAGGTAGTTAAATAAAGTTTAAATTTAAAAAAAAGGTTTACCTTTGGATCCCTTTCATAGTAAAACTGCTGTGTTCGTATCCAACGAGAGACAAGGTGGTCGCGTACTGTGTGGGCCAGGGCAAAATAATAGTCTCTCGGGGTAGCAACATTTCTATCTTTTACCAATGTATAATGTACATGCCGATTAAATGCCTTTTTCACCTCACCTACATTTTCCACGGCTACAATACCCCGGACGGATATTTGCTTTCGTTTCTCAGAGTCCGTTTGTACGCTCATTTTCACTGATTTTCTTTATAATGAGAAACAGTCTTGTACAGCTGCCAAACCCTGACTGAATAATTTTACCGCGATATCGGTCACCTTGAGAAGGTCAAACATATAAGTATTAAGCTCGACAGATAGTTATAAAAGTACTTCTGTTGTATATTGAATAAATGTTTATGCTTTTTATGTCAATTAGTATACTACATTAAGTTTCAAAGTTTTTAACACAATATTTAATAACGGTTTATTTAAAATTGAAAGAAAAATCTAAAACCTTACCGGTATGATTTGTGGGTACAGCAAAAAACACAATAACAAAATGCTTAGCGTAAAGTCACTGTCACGTTATTGTCAATGTCAGCCGTCACAAACCGATCTTTGAAAATAAACACAGATAAGATTTAATAATAATAATAAATTTTTCCCGCTTTTTTGTACATAAGTATGTAAATAAAAAATATAGTATTCAATACCGTAATCTAGTAATATTTATACAGAATAAATTATATGTTGAGATTTCTGAAATGTTTGCTTTACGCTATATTTCGCATAAACAGTCAGCATAGGGAATAGGAATCTCAGTGTGAAGTTGGATACGATGCATTTTGTCTTTCTAGATCGAGAAAATAAAATTCATTCTATTTTAGTAATATATGTTTAAATTTAACAATATATTACTTACTTTTTTAGCTTCACTTTGTATCCTGCACATAGCAGGGTAAGCAGAGGGAACCTGTGAAGCTAGTTTTAAGACACTTCCGTTTTTCACTTTCCGCCAAATCCTGGAGGTATTATGTGTTGAGTGGCGGGACTTAACACCGCGTTTTGCCTCGTTACTAGATCGAAGAAATGAAAATATTACATATTTTCCTTGAGTGGGAATCGAACCCACAACATGTCGCGTCTACACGCTTGTGTGCCTGCGCCACGACTGGCCTCAAATTACTTCATTTATTTATTTAAATTTATGTGAAATAAAATTAAAACAAAAAGGAAAGTATATAGATAACATATAATAGAAATAAAGTACAATTGAATGTTTGTTACACTTTAAGAACATTGACCAGTAAACATCACAGCGAAACTTAGCGTTCATTTCCTTATTTATATCGTATATTGTAACATTTTATTATCATGAACAAATAATATATTTTTAGATGAGATACAAGTTCATGATATAGATTCAAATCAAAGCGCGCTTATAACATTGTTTAGTAAATGTAGTAATTATTTTTAATAAACTGCAATGTTTATTAAAAATAATTACTACGTTTAAAAAACATCTTATACGTTTTTCAACTTAACAGTAATAATATACAAATAGCGATATAACAATGTGTAGAATATTTAATTTAGCATTAGGCTTAACTCTATGTTATTAAAATAAATGATTAATAGAAATATTTTTGAGTCGTTTTATTGACTATATTTAAACTAAAAAATATAATTGAATCTAAATATTACAAATATCAGTGAAAGTACATTTACTAAAAGAAATAAATGCATTTAAATATACTTAAAAATAAAATACCATTAACAAATGGTATTATTATAAAAAAAAGATCTAAAAGTAAGAATATTGTCGATATTCGCGTATGTATTTGATTGTTTCTAAATCTTAAGTTTTAAAATATATGTGGATATAATTTATTTCTTAATTATTTAAAGTAAAATATATATACATTCTGAACATGAAAACAAAAATGGTGGAATATTTCTTTAACTCTATAATTATTTAAGTTTATTGTTTTATCTAAATTAAGAAACATTCTGACTGGACGGATATAAAATCGTTAATGAAGCATATTCATATATATTAAGTTGTCTACAAAATGTAAAAAAGGCAAAATAATATACAATGGCTTTGATTAATGACAATAAATGATGGTATACATTTAAATCAATTTTTATTTTTGTTACTTCAACAGATCAGAACAGAAACAGAATGCCACTTCAGTTGTTCAAAAAATAAAAAATAATAATGAAATTCACACTCCACCAACATTAGTTCTTCGTTTTATTGAAATGTTCAAGAAAAAAATAAATAAGCAACAGAAGATATAAAATTAAAATCTTTTTTTGATGCTATTTTTATTTGCTTTTAAATGTTATTGCTAAAATACTTTAAGTCTGTCAAAATCGCCTTAAATGTATATGTCATTAAATGCCTTATAGTTATAAATTATAAATATTATACACGGGTATTTTATTATCTCTAATTTGTTTACCATAAAATTCTTAATGAAGTTGATATCCTATCTATCTATCCTAACACTTAAAATAAAACAATTTTATGAATTCCTTTTTTTTTGTTGAGAATGGAGTGTCTTAGCACTAGGTTCCCTCTGCCTACCCTGCGAGACACAGTTTGAAGCTGGGAAAAAAATCTTTATAGACAACTTGTATTTTTTTTTAAATAATTAAAAATAGCGCTTTTTCCATATATATTACTGTTTATATATGTGCGGTAAGCATTTTATCGATGTTTTATGACTAAATCGAATAGACGTATTTTGTTTGATATATTATAAACTGGCAGTTTTTACACTTTATATCTATAATTAATTGAAAATCTCGTGCTTGTTTTAGCTTATTAATGAAGAAAACTCATTTATTCGACATGATTAATTATAAACGAATACCAACCACCACCAAGATTCCTTCCTTTGATCAAGTTACGTAACTCATGGTGAGCAAGGTGTTTCTGTTTGAGGGGAAGTACTGTACGGACATATATATATTTGTTCGGGGTACAAGTCTCCTCGGACGCGTATGGCGCGAACTCCGGCGGCAGCGGCGCGGTACTCCATCTCCCCTATAAGTATGTCGTTTGCATACACTGACCATTCAGCAGCACCTCGCATTATTCGGAACGTTGTCTGTCGGATAAATTTGATATGAGTTAACAATAATATAACATTTTATACAACGGTACATATAATAAAAATATAAAGTAACAGAGTTAGAAGATATTGTCATAAATCTGTACGAAATTCAATTGAAAGTAATACGAATATAGCTGTTTTAATATGAAAGCCACATCAGAGATTTTTCGACTTTCAGATGGTACTGAGAAGGTACTGTCAATGGAAATTTTTGAATTTTCCTGTCCAAAGACGAGCTGTCGCACTAACCGAAACACCTGCTAATATAACATCTTGGACAAAACGTCTCAGGCTGAAAATTTCAAGTTCTACATAAGAATAGACCTTAGTGCCGGGTATGAGCTTGGCGGTGCGCTGTCGTCGCTCCTGCCCCCAGGCGCCGAGCCACGCGTTGAGCACGACGAGCTGCCGTGCCAGCTGCGATTCGACGTGCGCGCGCACGTTCACGTGCACGTGGACGTTGGGCCGCGGCCACTCACGTGCCTCGTCCATCAGGTCGAGCGCGAATGAGTGGAGCAGAGGGCGCAGTCTGAATGGAAGTCGATGTAAAGCATTACAAGTGTATATTAAAATTAAATTAAAATCAGCTTCACGCTGTATCCCACACCTCTTACAGCAGAGTGGAGAAATGAAAATATAAATTTTCCAACATGTGTATGTAATATACGTATAGTACTAGATGTTACGTGCCTGGCTCCCGGTGATATAATCCAAATAACTAGGAGTTGCATATGACCCGTGACACATTCTAAGTCTACCAAGTAATTCTGACTGCGGGTACGATGGGTCAAACGAAACCATTAACATTACTATCAAAACCTTATGGCCTATAAACTATATTCGTCTAATATATTCGTCCAATACAAGTAGAATGAGATATTTGGTGACACTCAATACGGAACTTTGATTTAATAACGTAAATGCCACAAATACATAAACAACCAATTTTCAATTTCACTGTTTTGAAAAAGAACAATAAGAAAAGCTATTTAGGTCGCAATAAATGTAAACTAGATAATCTTAAGTGATAGAGTTAATTAAAACTTACGTAGAAGGTGATTAAATAACAAACGACAGACCTGCCATATATTACAATTTGATGTCCTTCCGGAATTCCGTTCGGTAGTGCGGCTATAACATGCGGCTGCCAGCTTGGTTCATTTTCGGCTATTCCAGAAAAACATGATCTCATTGGCACCTGTAAAAAAATACAACATATTATAATATTTTGATAAGAAATAATACATTTAGGGATCCGTATGTCAAAAAAAAATACTGAAACTTTTATAGGATTGCTTTGATCAAATTTTGCGTATTACAAATATGCAGGATTTTCGCATACATATCCAAGATAAAGGAGAAGAAAATTAATATTTATGTATTGGATAAATTTAAATTACGTGCCTCAATAACAAGAGGTGCGAGGGTGGGATATATATCAGTCTTTTGTATCTTCAACGCCGCGTCCCTCACACCGGTCACTTGGATCCATTCCGCGTTCAAGGCGCTCGGATTCCTGTGCGCATAGCTGCAGTAATGCTCTCCGTCTACTGCCCATAATGTTTCCTTCTCGTCTACTAATATTTCTACACTGAATTGTCGACCAGGTTTAAAAGGAAAGAGTCTGAAACGAAGGTTACCGAAATTAGTATTTTTTAGCTTCATGCTGTATCCCGCACACACTATATAGTGTTTTTCCCACTTTATTTCCCATTTTCCGCCGAATTCTGGGGGCATTGCGTGTTTAGTGACGTAAGTCACACGCCGCAGGAAAAAATCTAAAAACTATACATTTGTGGTTAAATGCAAAAATAATAAGTCTTACAAGCGAGGCAAAATTTGGTATTAAAGCCGTTACTTCAGCTGAGGTATCAGATGAAAAGGCTCTGGCTAAGCTAAGCTTAAATTTCAGAAAAATCTCTAATTCTCCAATTTTTGTACGGTACCCTCGGTGGGGGAGCCCGACTCGCATTTCTGTTTTTTTTGAGTAACGATGTGAATTCTGATATGAGAAATTAAGTAAAAAAAATTACCTAAATGCAGTAGTCTCTTCCGAACCCCATTTGTCGTGTCGTTTAGTATTTCTTACAACATAGCACTGTGGAAGACGCACATTGAAGTGAACCGCAATGTCTGAACGCCCAGATTCCACGTCTCCACATCCAATATTTATAGCAAACCTGAAAATATAAGGAATTTAAACTAACACTTATTATCTAATTTCTAAAAAAATACAATTTTTATTTAACGTTTATAAGTCCCATACCACGGTAACTCATCACTGGGTGTTCCCGTGCATATAATATGAGATGCTATGGACAGAGGCTCCGTTAAATTTTGGGTAAATTTAACATCACGCGCTTCCGACAGCTGGGTCTGAAAAGAGATACTAACTTTGAAAAACTAAATATTCAAATCAAAAATTGAATAGCGAATACGTGGTAAAACATTAAAACGAAAAATTATACAAATGGGTCAATATATTATAACTACTTTATTATAGGTAGATAAGTAGGTATACCTATTAAGATAAATAAATATGAAGTGGAATAAATTTACGCTAACAAGGAAAATGTATTGTTTAAAGATTTAATATGGCTTAGTTCACATTATTATACATGTTTTCTCATTTTTATTTTTAAATTGCTGTAGGTACCTAATCGTTCTTAAATATGGCAGGTAATATTATTGTTATATTTTCAATTTTGACATGTTATAGGTATTGCCTAGTATCTTTTGTGCCATTTACGTCAGATACGAAAATTTATCTACTATATCCATTAAGTAGTTGCAAAATGCAATACATTTTATCATATTTATATACGTAAAATTATCTTTAAGTGTGCTTATAGTACGTAGGTAAGCAGAGAAAATCTAGTGCTCCGATACTCCGTTCCCCAACTCCAAATATCGTGTTGGATTTGAACGGGGGAACTCAACACCACACTGTCTCTCAGAGCGTAGAAATAAAAATAATTAATTCAGTTAAGGATTGGTCACACCTTTAACGCCGCTAACAGATGCTATAATGCAGATAAGTAAGCAGAGAAAGAGAGAGATATGTAGTAAGCATTTCAAATATTTTATGCATAAGTAAGTATGTATATTAGTATCTTAGCACAGTAAGGCAGATTATATTAAGTTAAAAGCAAAAGTAATAGCAATAATAATAATTATATTATAGCTGGTTTTTGAGTATGCAGTGCACGACAAATGTTGATTCATTCATGAGGTCATCGTCACGAAGGTATGGGCTGTCTTTAATTGGTGCCAGGGTTAAGTGGTAACGGTGCGCAATATACCGAAACCCCAAAATCAAGTACTATTAATAATTAAATTTTTTTAATATTGGAATTTTTGAA
Organism: Heliconius cydno galanthus; assembly: GCA_036379175.1. Classification (NCBI taxonomy): domain Eukaryota; kingdom Metazoa; phylum Arthropoda; class Insecta; order Lepidoptera; family Nymphalidae; genus Heliconius; species Heliconius cydno. The sequence continues at coordinate 650,123 of JAKRZM010000222.1, forward strand.
TAGGTAGTTTTATCAGCTAGGTTCGGGTAAATCCTTGCGTGTGCTGTTACAATCAATAGTCGTTTTAGTTAGGGTGGAAATGTGCTTTACGACCGACATTCTATTCAAGGTTTTAACATAAGTTAGAGACTAGCATGTCTAGCAAGAAAAATAACTTAATAAAAATATATTTTTAAACTGAACAACTTGAGATATCGAAATTAAGCAATTTGAATTTCCCCAACAAGTTATTGGAATATTATAAATATTTAAATTTAGTTTGAACAGAATTAGTCCTTGCCTAGTCTTGTTACGAAACTTCTTTAGCAAGTACAAATGTTTTATCGGGCCTATAAATAATATACGATCTTATAAGCCGCATTAGTCTGTAATGACATCAGTGACTTTTTTATATCTATTAGTAACCTTCAGAGTTAAAATTAAATATTTGAATGCACCTACATAAAGTAAGAATATTTGTTAATGTAAAAGAGTGTTAAAAAAATTATAATAAGTGCTAGGAGTGCAAAAGAACTTGCATTTTATTTACGTCTTGGTGTTAAACATTTAACATTCACTTGTTTTTCGTTACCGAAGTGATTGGTATTGTTTCTTCACTGTCACAACTATCTGGTGGTCGCGCGCGGCAAAAAAGACGACGACAAAACGCACCACAGCCACATTTGTTTTCGCAGACCATCACAAATATTTGGCAAGTTTAGTATTCATACAAGCTCATCAGACGAGCAGAAGCACACAACTCAAATCAACGACACTGTATTCACACGAAAATATCCGCTCAAATGTTAAAACTACTATTAGCGAATCCGTCCCCGCCGTAATGCGTCCGCGGTCGCGTCGTACTAGTCTGTAGTCTAGTATACTGTGAGAAATGCAAGAAATGATTCATGCTTTTTGTTATCGTGTCAGTCTTAATGTAATAGTTAAACTTTGTATTTACTGTTCATTATTATGTTCGTTCAAAAAATTGTGTTTTATATGTGATAGGCGTAAATGAAACTTAATTTTATTTAATCAAAATAAATCAGCTTCACGCTGTATCCCGCACACAGCAGGGTAGGCAGAGGGAACATAGTCTAACACACTCCGTTTCCCACTTTCCGTCAAATTCTGAAGGCATTGCGTGTTGAGTGGCGGAACTTCACGCCGCACTTTTGCCTCAATACCAGAGCGAATAAACGGAAATATAAATTTAAGTAAATATTTCGTTTCCTCGAGTGGGATCGATTCCCATAAGCATCGCGTTACAGTTACAGTTAATTAATTAGCACCAAGTATTATTAAATATTTCTGTATGAAGGCAAGAAGGCTTCCGTTTACAATTCACATTAATTGTTAAACTCAAATTTATAATAAAGCTTATACAAATAATGTAAATAACCCAAAGTTTGTTCTATTACGTTATTTCGTTTGTTCTGATTCTAGCAAAAAAAAAGCAATTTAAGTATTATTTACGTAAACTATAGTTTAGCCGATGTGACTTTTTGACAAGAATATTAATCAAATTCCTATATTTTTTTTCTTTATACTCTATCCTGCACATAGCCTACCAAAATTTAAAGTATTTGTAAAAAAAATTCTAACAAGTAAAGCTTATTACACTGTTCAAGAATATTTAGAGGATAAATATGTATGGAATTTATGTCTATTGAATGTCATGCAGAATAGTAGGCAGCTAATGTAATAATTAAACTATACCATTGACTTTGAAAAGAGCAACTGTTGAGTTTCTTGCTGGCTCTTCTCAGCAGAACTGCCTTCCAAACCAGTGATAGCTTTTTGTTTATATGTTCATTTAACGATTCAAAAATGCTTACAATAGTCTATTTGAATAAAGGATATTTTGAATTTGAATTTGATAGCCAAATAGGAAGCCTGGGAGCCTGTCTTAAGACACATCTATCCTCTACTTTCCACCGAATTCTTGAGGCATTGAATGTTGAGTGGCTGATCTAAAGTTACCAGAGTGAGGAANCCACACCGCGTTTTTATTCTGATTCTGGCAAAAAAAATAGGCAATTTCAGTATTATTTACGTAAACTATAGTTTAGCCGATGTGACTGTTTGACGAGAATATTTAACAAATTCCTATATTTTTTTTCTTTATGCTCTATCCCACACATAGCCTACCAAAATTTAAAGTATTTGTAAAAAAAATTCTAACAAGTAAAGCTTATTACACTGCTCAAGAATATTTAGAGGATAAATATGTATGGAATTTATGTCTATTGAATGTCATGCAGGATAGTAGGCAGCTAATGTAATAATTAAACTATACCATTGACTTTGAAAAGAGCAACTGTTGAGTTTCTTGCTGGCTCTTCTCAGCAGAACTACCTTCCAAACCAGTGATAGCTTTTTGTTTATATGTTCATTCAATGATTCAAAAATGCTTACAATAGTCTATTTGAATAAAGAATATTTTGAATTTGAATTTGATAGCCAAATAGGAAGCCTGGGAGCCTGTCTTAAGACACATCTATCCTCTACTTTCCACCGAATTCTTGAGGCATTGAATGTTGAGTGGCTGATCTAAAGTTACCAGAGTGAGGAAATTAATATATAAAATTTTTCATTCTCCAAGTCTAAATCAAATCCACAACCATCATTTTTAATTAAAAAAGGTTTGATATGTAAAAATATAAGTATCATTAACTTCAGTTGAAAGGGTGAATTTGGAGAGTAAAATGATGAACTTGAATTATAAGGTAAGTTGTTGTGTCGACTTTATTAATTCTATAAGGTATGTATACTTAAGTAAGTTAGATATGTTGTATTAAAATTAGAATATAAGTATAAGCGTTATAGTGTGTAAGTTACCAAACCAAATAATAACATAGTAATTTAACTGTTCTGTAGTAATTTAATATTAAAATAGTGACTACTATAGTATATTTCGGTTTAGTAATGTAACATTTATAAATGGAATACATGAAGTCATTATTTATTAAAATAAATATATTCTATTCTATTTTCAAACCTCAAAATCGAGAGCATCTTCAGCAAAGTCAAATTCAATAAAATCTCTAGGTATATCACCTTCTTCAACGTCACCCATTTTAAAGCAATTGACACATTTAATACCTTCAGTGGGCATATTTATATGATCACATTTTGCACATTTACAATAATAACATTAGTAAATGATAAATTTTTTGTTGAAAACACTGAAGTGAAGCATATTTATATTTATCACATATGATATATTTAACTTAACACAGAGCTTTATAATAATAGTAAGTGATAAATAAACAAAGACGTTTTTTCAGCAACAAAGAATTTTACAACATAAATATTGATAAGAGATAAACAAATAGCAAATACAAATTAAAATTACACCAATGAACATATACTATATGAATTATACAGTACAGTAAGTCTTTGGAACTGTCAAGTGCCAATGTTAAGCCCCTTTTTTGACTTTTGACAGATAAATGAAATTTATAGGGACGTGAAATCGAATAATCAAAGAAATCATTCCAACGGAAATAGGACGCTTGAATGCCTTGAATTGATTTGCCATCTAATAACTTGAAATATCAAATTATCATTTACATATTGTCGGTTACAACAAACTGAACATCTAAAATTATTTTGATGAGTACTAAATAGTGAAAGTATTAATACTCATCAATATATTATAATATGTATTTTATTAACAACTAAATTGTTTAAGCCTTGTATTGATGTTAGATGTGTTAAAAAAATATAATATTTATGAAATAATATTTATAAAATTGGCAATATATCGAGTAAGTAAATATTTCGTGGGATAATGTATCTGCTTTTATAAAAGTATCTAAGGGGACTTGATGCCCTTTAAAATGGTCTAAGATCTAAAAAAAAAACAAAGTGATCGTCGACTTTGATGCCCTTTAAAATGGTCTAAGAGCTAAAAAAAAACCAAAGTGATCGTCGACTTTGATTACGGATTACGGGGAGTCTACTGGAGAACTGTTTGACCTGTTACCTGCTGCCGAATTTTCTAACCGAGAAGGGTTTTTCAATAGAGTTCGCAGATAGAAAGGCTAGAAGAAGTGAAATTTTATTAGTTTTTTTCATTATTTTTTTTTAAATAGATGGTTATTTCGCTGTACCCATTTCCTTTTTTGTATGTTATTGAATTGTAGTTAGGGGGCGCCGAAAAAACTTCACGCACTGCTTACTAGAGTTATTTTATTATTCACTTTTTATTTCATTTTATTAACAAATAATAAAAGCTTGTTCTTAAAAAAGGTTTTTTCTTTTATTTTATTATACTTTTATGTACAGAATTTTATTTTACATATACGAGAAGAGATTTACTATTTAATATCCGAATATTTTTGAAGTAGTTGCCAGCGAAGAAAAAACAAACATTTAACTAATAAATACACCGAATAAATGCTTAAAAAATAACACACGTTAGTACCAATTCCAAAAGTAACGGATTTTCAATAGTAATTAAGTATATCAATAACTTAACTTATTTTTTTTTTAATTTTCCTTGCTTTGAAATAATTGAAAAAAATTGATGACGTATGTAAAAGCTACTTTTACTATAAAATAAATTTGTAGTTGTTAAATAAAATAAAGATTTTCAATTTATAAACATATATTTAGAATATAAGAAAAACTTGATTATGTATTTGATAAAATCCAGTTTGTGTAAGATGATACTCGTACGTTCACACCAGGGTAAGTTTCATTTGCACATTGGAATCCCCAGGAAGTAACACCGACAAGAGCATCTCCTTGATGAATGACAGGTCCGCCAGAATCACCCTGGCAAGCGTCTTTGCCACCAACATCAAGAATACCAGTGCAAAGCATGTCTGGAGTAACATCTGGCCATCCACCAAACCCAGGTTGAGTCTTTAAGAATGCATAACGCGCGACACAGAGGGGATGATTAATGACATCGACACCAGCGTGTAATAGTACTGGAGAGGAAGGACCTCCTACCTGAAAAACAAATTATCATATATGAACAATTATTCAAAAATTACAGTTTGTATCTGGTTTTAATAACATAAGTTTTAATTCAATGTATTTGTCTCTATAAAATATACCATAACTTAATATTAAATATTAAAAAAAAATTACCCGAATATGCCCAAATCCTGCGACATATACACGTGCATTGTCAAGTAAAACATATTGGGGACCAGCGACGCGCGCAACGCCGATGCTGTTGGATAACTGAGCACGAGTTGAAAGTTTGACAATAGCAATATCGTTGAGTAGATCTCTGTTTACATAGTGTTCGTGCATTCCAATATTGGAGACAGCGTGTACCGAACCCCCAGAGTTAGCTTGGGCTGAGCCGAGACGTACACGCCATTGACTGGGATTATCACCGCTGTAATAATAATTCGCATTTTTAATAATTTTAAAGTGTTATGTCAAACTTAAGAAACAAAAATATTTTTTTTACAAAACAATGCAGTGGCGAGTGTTTAAGTTTTAATTTCGTTACCTCAAATATCCTGCATGTATTCTATATTTATTTTAAATTTCCACTTGAAGAAGATAGACTTACTAGAAGCAGTGCGCAGCTGACACGATTGACTCTACAGTAAGAAGGGTACCACCACACCATGGCTCGAAATTAACTGCCCAGAAGCTGTATTGCATGTTAGCCAAAAACGGGTACTGCTGGATGCTAACTGGGTCACCACCAATGATGCGACTAGCATCTTTGGGTGCCGCTATAAAAAAAAACAAAGAAATTAAAAAAAGTTTATATGAATAAACTTAAAAGTCATATTACGAATATTTATAACATACTAAAGTGTTGACAATAAATTAAAATATTTTTTATAGTAGGTAAGTGCGTTATACATACTTATAATTTATTTTAACTTACCCAGGGCGATGCCGGTAAGGGCTAATAACAAAATAATTGTGCGACTCATCGTCTCTAGTGGCACTACTGATTTTTTTGTCAAATTCGTTCAGTTTATATACAATTTTTTATCGATAAGTACTTCAAATTTATCGTTACGAAAAATAGCAAATCATGTAAAGATTTACTCTACGAACGTTTTAATATGTTTATCTCTTACTTAACAAAATAAGTAATTAGATATTATCGTTATAAAATTGTTTAATCTTTTAATAATAATAAATCTAACCGTAATAATATTATTTATTATTAAATTGCAAAATATTGATATAAATCTCAAACTCTCGAAACATCTAACAAAGTAGAAGAACATTAGTACCTATATTAAAATGTGAGTTTTAATACTTTATAGGTTTAGGATAGTAATCTAATATTGAATTTTATTTCATATTAATTTTAATTATTATTTTCTGTATAGGTAATTAAACTAACTGTATATAACAATATACATAAAGTGTTTAAGCGTATAAAAGTCCTCTCTCCTTTAGTTCCTTCTATCTCTAGATAGATCGCATGTTCTTCTTCACATGATCAGAATGTTATGTTATTTCTCGGGAGCAGGATGTTATCCATACTGTTCCCGAGAATAATCCTGAAAGCCGTGAATCAACTCCTAGACCTAGAGTCCATTGTATACCAGGCCGAAGTCAGAGAGCGAATCTATGATTTTATTTCAAACGCTAAAGTCCGTAAGTTCACCCCCGTAGTTTAGTTTACCTCCTGGAGATGCTATATCCCAGATTTATATGCCTTTGTGCATTCAAGGGATTCTTTCCCTGCCAGCATATCTCTCCTCTCCTAGTAGTCTGTTACTTGTACAACCAGTCTGAACCTATCCATCGATACGAGCGGTTGACTTTACAAATAAACATAAATCTAATTAACAAATATATAGGTAGTTAATATGAAGTGAAAGTTTTAGATTATTTAAGTTTTAGCGGGATATAGCGGGATGTATAGAGTATCTAAGCACTTGGTTCCCGTCTAGGCAGACGGGTGCTTAGATACTCTGTTCTTCACTTTCCGCCGTATTCTGGAGTCATTGCATTTTATGTGGCAGAACTCAACGCTGCGCTTTCCCTCGACACCAGAATAAGTAAAAGTCCAATTTAAATCGGTTGAGAAGTTTCTGAGATTAGCATGATGCAAACACATAGTTATCTATAACCCGACAAAAAAGAACTTTATTTTGAGTTTTATTACACTGATGCCCTCAATAATAGTTTTTCTCATGTATAAGACATCGAGCCGTTACGATTTTGATACATTGTATTTGAAAATAAAGGTTATGAAATAAATCAAGTCTTTGGTATACACTTTATTTAACTGGAATGTCCTAAATAAACATACAAATTATAACGATATTAACGTTACACTATAACTTATTCAGTTCGATTATATTTTTAATTTATATAATGCAAATTTTGAATCTATGGCGGTAAACAATAATACTTTGGTCGTTGAAATGTTTACGTTTCTCGTAAACTGTGAATTGTTGACGAAAGTTCACTACAACTAACAGGTGGGGAAAATCTAGATTATTAAGTATTATGTTTAGCACTCCTGCTTTATATTCAAATCTACGGAGTACCGCGCAGAATGTAAGCTTCAAAAAGCATTTTAGTTAAGATTACAGTAGTGTCATTTATCCAAAGTAATTGGATGTTCGGATAATCGAACAGTATTGATTCACCCAAATTTATATGTCACAAGAAAATTAAACCATATTTATGTGACATACTCGGTGTTTATGATCTAGCATAAGGATAACCAACTGTTTAAGAAAATGGACTCAAATTTAACATCGAAGATTTTCTGCGGATCAGACGTTTCTCGATCAGAGAACTGCGAGGAGCTGAGGTTGGACTACCTTGGCTTAGTGTCTTTTATGAAATATACTGCGCATAAGTAACGACTCTAACCGAAAACAGGGCCCGAGAAAGGGTACTGTTAACTGTATTACAGTAATAATAAATGACGTAAATGAGAAAGTAAATGACGTAAAATGTACAAATAATTACATATCTTGAAACACATCTATAATAGTATTATGTAGGTACTGCACGAAATTACTGAATGTTAATCTTTTCAGTCTTATTAATTAATCAATGAAAGATACTATCGGATGTATTTAGGTTTTGGGTGTTTAAGGTTTATTTACAGAAGTCAAAGAGGAATTCTCAGATAAAAGTATGTGTGCTTGTGTTTGCACAATGTAGATCATATAATTACGATCTTTTCCATTAATTTAAAATAAAAATATTAGTATCCATTTGTTCGACGTGTTTTTGAGTGTTTCTTGATGAACTTAATAGTAATCAAATTGTAAATTGACCGTAAAGAGTTACAAAAAAAATCATTAGCAATAATTTATTAATTGACAAAATCTTATAAATACATACATTTACACGTGAAAAACATTACACTAGCGTTTGGAATATGGTTAAATGACTTAAACTAATAAAGCTTTCATTTTACGTTTACATAAGTTAACTATGAGATTCTAACTTATATACATGAAATTAAATAATTAAGGTAAAGAGTAAACAATAAACTTATGCCCATACATTTACATCTAGAGAAAGCATTTAAAACTTAAATGAGTCTAAAAATAATTGAAAATATGTAGGAAAAATATGCCAGTAATAAATATAATTATTCGATATCAAAAAACCCACAATCAATAAACACGAGTTTTCCTAATCGGCTTGAAAATACAGACAATATTTTTAATCTTACCTATAAGCTTAATCAATTTTAAATACCCATAATGCTCTCTCAAGACATAATGTATGTACAATTTACAAAAATATGTGTAAACTTAATATACAAAATATTTATGAAGCGCTCTCTTCTTAGAGCGCTCTCTTCTTCGTGCCACGATCGAACGTTGTAGTGGTTGTGGGTTCGATACCAACTTGAGGAAAATAAAGATTTATTTATTTTCGCTCTGGTAACGTGACAGACCAGGCGTTAAGTTCCACAACTCAACACGTAATGTCTCGACAATTGGGCGGTCCCCGGAGTTTTAATACTTCCGGTTTCTATTTCTTCAGCCTGCCCCGTTATATTTGAGAAGAAATAAAAAATCAAATCTCACTCACCATTGGCCTCTAAACAAAAGCCGAATTTGCATTCGTATTAAATATTAGGCAAATATTTAATGATTTTTTTTATTATTATTTAATTACATTTAAGTCGTATTATGAACTCTAAGTACACTTCAAGCATTTTTTAATATTTTGTAATGATTTTATTTATTAATGCGTAGCAAAAACTTTTTACTTGAATCAAAATTTGAGTGTATGATTGTGCTAGCGGTCTTATGGTAATATTTGGCAGGGTCCAAGTCTGTATATAGTATAGACTAAAATACAAATTAACTACTTAAATAACACTACAATAAAAGCACTATTTTTATAAGGAAAATGTTACATATTGAATATTTTGTCACTTTTTTAATTTTGTTCTTTTATGGGTTACTTTGAATAGTTAGGTTTGCGATAACTAAAAGGCGTTATATGATCCTAATCTAAACTTATTAGAAGCCGAGTAGAAAAAACTATAGTATATTATTTTAGTACACAATATACCTACAACAGGTAGACTTAACACTGTAATAAATAAATAACATTACCAAACACTTTCGTATCAGACTATGACAGAGCGTAACTTAACGACGCATATAGAACTAGAGGATCGTAACAGCAACGTCCATTAAAGTATATAATAATGTAAAAAACAGCGTTGTTTTAACAAACAAAAAAATACTTATACGCCAAAACAATAGTTTCGCTGGAAACTCGAAAGGCACAATTCATAAGATACAGCTTGATTTACATGTTTATAGTTAAACATTTCACATAGTTATTCTTTGGATATTATATTATGTTATATATTAAATATTATTCAAGTACTAGATACCATTTCCGCCAACACTAGGTATTGTGAGTTGACATGGACTGGGATTTTCTGAAAAAAAAAAGAAAAAGAAAAAATATATTATTACTTAAAGCCAGGCCAGACGTGTAGATTGCGGGTTCGATTCCCACTTAAGCAAATGAGATATTTAATATTTTCAATTCGTCGCTTTGCTGTCGAGGCAAGTGCGGCGTTGAGTTCCGCCACTCAACACGCAATGACTCCAGAATTTGTCGGTAAGTAGGCAGCGGAGTATCTTAACGTTAGGCTCCCTCTGCCTACCCTTCGGCCTGCCACAAATGCCGGACAATGCATGAAGCTGAAAAAACAATACTTAAGAAAGAAAATGTCTCTGTTAGACTGTATTTCCTAATCGAGAGTTCTTATACGACTTCAAAACACCAAGCATTTGATCTTTAAATTTTGAATGTGACTTAGTGCACTAGGCTAGGTCACTAGTAGGAAAATATTAAAATATTTTCTTTTCTAGTGTTTCTTACAGGAATACACATAAAGGATTTAGTTTAAATTTAGAGTAGAATTATGTAATTGCCGCTATAATATTTATGCATCTCTCTTTATCCCTTATACCCCCTCGCAATGTAGGAGAGAATCTAGTGTCACTCTGCTCTCCGAAATTTAAGAATTTTTTTCACTCTTACGCATGGGCGTAGGAATAATGGGGGCCTGGTGGGCGTGTCCCCCTCAGAATCGTTATGTGCCCACCCCAGAAATTGTAATAACAAAAATTAGCCCTAAAAATAAGAAAATCTATTTTAACTTAATTTTAATTGCACCGTCCCGTCTTGCTGTCCACGGCAGCCTCAGCTGAAATATTTTAATCTTAATTTATTCGATCATATCATTACTAACAAAGAAATCGAGATTTAATCATATCTACAGATAATTAAATTTTAAAAATATTTATGTGACGACGTAAAAACCTAAAGGTCTTAATCACTGAGGTGACATTAAATTAAAGTCCAAATTACAAGTTAAATTAAAGATGATTGTGGGTTCGATTCCCACTCGAGCTAATTAAATAGTTAATATTTTCATGTCTTCACTCTGGCGTCGATAGAAAGCGCGGCATTTAGTTTGGTCACTCAACATGCCATGCCTTTAGAATTCGGCGGAAATTGGGAATGAACTGTCTTAACACTAGGTTCCTTCTGCCTACTGAGCTCTACGCGGAATATAACGTGAAGAAAAAAATATATAAACTTTCTTTTCTTAAATTTAGATGTTTTTTTATAATAAAATAAAAAAAAACTTTCCATATACATGGCTGTAATTATTATAAGGATGTTTGTGAAACGACTGTTGCATTTTAAACTGTTTGCAAATGATATTGTTAAATTACTTATAAAAATGCCATATTAAAATTCAAACTTATAAAATATTTTAATAGCATTAATGGATTACGATAAACTTATTAGTTAATTTGTTATTTAGATACGGTGATACAACTTGGTTTTTTTTATTTCATAAGAGCATTATTATAATCAATATTGTTAGTGTACTATGTCTTTAAAATAGTGATAGTTGTTGAATAATCTGATTTATATTGTAATTGGACGTAATCGTTATAAAAAGATTAGATTATATTTTATGCCCATAACACTCCATTTGTTTATATATATTATTTTTATTATACAAACAAATAGGAGTATTTTACATATACGTATATATTTTATATCTGATCCTTGAAGTGATTATTTAAATTTAAATGCTCCACCACATCAATTAAAAATAAGCAGAAGACAGAGAACATAATGTTTTAATATATATTTTTTGTTTGAGCCAAGATTTCGAAAGCTTTTAAAAAGTTAAGAAATATATTGTATTAGGAAATATACATTGACAAATGTAGATGTGTGCATTGTAGAGGCCGTAGTGGCACAAATGTGTGAATGTAGACACGACACTTGTCGATTCCATTCCCATTCGGGGGAACGAAACATATAATATTCATATATTTCTTACTATTTTTTAAAATTTTATATTATCATTTGTTTGCTCTGGTATCAAGGCAAAGGGCGTCGTTGAGTTCCGCAATTCAATATAATTATATATTCCTAGCTACAATAACAAGGACGAAGCGCGTTACATACCACATACCGTCACTGCTTGTCCACGGTGCGCTTCAACCATTGCGTGAAGTGCCTCAGCTGGCACACGGCGCGCGCGGACTCGTCGCGCAGGCGCGCATTGTGGCGGCGCAGGCGGCGCACCTCGTCCTCCAGCGCGCGCCTCCGCCGCGCCGCCGCACCCGCCTCTGCCTCCAACGCCGCCACGCGCGCGTCCAGTCCGCACGCGCACGAGCACGCGGCACGCGGGCCCGGGCTGTCGCCGGTTTGGGCGTCGCTGTTCTGTACGAGAAATAAAATACAAGTTTATAGCTGTGTCTGGCAGGAGAATCTGACGTTGGACCTTTCATCACAATACGTCACTCAAATAACATTCGGCAAAATAAATTTAAATTCATTATGTATAAATTGAAACGTACTTCCGTATGCTCAGTTTGAAAAATATATTAGCTTTTTTTATACCTATCAATTATGCTCTGGTAACAAGATCAGTTGTGGCATTACTTTCGCCACTCAATACCCAATGTTGCAAACATTCAGCAGACAATGGTGATTCTTAAATATACCAAATATTTAAAATACATAGTCTCAAAAAAACAACAGATTCACTTACTACAAGCATAAAATAAATAAATTAAATAAAATGGAGAACGGAATACTTAACACTAGGTTCCCTTTCCTACTCTGCTGCTTGTGGGATACAGTGTGAAGCTATAAACATTGTTATCTATAACTGATTACGTTATGACACGGTTTAAAACCTTTGTCCTGTTTTATGTAATACATTCTGCCTTGAAAATTTAATCCAAATAAAATTAAACTATAATAATCATAGATACATAATTTTAATCAATGGATACATAATTTTAATCAATGATAAAATTAAGTATACATAAATCATACGTGAAAATATTTTGTTTTAATTGTACATCATGTGAATCGTTATCATCATATCTGAATAATTTAGAAGCATACTAAATATAAGAGATGCTAAAAAAAGGTTTACCGCTTTTTATTCCTAACAATATAAATATATTATTTAGTACAGCTATAGTAATATTTAATATATTACGTAGTATTGAGGCCAGGCACAGGGTCACAAAGAGTGACTGCAAACGCGGCAAGTTGTGGGTTCGATTCCCCTTTGAGGAAATGAAATATTTTATATTTTCATTTCCTCGTTCTGTTAACGAGACCAAGCGCGGCGTTGAGATCCATAATGCTAAAAATTAAATATACTCACAGTTATGTCAGGCCAGTTATCGACACTCATTTCGGTGGCCGCGTCAATAATTGGCGGATCCGAATTGTCCATTGATGGATACTGGTGTTCTTCACAAATCTAAATTAAAATATTCGTAACGTTTATCTATTATGTACTGGTTAGCAATTTTACGTAAAAATAAAATAAAGTACTTGTAAATGTAATATTACATTTAAGTCCACAAATTACCATAACGTACTTAAAATTATAAGCTATTTATAATACAAAGTGCTGTTATTTTGACATGTTACAACCCAAAGGAGAAAATTAATTATTTTTGAATGAAAAAGTATCTTTCACCGTGAAGTACTTTTACATGTGTGATGCAAAGAGAGGTAATGTGTTTGTCAGTCTATGTACGTATCTACATAAAGCTATGACTTATTATTTGAAAAATTATTGAAATAATTGCTGCACATTAAAAAGCATTTACCAAAGTGTTTGCATTTTATAGGGTACAAATATTTTGATATTGTAAAGTTATCCCAGCATAGGCCGTAAATTAGGGTATTACCTAATACTTGCGTGAATGTTAATAGTTTTTAAAAAATACTTCTAGAATAATATAAAAATATCACCACTATTTTTTTTTGCTACTCTTTGAAAGATTTTGTTAAAAGTAAAATTTTAGATAATTTATTATTTATTCGATCTTATTTCCGAGATTTGATCCGCCGATCGCGTTACATCCTGTACGTGCAAACAGTTAAGAAGACTAAAAAATAAACAATTTATCTATCACCACCATGCTAAAACCAAGTGTGGCGTTAAGTTGCGTGGAGGTGCGTACCTGCAGCATGGCGCGTGTGGCCGTGTGTACCAGCGTAGCCCAGTCCAGCGCGGCCGCGTCGGGCAGAGGTAGAGGCGCGGGGGGCGGCGGACGCTCGCCCAGCTCCGCGTCCATCAACCGCATCAGTTCCTCCTGCGTCAAATAAAATCATGTCGTGGCTCAGAGACATAAGCGGGTTTCGATCCCCACTCGAAGATTTTTTTTATATTTATATATTCATCTCTACGCCCTGGTGTTGAAGCGTTGAGTTCCTTAACTTAACATTCAATGCTTTCAGAATTCAGCTAAAAATGAGGATGGACCAGTATTCTGTTGCCGTTACTGGCCTCTACAGCGTCACCGATTTTACAATTTGTGCCCCTGCACCACGACTGGCCTCAAATTTAATATTATTAGTAATATTTTAATAGTAAAATTAATTGTTGACCTCATATCAACACTAATATTATCTATGAAAGGTGTTCCGCAAACCACGTGATTACGCGAGATTGAAAATTTCCTAGTCCCACATACTAATACATTGATCATATTGTGTGCAGTGCATTATAAGTGCACTAAAATAATCCATATAATTTCATACCGTGAGCGAAGAGTGCGCAGAGTGCGGGCGGCGTGCGTGGCGCGGGGACGAGTCGTCGTGCGAGCGGCGCCGCACCTCCGCCGCGCCATTGCTGGCCGCGTTGCCCGACGTCGTGCTGCGGCCTGATCCACCTTGAATGTGTAACAAATTTTATATTGTTGTAGCTGTAGAGTAGAAAGAGGGAATCTGGAAAACTGATGTTAAGGCACTCCTTTCCCATTAATACATTTCAGTTTCTCATTTTCCAATGAACGTTAATTCGGTGAAATTAAATATTTTTATTTCTTCGCCCTGACAACGAGGCAAAGTGCGACGTTGAGTTCCGCCACTTTATAAAAGAGGGTAAGCTGACACTTTTGTCTGTATTATAAACATAAATAAATATTTAAAATCCTAAATACTGCGCCACGACTGGCCTCATTAGAGAGAGGCACAAAGTGTGACTGCAAAATCTACTGATTATGGATTCGATCCCCACTCGAAGAAATTAAATATTTGTTTAAATGTATATTTTCATTACTATGCATTACTATCATTTGGTGTGCAGAGTGAAGCTGATTTATTTATTTAAAATACAAACCGGTGCCGTATCCGGAGGTGTCGGAGCGTGGCGGCGACAGGCGGCGGCGAGCCGGCTGCTGCGCCCACGCCGCGCCCGCCCCTCCCCCCGTGCACGCGCTCTGGCACTCGCAGCGCGCTCCGCCCGACAACGTGAGACGGATCCACAGAATAATACAATACATATGAGAATACAGTAAACGATATATTTATTTGTAGCGTAGCCAAATATTTTTTTTAAATTGCTGTTCAATAGTAAAAAAATGGCAAAAGTTTTTTTGAAAACGTAGTGGGGCACGAAGCCACGTCTCTTGGCACGACCAAACGGCCTCACCACTAAGCCATACATTCTTATCAAACCACATTGTAATTTTTGTACACTTTTTTACACTGATATACAAAGTCGCAACACCCAGAGATTATTATTCTGAATTACCGTTTCCCAAGAGAGGTTACTATTTATTAAATATTTTTATATTTTTTTGCTTATGTTACAATGTCTAAAAATACAGCAGGGATTTTCTTTGTTTATACAGTGAAAAAAATACTAACAGTAACCGGATCAGAAGTCTTCAGTAAGTCTACGAGGTGGTCATGAGGTAGAGCCACGACGGCCGCTCGACACACTTCTAGGAGGCGAGCGCCGCGTTTAACGCCGGCGCGTGCAGCTGCACCGCCGCTTTCCACTTGTGTTACTAACCCATCTGGTTGTACGTGGAACCCTGTAGAAATTGGAATAGAATATAAATGACTTGAAATCCTGCTAACAGCCTATTAAGCAACTTACCAATAGAGATAACAAACGTTTTTATAAGACTATGAGTATACATGTATTTATTATCAGAAGGTATTTACAATTTCGAAAATAGATTTATAGTTTTATGAATTTAAATAGAGTTCGATTTTGTATATTTTTACGCTTTTGATTGGTATAAAAATAATAAAAATAATAAAACAAAAAATTCATTTAGCAGGTTTACACTCTACGCCAATATTTAAAATATTCTATATTATTATGAATTTAAAATATTCTTCAGCACATACCAAGCTGCGTGGCGCTCCCGCGTTCCAGCGTGAGCTCGGGTAGCGCGTGCGCATGCGCCGCCACGCCGGCTAGGCGGCGCAGCGCGTCGCCGCACGCCGCGCGCACGCTCTCGCCGCGGTGGTAGTAGATACGAGTCCACGCACTGCTGGTCACCCATCCTGATCAATGGAAATGGTTATATATTCATTAAATTATTCTGATTTTCTTGTGATTATCATCGAAGTTTCACCACAATAGTTTTATTAATTTTATAGTCCTTGTAATTAAATCCATTATTTAAAACGAACGCATGCATTTATCGAAATTAATATAAACATATAAAGTTGTTACACAAATTATAAGCAAAATTACTTCTTATAACATAAGTCGAAGAAAGGAACTATCGTGTTTGCAACTTTTACAGATGTGACAGATTATAATTCTTACAGGATAAAACTTCACGGTTTTTTTTGTTAACGTTTATTAGTGGTATAACCACTAAAATAAAAATAGTATGGCGTATGTAATATAAGGAAATAAATGTTATCAGTTTATAATAACATTTGTTCCCTTTAATTATAAAATCACCTCAAATAATAAATTTAATGGACATTATTGAGCCATTATAATGATATTGAAATCTGAATTTATTCAAAAACTAAGTGACTATCTACCTATAACTAGTAAATAAATAAAAACAATACAATACCTAACAAAGTATTTGTTGGAAGAACTAAGACAATTTGTCTAGAAATTTCTTCTACAATAACTACAGTGTCAGGTGATATGCCCATGATGCAATCGAGTATTGTCCCTCCAGAACCTTCGTCTTGAACTTGCACCTAAAACATTTAATATTCATTTCAATTTTTAAAAAAGTTTTGTGAGTTTCTTAGCTTCCTAGTATATAGCAGGGTGAATGGTGGAAACTTAGTGTCAATACACTGTTCCCGACACACCATATTTCAACATTGCGTGTTGAGTGACAGGACTCAGCGTCGCGCTCTTATTACCAGATCAAAAAAAATAAAATATGAAAAATCATTGTATCGTATTTGGAACGTACGTTTGTAACCTCTATGGTAGATGGATAATGCGTTCGGTCGCCATTCGATAGAAAATATTCATATTTTAATTATTTTCACTTCCGAGTTTGATAATTATAATATATTAAAACATATAAAGTTAAAGATATAAATAGTTTCCTTACATGATAACAGAGTGCTCCACCGACCAACACGTCTTTAGTATCCTCGGGTTTCTGTACAATATTGTTGTTATTGTTGTTTGAGTTGCTGCCGCTTTTCATCAGTAATGAAGAAAATATCGCTAGAAATATGCAAGTTTATATTAATTTAATCAATTCCCTAATATTATTATTAGGGGTAAGTAAATTTATATTTAAAAACTAACGAAGAAACTGGAGGAGGTTCTCTATTTAACGCGTATATATTCTTACGTTGTATCCCGCATTTAGTAGATTAGGGAGAGAATCTAGTGCACTGCATTCTCCACTTTTATCCTAATTTTGAGGATTTGAGTTGTTGGAATTTAATGCCGTGCTTTGCCTTGTTGCCAGAACAAAAAAATTATAATACATATATTAAGGATAAACAAACAAAAAATAAATAGCGGCTTTGAGTTACGCCACTTAACATGCAATGTCTGCAGAATTCGGTGGAAAATGGGGAACAGTGTTTTAACGTTAGGTTCCCTCTGCCTATCCTGTCGTATGCGGAGGATACAGCTGATTAAATTGGGAGGATTAAAAAACTTACAAAATTTTTGCCCAGTGTCTGTGGTAGTAGCAGTAACATGATTTTTAGCTAAATCCTTGAGGTACTCTTGTCTTGTGCGCGTCGCCATCGTACTGAACTTGGGGGATTGGATAGCAGCATTTTCCCCATTAATAACCTAAATGTTTAAACAATTAATTATTTAATTACTGAGACTCAGATCAGTCTTTAACATGCATTAAATCAGTCTCATAGTTAAATAACAAAGTTGCAATTTGGCATGTAGGTTCCATAAAGAGTGAAAAGAAGGAAATTCCTCAAGAAACGAAAAACCAAATTTATGTTTTATTAAACTCTTTAACATCACATAATAATAATCTTAACACGCTTACCTTACTTAAAAGCAAATCGGTGAACGCTTCACCTTTCGGATATACCGCGCCATCTTTAATTGGTGGTCCGAACAAAGGCACTTCTTTAGCACGACTCACAGCTATACTATAATGTGTGTTTTCCGTACAAGGGTCAATCACTCTTACAACAACAAAAACATGTTGAAACTGAGATCTGATATTCCTTGGTGTGAATGGTGCAGCACCTGGTTCTTGGAAGACTATTGTCACTATATCATTACCAATATGTCGCTTCCTCAGCAATTGCTGTCGATTATTCGGTGTGTATGGAAGCATTGTTGACACGTGAAACATTATCTCGCAGCCTTGATAAGTTGTATATACAGAATATAGGCCAGTGGAGTCCGTACGGTTGTCGAGACCCGCCTTGTATTTGTCGAAATCTTTTAAACGCACTGTTTGTCCCAACATTTGTAGGAATTCGACGAAAGCGGGCCCCGCTTCTTGATTGTTATACATTTCTTCTTCGGTAGATTGCCCACTTTTACAGTACATGACTCCCACTTTGTAGTGTCGTGTAACACGCTGTTCGTCTAGACGGAGCAATTGTTCTTCGGCGCCTCCGTTTGTTATTCCCAATCTATAAAAAATAAATTTTCATTTAAAACTTGTGAATGCAATGTGTTTCATTCCGTAGTATACGTACTCGTACATACGAATACATACGTGATTTCCACTGGAAATAATAAATTATTTTAATTTTTGTTGCACCGGTATCAAGAGAAAGCGCGGCGTTTAGTTCTGTCACGCATGGCGGACGGACGGAGGGACGTGTCTGGTTAGAAAATTGTGTGGTGCATGGGGAATGGGGTGTCTTAACACTAGTTTTCCTCTGCCTTAGCCAAATAAATTAAATAAGCAGAAGAAGAGAAGACAACAAAATGAAAAAAAAGAAAACAAAATATAGCTGAAGTTTGTTTATTTGGACATGTGCTTAAGAACTACTGGCTGAAATTGAAAAAAACTTTTTTTGTTGGATAGTCCATTTATCGAGACGTCGCAACCTACAGCCTACATTACAACTTACAACACAAAATTGTACCAATTTGAGTAAATTTATAAATTACATTTTTCCTAATAATGACATAGCGGACGCGCGCAGCTTCGCTTGCGTATTTAGGGGTGAATTCCAAAAAACCACGAAACATGTGTTCAATGAAATATTTTTAAGAGTCTAAATTTCAAATTTTATAAAAATCGGTGGCGATTTAATGATTTTTCCATACAAACTTTCAACCCCTTATTTGCACCCTGAGGGGGAGAATTCTAGAAAACGATGAAACACGTGTTCAATTAAATACTTTTAAAAATCTAAATTTCAAATTTTATAAAAATCGGTGCCGATTTAAATTTTTTTCCATACAAACTTTGAACCCCTATTTCACCCCTTTAGGGTTAAAATTTTTCAAAATCCCATCTTAGTGAAAGTCCAGATTACGAAAGTAAACATCTGCCCAAATTTCACGTTTCTATGCACAGCGGTTACAGCTGTGCGTGCGTCTTACCTCAGTCAGTGAGGACAAGTCCTTTTATATATATAGATAGATTAGTTTAAATAACGCAAAAAGTTAAAAGATTACCTTAAACAACTTAGTTGCAGCTCGGGGGCAACATAATCCAATACCTCCTTCGTATTATACGTAGCGCTATTATTACTCGGCTTGACCGTTGGCAAAGCATCTTCTAAAAGAGATCCTTTTAGAGTGAGTAGTTCTGATGTTCGTATGATGAGGCGGTACTGCCACGCTAGTTGGGACGCCGGAGCTGAGGCGTCGCCGCCTCCACGACGTAATTCCACGCGTTCTTTCTTTATCGAAATCGCTACTGGCCCTAAATTTTCATCCATTCCAAACCAATTCTGGTGTGCTGAAAATGGGATATGTTCAAAATAATTAAAAATATAAACGTGAATTGATATAATATTAATAATTTATTATGTGAAATAACTAGAATTAAAGTTTGTGTAAAAAATACAGCGTAAAGTTTAGTTTTATTAGAAGTTAGAATAAACTTCTATTATTATTAAACTATAAATTGATAAATATTCTGCTAATAAATGTTTTGACTAATAGCCATTATAATTTTGTTATTAAAATATAGAGATTTTTTTATTTTTCTTTATTATATATACCTGCAAGTAATACATATCTAGAGTGTTTTAACTTACGTTGCGTATAAAAATAATTTCGATAATATAACGCGCCAAGATCTTGACTTTCGATTGGATATGGCGAACTTGATTTCATGAAGGGGCAACCACCGCGCCAATGTGTGTGGCCAGGAGGGAACTCTAATACTGAAAACCCATAAGCTGCCTTGGGACGATGCCATCCTCCAAATTGACCTGGAATGGCTCCTCGAGCAGTTCGGGCGCAGAGTGAAATACAACGTTCTTCTTCGCCTAATAAAGAAATGAAAACTTCTTAGCATTTAAAATATTCACAGTGCGAGTGTAGAGTCATGTTGCAGGGCAATTTCTGAGAGTTGTTACCCAGTTGTAATTTTAAGGCACCCACTAGCTGAGCTCCTCACCCTACCTACCCAAATTACTGTTACAATATTATCTAAAAAGCCACAGATATTTCAAGTAACAGATATTTCACTAATTTTGTTATAAAAACCCCAATAAACAAGCCTTAGTAATAATGGTTAATAGTAAGCTCTTTGAGGAATCCTTTAGCATGAGTCACAAACATGTTTTAAAACATCTGCAACTTAAAGCACATAATTTTATACACTTAAAATACTTCTTAGAAATATTTTGTAATGTACACAAATATTTTCTAGTGATAGGATATTAAACTATGTGCAGCATAGAAATAGATTGGAAGGTTAAGATCCTCTGTTTTCCACTTTCCACTTAATTTTTGAGACATTGCATATTGAGTGGCAGATTTTAACATTACACTTTGTCTTGTTACCAGAACAAGGAAATTTATTACCTGTAGTGGGAATTGAAATCATAACAGTTTACAGTCAGATGTTGTATGGCTGCACTCTGATACTGTCAAATAATAATACATATATAATATAAATAAAGGAGTACTATTTGAAAAAAAAAAGATAAGAATATGAATATTGAATTAGCTAATGCATGACTGGTTCCATGTTGTTGTTCATATATAAAAGAAGATATTGACTCTGCTCATGCATGTTTAATGCAAAATGTCCATTATTAAAAATGAAAGTAGCATTACTATGAATATTTATTAGATGCTTGAACTCTGTTTATATGAAAATTATATTGTACTGTTGATTAATAATTATATTTTAAGTTAAGTATAAGTAAGGAACATAGCCTTTAGTTAGATGCATTATAGACGCATTAAATGGTACTACAGGTTTTATATTTCAGCATTTTCTGGCATGGAAAAGAAGAATTTAGTGATCTTTTCTCAGCTTTGTGCTGTGTCCCATATAAAGCAGAGTATGTAATAATATAAATAATCTTATGTTAAGATACTCTGTTCCACACATTTGTCTGTGTGTTTTGAGCGATGGAACTCAAGAACCCGCTCTGGTATAATAAGGCATAGTGCACTTCACCCTAAAGAAGATAAATTATACTCTGGATTTTTTGAACAGCCATTGTGTTGATGTTGTACCACTGTCTTATCTTTTTGGAACCGAAGTGTCTTAATGAGAATGAAATATCTTAACCCTAAGTTCCCAGGTTCCCTCTGCTTAAAAATCCTTTTCTCTCTAGCACCCACATAGTACATGCAATTTCACAGGGAGAGAACACCTCTTCCCTACCCACATTAACTTCATTTAAAAAAAAAAACTCCCTCTGCCTACTCTGCTATATATGCGGAATACAGCATAAAGTTACAAAAATAAAGATTTGTAGCACATACATATTATATCATAAAATAAATATTTTTTAAATGGGCTTTGACCCCAAAATCAATTATATAGCACTATAATGTTCTCCAGTATACCAACATAGCAACATTAATTATAAAAATGAGCACTATAGTTTTCAAGTCACCTAATTCCCATAAAATATCACCATGAAAGCACAATAATAGTTTTACAAATTTTCCCATGTTTTTATTATAGTGTTATGCCTAGACTGTATATTATTTACTCAACTCATATTAGATAAATATAATTCAGATGATTGTTATTTATTTAGCTTTATGTAGTATGAATACACGCAATTTCCTTCATTTATTGTTTATTGTTGTATTTTCCATATAAAGTGATATTGGCAATATGAATTATGCTCAAATGGTACACTCGAAACACCTTATATCAAGAAATCAATCACTTTTTTTTGTTGCCAACACAAAGGAAATGAAAATAATGAATACCTCCGAAACGGGGATAAAACCCACAACTGTGGCATTTAAGTATAGGGGCTAAGACCATTTAATTAAAAAAAAATTAAATGTAATAACAAGTTTCATATAAGTTTGTTTAAAAAATAATATTTTATTTTATATCTATTTAACCATATAAACAAAAAAAATATATTTATTTTCTAAAATAAAAAAATATTTTTATACTTATTTATAACAATACTTATTAATTTAAGGTTGTCACAGTGAAGAGGGGCACTATCTGACTGTACACATGATGGTTGTGGGTTGAATGTTCAATCTGGGGAATGATTATATTTAAATTATTTTTATTTCCCTTCTTTGATAGCCAAATATTGAGCTCCGTCACTCTACATGCAATCGAAAATAGAACCAAGTACCTTAATACCAGATTTCCTCTGTCTACCCTGCAATGCAGGAAAATGTGGACAGCTGAATATAATTATTTATAAGCAACAATACAATTCAACACTTACCACCTAGTTCATTTCTGAAGAATGGGCAACTTTCAAGCAATTCATTTGACCTCCCATCACCAGTATCTGGGATCGCAATTTCACCTGGTGGTAAGCCCCGTGTAGCAAGTAAAGATGCTGCAGAAGCTCCAGTAGTTGTATTTCGGCGCCTACTAAGCAATGCCCCACGAATTTCAGCAGCATAACTTAAATTAGCCATGAGTGACTGACAATCATAGTGAGCAAATTGTCTCCTTTTATTTGAATCATTTAAAGATGTTATGATACTGTCTCCGTCAGATCTTGCTATAGCAGCTGGAGTGGTTCCACCCCATAGTTTGTTGAATTTTAAGCGTGGCTTTGGGCTCACGCTTGCTCTGGGTGTTGGGCCGTCTGCATGATCACTAGCTAGAACTTCAGAAAACCTATCAGTCACACGACTTAATCCTGAGGGTTTATCAGGTGCGTTTAATACACTGTAGTTGTGGACCATCGCGGGGAGACGTTCACTGGTTCCACTGATCACGTCAATTGACCCATGACTTCCATATTCACGTCGTAATCCGTTACCAGTTGAATGGTCACCATATATCAAGTCGAGACTGGAATTACTTCGGTACATCGCATCTCTAATTTCCTTCCTTCTAAGATGATCCGGAGCATACATGGCATTATTTTGACAGTAGCTATAACGTACTTTGAGATTTATGATATTCACATTAATATCTTGAATAATATCAAAAAAATTCAAATGTCGTCGATAACAGATAAGTGCTTACAAAATAAAAAAATCAATTAATACTAGTTTTCCCGTAATTACAGTTATTTAGAAAGTAGCACGAAACTTATAAATACAATAATGTATTAAAATTAATAAAGTCCTATATATTTGCTAATCATATTAAATATTAAACACCAGATTAATAAAAATATATAAAAATGATTTCGTTGTTTTAGTGGTTCACTTGAGCACAAAAAAAATATTGCAAATGCAGATTGCAGTGCAGGTAGATAAACTCGCACAGATAAATCAAAAATAGACATACGTAATAATATTCATTGCCAAGTAAAAAATGTACAAGGTATATTTATTAAGATGTATAATGTTAAGCAAACCAGCTACATATCATATATTTTATTTATTTTAATAATAAAAAATATAATTTTACTCAAAGCTTCACTCGCTTAACAAATAATATGAAGAGCAGTATATATATATAAAAAAAATGTTATTCAACGAAATTTAATTACCTTTTTATAGTATAATAAAAATCCGTTTCTTCTGAAGCAAATTAAATAATTTATTTTAGAATAGCTCAAACTATTAATTTTCTATGTCATTATAAATATTATATTTCTATTACCCCTGCGCAGCACAGTGCAAGTGGCAATACCATCCATACATTGAGCAAAGAAAATTTAAATGATACACTGTTGCAATAATTGCAACTAAAAACAACAAATAAAGTATAAACTTTTACACCTGTTAACTTTTAGACTTTTGTTTCTGTATTTGATATGGCTTCAATGTATATTTAGTCGTTAGTACGCTGATACACACATTGGATAAAATTATATTTTTCAGTTCATAATAGACAGTGTTGTATCCACGATTTTTTTTCTTTTTTACTGCGTGGTCACATACATTTTCCCATTCTTGTACAGTAATAATGCCAATATGAAAATAAAACATTAAGAAATAAAATTAAATATATTATGCCTATTCGGTACAAGAAGTGTCGTTGTCAAGAAGCAATATAAACCGGTTAAGGACAAAATTCGCCACGTTTGACGTCCGACGTCACATTTACACACATGTATATGAATACTCACCCAAATATAAAGCTCAGCTTAGGCCTCGCGGACTGTACTTAATTGTACTTAAAGCTTGACATAAGCAGAAACATTACAGCAACATTCCGCTAAATTAATAGAATCATTAATAGGTTAATGATTCTATTAATTTAGCGGAATGTTTGGAAAAGAAATAATCAACAAATTTTATGTAATGACTAAATATTTATTTCGTTTATATTGGACTTTTTATTTAAGTACCTATAAATTAACTTTTCTCGCTTCCTTCTGTTTTTACCGAATCTTCTCTTGCCAGTGATACCTGAAGATGTAATGTTTTATTTATATATATTTTTCAGCTTCACATTTTATCCCGCATTAAGTATAACAGTAGACCGAGAAAATCTAGTTTTAAGACCCCCCGTATACGCATATTGTATTATATGTACTTATATTTAGGTATTAAGTTCTAATATTAGAATAAGTACAGAAATATTAAAATAGAATATGAAAAGTACGGAATTGCAAATTTATTATAAACTAATTTTTTTATATATTCATTAAAAAATTGAGTCCGTCGACAGCTTCTGATTGTAAATGCATCGATCGAGTTTCTGACTGTAAGGGTTTGATCTCCACGCGTGGAATGGTTATTTTTAATTTATTTTCATTATCTCGTATTGAACCTACTCAAACCGCGGCGTTTTGTTCCGCCACTCTGGAAAATTTGACAGACAGTGGGGAACGAAGTGTTTTAACACAAGGTTCCTTCTGCATACCAGGGTAGGCAGAAGGAGCCTTGTGTTAAAATATCCGTACAGCTGCTTTTTTATTTATAAAGACATTAATACCGCATCGGTACGAAGAGCCTTTTCTACGTCTTCTTCTAGTTGTTGTTTCTCCTGAGGAGAGAGGATTTGTGCACGAAGACAGGCAATAGCTAGTTTTACAACATTTTCCAATTCTTCTTGAGGTGCTGTCACTCCACATTCTGTTATTTTAAAAGTAAATATTATTTAGATATATAGGGACTCTAACGTTGTTATAACATTGAAGCCAGTTGTGGCGCAGGGGTTCAAAGTGTGACTGTTAACCGATTGATTGTGGGTTCGATCCTCACTTGAGAAAATGAAATATTTGAGTCAGTATAAGTAGCAACAGTCACAGATACTAATTAGTTTACACAGTAATTATAATTCGAAGTATGTTCTTCATTATTTTAAATATAATTTCACCTTTAATATCTTCAACAACGTTGCGAATATCAATAGTATTGATGGTTTCTGTTGTTAGTGAATATTCCTCATCCATTAAAGACTTTACAAGGGAAGTCATCGCCATCGTTATACTTTCTTCAGACTCTGTGAATAAAGATTAAAATTATTTGGAATTTTTTGGGCATCGTGCCCCGGGCCCCGCTCATAAAAGGGCGCCAAATAGTCCGCAAAACTATTTAAACATGGGGGCGCTGAAAAGGTATTTTGCCCCGGGCGAGAGTTAAGCTCGCTACGCCACTGATTTTATTATAAGATAATTTAGCTATACATCGATATCGATAAATAGCAAATTCGATCGTTTTCATTTATTTGCCATTTGTTTGCCAATAACGTCATCCCTCTGAAATTTAAGATTTTCAATATCCACTTTTACGGCCAATTTGAGAATAAATCGTTAAAATGAAGATTAGAAGAAAAAAAATCTTGTTAATTTTTTTAATAAATTTTTTTAAAAGTACCTATTTGAGAATTCTTTAAAAGTAAATTACTAATAATACGTTACCATCATGTGTAGTATGTATGAGCGAGGCGAGGGCGGGGCCGAGGCGCGCGCGTATCGGTTGCACTCCTGCCACATTTTTCAACGCAGCTTCTAGAGACTTCATTACTTCATGAGTCTTGGCGTCCATTCCTTCTATTGCTTCTACCTGTTTTAATACAACATATTTTTCAACTTTTCGCCTATTCCCATTAGATAAACCAATAGGAAGTAATGAAATCGTTAGAATGAGTCTACGCCTACTAGAAGCTACTTCAAAGTAACTAGCACTAGTGCTAAGACGCTCTATCCTCATTGAAAGGGACCTTAGGGTCGCTTTGCCTATTCTATGCGGGATAGTAATAGATTGAAAAATACTTTACTTGGTTTCTAATTAGTCTATCAGCTAAAGTTGCAAGAGCGTCAAAGGCCCTTGTTTGCTTCTTATATAAACTTGGATCACCACCATACTTTAGTAGCCATTTCTTCACTAAAGTGTCTACCACTTCAAAACGAGTTTTGGCTCTGTAAGAGAACATTTTATAATTATCAATATAAACTATAATTATTTTCCAAGTCCTCAGTAAATCAATCTGTGATGAATAAGTTTCTGGTGAAAATTTAGGTAAGTGCTTATATAAAAAAAGTATTTCTGCAAGCTTAGTAACAAATATATGGTTATCTTCTGTATTTCTATCTTCTTTTAAATACGCTTACCCTGAAATGACCTTAGGCAATTCCGTAGCAAGCTCTTGTAAAAGCTCTTCGGCGTCGTCACGTGTGACCCTCATAGTATCCAAGCAGTCATATAGTAGTTTCATCAAGTTCACTTCATATACCAACTTCACTTGGGATCCGAGAGGTGTGCTACATTATATTTGTAAAAAATAAAAATACGACTTTTTTAAATTTAGGTAATAATATTTCTACACTCCACAGCTTGTACTTGGGAAGTTACAGTCAGTTTCTTACTCACAATATGTATCTAATATGTCGGTTCTCGGTTATGACAACCTATGACAACATGTTGGTTCTTACATTGGAAAATATTTTCTTTTTGAAGGTCTAGCAGTCGGCGGCACCATATTGAGACTTATTTCGGAACGATCTGACTCTGGTGGACTGTATATTGCTGGCGATATAATGTGGGATAATGGTTTCAGTCGCAACCCGTGAATTTCTTCTTCTAAAGTCTGTGAAAAGTAATTGTTGTCTTGTATGTTCAGGTTCCTTTTATTTTTAATGCTTTGATTTTTTTTGTGTTGGCATTTGACATTACATAGAAATAGACTTATATGACTATATAAACACATTCTTTTTGTGTTTCTTAAGAATTTTATTCTTTAATATTTATTTATACACGTTTTCAACCTGACTATAACTACTTACATACATTAAAATTTAATTATTAAAAAATCTATTCTTAACTTTATTGTGGTTGCTAAGTAAAGCTTACTTTTGTAACATTTTTTAAGTCCACACAAAGGTGCGTGTTTGAGTCCCACTACGTAAAAAAAATACGTTTTCTAAAAATATTTCAAACCTTTATTTGTTGCAATTGTTGTGAGCGTATGATGCGCAGACGCACTACATCGCGTTGATATTGTTCAGGCTCGTAATCACCAGGCATTATTGTATAATCTTTGGAAGGCTAATGGAATTTATAATTTTGTTAATATTTTGAGAAATTATAATTTGTTAGCTTCATGCAGTATCCCTGCACATATCAAGGTAGGCAGAGAGAGGGACTCTAGGCTTAGACACCCCGTTTTCCACACACCGTCCACTTGAGATATTACGTGTTGAGTGTTAAACATCAAAACCACGCTCTGTTTTGTTACCGGAACGAAAATATTAAAATTTAAAATAATTTATTTCCCTAGTAGAAATCGACAACACAACTCTCGCGTTTACATTCAAATACTGTGCTGCTGCACCACGACGGCGTCAACTAAATATAATTTTTAAAAAGCAACAATGATTAAATGTAATTAAATAAGGATATTTTTGTATATTTAGTATAATAGTGTATTTTTATACCTTCTGCGGATAGACATCTGCTTGTAAAGCGGCGGCGAGTCTAAGTCGGTCCGAGTACTTATTCAGTGCTGTTAGATATTTTTGTTCTAATTTGCCGTGACGTTTCTGAAAATTAAAATATTTTTTTTGTTAATATTTTTTTATAGTCATTTAATATAATATATTCAATTTAATATAAACGAAAGAGGCGTCAAAGTGCTACGGACTGTACCTACCTATTCCTTCTGTTTCGAAAAATATGCGACAAAATTATTAAAACCTATAACTTCATGTGTAATTTTAGATTTTCTATAATTCTTTTAATATAGCTTGGCAACAAATAATATATTATGAAGCCAAAGTGTCGCAGTGGCGTAGCGTCCTACTGTAAATACGTTTGTTGTGGTTCATTCTCCACTCGGAGAAACGAATTATTATCATTTCCCCTTTTTGATAGACAACGCGACGTTGAGTTCAACTTCTTAACACATTTTGTCTCTCTAATTCTGGAGGACAGTCAAAATGAAGCACCTTAACACTAGGTACCGTGGCCTATCTTTCTTTATCTTATCTTATTTACAGTGGCGTAGCTAGGGGGGTGCGAGCGGTGCGGTCGCACCGGGCATCAACAGGAAAAGGGCATCAAAGTCGACGATTAGTGTGTTTTTTCTTTGTTTTTTAGACTTTATACCATTTTAAAGGGCATCAAGTCCTTTAAGCCGCACCGGGCATCAAAATAAAAGGGGCATCAAAGTCGACGATCACTTTGTTTTTTTAGAACTCAACGTCGATGATTTCGTTTTTTTTTTTTTTTTAAAGAAGTCATCAACAGGAAAGGGGCATCATGTCCCCCGAGCCGCACCGGGCAGCAAATACCCTAGCTACGCCACTGCTTATTTATTGTATCTTTATACCTTTCATTTTTTTTTGTAGAAAAAAACTAATATATATGTCAACCCACCCGCCACTCAGCGACCTGCGCCAGCAGCACGGGCACGGCGGCGAGCGCGGCGGTGAACTTGTGGCGGCGCGCGAGCTGGCGCAGCAGGTCGTCGAGCGTGCGGTCCACGCGGCGCGGCCGGCCCAGCTTGCGCGTCAGTACGTCGCGCATCTGCGCGCTCAGCTCATCCGCGCGCGCCTCCATCGCGCGTAGGTCCACGTTCATGCGGAACAGGTGCGTGCGGTTCACTCTAAATAAAAGTTTATTTGATCATGTAAAACAGTAAATATTTAATCTCAAATACTATTTTTGTTTGCAATATTCATTACCTAGGTGTAATAATGTAATTATGCATTAGTAAATTTGCCCATACTTATTTTCCAGCGTATAGATACTGCAAATGACAGGCTAAGTAGAGAACCCAATTCTTCTCTTTCCACCCAAACTCAAAATGCTGTATGTTAAACAAACTGGGTGTCATTGTCTTATCAGAAAGAGGAAATAAATATATTTGATATTAAGTTTTTACTCTTTGCTCGACAATCTATAAAATAATCAATTGAAAGATAATATTAAAATTATTATATGCAGCATAAATACAATAATTTCTCATACTGACTTCTGTCTCTGCTTTTGTTGCTTTATCTCGTCTTGTAACTCCAGAACTCTTCTACGCAGCTTAGACAACATTTTTTCTGGGAACACAACAGTATGAGAGAGGCCACCGGGTCCAGTGCAGCCACGAAAGGCGGACGCGCGAATCTGGTCATACCGAAGTATGACAACTTGGTCCACGTCGTTCATACAGTTTTGTTTCTCCATCTACACGGAAAAATGGAATTTAAAAAAGGAACTTTTTTAATTTCCCACTGTATCACTCATACACAAGATAATCAATGAGAACCTAATATTAATACACTACGTATCTCACGCACCATCCGAATTTCGAGACATTGTGTGGCGGAGCTTAACGCAGCGCTTAGTATCAATACAAAGAGCTAGGGAATGAATGAGCCACGAAGACCTCAATCAATAATCTTAAAATGTACTTTTTTAAATTTTAATACTATGGGTATACATACCATAAACTCTCGAAGTTCCAGTTTCCGTTTCTCTAATTGCACCGAGAATTTTCTTTTAACTTTATTATGAGCGTCGATGTCTTTATGTAGAAGGTCTACGAGTCTATCTTGTTCTAACATATCTTGTTCATATTTATGCCTAAAAAGGCCAAAAATATGATTAATTCTTCAAAAAAATATAATAACACTACAATATAATATGTTATATATTTTAAGACCGTCTGAAGTAACAAAAGTAATGGCATTTAATAAATCTATAAAAAAAAATATCCTTGCTTCACTTCATACCTAGTGTTCCTAAGCTCATAAGTTTTGTTATAAATGTCGACTTCACATCCTTCTGGACATATATTGGGGTCCAGTCGTATAGGACCAATATCTCGACTGTCCAAGCTACCTTCATCTTCTTCACTTGAGGACGAACTTGATTCTGACTCCGATGATTCTAAATAATAATTTAGTTGGCACATTAGCTTTCTTAAATTCATATTATGTTCTTTTTGGTGCTGATAGTTGCAATTTTATTTTATATGAGAAAAAATCTAGAAATGTATAATTGACATAGCTCAGTGTGAAATTGTTAATCTTAGTTCATAAAATAATTAAATATTTATGGCACGACTAATATCCCATAACAACTTATTTTTGATTTGCTTTGATTCTCTGTAACATAAGTTTAAAAAACTTGTCCAAATAATAGTTTTATACTACCGTCGTCGTCATGCTCTCGCGGTGGCCGGTATTTCTTCTTAAATATTCTTCTTAAGAAATCTGCAAACTTGTTGTCTTGCACTAGTTTTTTAAACTGTCGCTGTAAATCTTGACATGTCGTATCTAGTTCCTCCTTTTCAGCTTCATGTTCTCCTATACGATGTTTACAGTCTTCTATTTGGTCATTCACGCTTCGCACCTAGTTTTGATAGAGGTTCTTAATTAGATAAAATAAAATAATAGTTTCTCACTGCACACTTGAAAAGATTCTTAAAAAGATTATGTACAATTTTTAATATAAAATGCACAAATATATTTTTTATTAAGCCTACATATACAATAACTCTCAGTCTCACATGCAATACATATAAAATAATATTAACTAGGTACCTATCTAGTACTTTTCAAATTGCTATTATACTAATTTAGTCGTTTAATTGAAGTTCATTTAGTTATTTAAATTAAGTACATATATGTAAAAAATTATAAATTTACATAATATATTTAAAAAATATACCTGCATTAATTTAGTATACACTCTCTCGGCCAGTCTGTCCTCGTGTGCCTCGAAGCGGTTCAACACGGTCATTTCTCTATGCAATTGATACAAGTGAAGCTCGAGCAATTGATTTTTCTCCTATTCATAAGTAATAATATTGCGATATAAGTAGGTATTTATGTTTATTTTTTATCGTACGAATTATCTATTTTACTTTTGTTTACAAAAACAAAATTCGAATATTGGGTCTCACTTAAAATACGAACTTAAAATATATTTTATAATTTGGAAAATAATAACGCCTCTTAATATACTTCTTGGATACATTCTCAACTATATAACGCTACTAAATTTAATTCATGTTGTAGTGTGCATTTACGATTTAAAGAAACTACTATCCTTTACACACATAAATAGCATCTTTAGAGCTTTATGCGTCGAATTTATTTTTTAAGCAAGCTTTCTATTCTAAATATTTGTCCACTAAATATGAAAATTAAATATTAGACGACGTTAACACGACGGCCGTGGTTTCGATTATAACTCGGGGAAATTCATTATTTTCATATTCTCCCTCTCAAAGTGCAAAGCGCGAAGTCTAGTTGCATCTTTCAATACATAATGTCTCAAGACTCAAGATGAGTGGGACATTGTTACACCGTACCTGCACCCGGACTCGCTCACGTTGCAATTGTTGGAGTCTAGCATCAAACTGTTGGACCAAGACATCTGCTTCAGCTAGCAACATGTCTTGCTCGTATAAGTGCCTGTCAATAAAATGATTGTAAAAGACATATAATTATTGTTAAAAATATAATAAATTATATGAATTAAAATAATATTTTATTTAGATTTAAGTGAGTTAAATCTAAATAAAATATTAGATTAGATTGCCTTCATTTTTTTTTTTTGCCTTTTTTCGTTGTACTATTCGTCGCCCGCAAATTCGTTTGTGTGGAATATGGTATGCTCTAAAAAGTTAAATCCTATTTTTTTTTCTTTATTTATCTATTTACTTATCTTGCATTGCACTGCAATTAAATGTATACAATAGGCAAATGCCTACTTTTTCAATGCTAAAATAATCTTTAACATCAGCCAACGTTGTCCCGTGGGATAAGAAATGTGTAGCTGTGTAAAAGTTCATTTTAAATTATAAAAAATATATTTCTGAAATATCTTTCAATACTCATTTACGTTTCCCAATAAATTAACAAGCTTACAAGGACAATTACATTTTCACACATTCAGTAGGGCGTGTGATCAACTGCCTGGCATAGTCGCTTGTCTAACATTAACTCCGTAGGTTTCTTATATGTATATAATAATTTCTTAACCTCTCAATTCTCCTTTCACGGATTTCTTTTTCAATATCAGTAGATTCTTGGTCTGGCTTCGGTTTTATTAATTCCCAGGACGCAGCGAGTGGTCGTGATTCTACAAAAAATCCAAATATATCTTAAATAAAGTATAAAAAGTTATTTACATTGTTAGCATTTGTCTAAGGACATTATTACAACATTCCGGAAACCTATGATTGATACAAAGTTTAACTTATTATTTTAAAACTTATTTACTTCATACATCTTATTTTGAACTAATTTTATTTTATGATATAAGTAAGACAGGTAAGTTTAAAATTGTGTAAATATATTTTCACATGCCTGTTAATGGCACAAATCTGGTCACTCTCGGTTGTCGGACTCGTTGTTGTGGATATAACATAGATTTTTTTTTCTCTGAGGGTCTTCTGATGGTCGTAGTTCTATGGCTTGACGGTGCAATGATTTTGGGCTTAACCTGCAAGGATAAAACGTGTAGATGTTAATTTATTCATACTTTTTGTTAGTGTTAACACGCTATATGTATCTTATTAATAAAATACTATTAATATATTTAATTATATTATGTAGACAGTAAGTTTAAACATATTTAAGGATAAACTATAAATTCGGCATGTATTTTGTTTGGCTTTATATTCTTAAATTTACTTAATTCTTATATTAAAATTTCAAACCTCGAGATTTTTTTCAGGAAATTCCAAGTCATCATCAATATCTGGCACAGGGGGAGGTTGCTTCGCCAGCTTGTGGGGTATTTCACTTCGTATTTCAGTTAGTCGTCGACCTATGTCTTGCATTTTCGTAACCAACCACAACTTTTGTTCTCTCAGTTTTAACACTTTCTCATTGAATTCCCGTTTGTGGTCATAAATCTGGCAAGATTTGTTTGTATTTTTAAAAATCGTTAATACAATTTAGGCGTATGACAAGAATTTATGTAAAACATAACAAATTTCATTTTATTTTATTAAAATATTTTATTTTTCATACTTGTATATTATAAAGCTGAAGAGTTTGTTTGTTTGAATGTGCTAATATCAAAAACAGTGTCAAAAACAGTAATGTTTTTGTGTCGTAGAATTAGACAGATATAATTTTAAAAACAAAATAGTATATATATATATATATATATTATATAAATACTCATATAATGTTTGTATTAACAAGTTATGGTTATTTTAGACTTTATAATTAACACAAAAAAAAAAAATAAACCTCTTTCCTCGCAAGACAAACACGTAATTGTGTATTATGTCCTTGTGGCGCCACGTAATCTGACTGTGTCTTTAGAACTCTATTGCCAATAGTTGCTTCGGCCTCTTTTAGCGCTTCCGCAGCTCCAGGAGGCAAGGCGTGTGCGTCTGGCTTCCGAGACAAGTGCTCTTGAAACTGATCAACATTTATATATTTTTTTTTCAGTTTCACGCTGATCTTGACTTATAGCAGGGTAAGCCGAGGGAACTTAGTGTTAATACATTAAATTCACCACGCACCGCCCAATTTGCGAGATATTGCAGAAGATGAGAGAGAGAAAGAGAGAGAGAATTTTTCGAAATTTTTGACACTAGGCATTCTCGGCTTACCCGCTACACTACTGATTTATGTGGAATATAGCGTGAAACTGAGTAAATGAAGTAAGACAAATGAGGGTCTTTCTTTTTATAAGGTAACTTGTAATTATAGTATTTAATATTATTTTATGAAATGAACAATGTCTATCAAAAATAAAGAAAGGGAAAAATATTCAGTTATTAATAAAACAGTATTGAAATTTATACAGGTATTACCATACTTATATAAAATTTTAAGAAATTTGCTGTAATGTTACTGAGGTTGAATAAAATAATAATGTATAGCTTTCTTAAATCTCTAGTTTTTTAAAATAGTTAAGTGGTAACTTTTATTAAAATTCTAAAAGAAATATACATTTTTACCTCTATAAACTGTACGTGATGTCGATTCAGTCTCTGATAATAATTTCGAAGTGCTTTTTTTAAAGGGTGCGAAGGATTTGGCGGAAGGCCTAGAAGAAACGATGCCACTTTAGGTGGCCCAATTGATGTTTTTTTCGCAGTCACTCTTTGTGTAGTTGATTCTGTCCGCCTATAAATATTATAATTAAAATTTTAAATCTCCGTTTTAAAAAAGCCAGTCGTGTGCAGAGGCGCAAAGTGTGACAGTAAACGCGACAGGTTGTGGGTTTGATTCGAGGAACTGAAGAATTTAATTTTCCATTTTCTTCGCTCTTTAATTTTCGGGGGCAAAGCACAGCGTTGAGTTCCGCCACGGGATACAACGTAAAAAAAAAGATTAATTACATAAATGTTCCTATGCAAAAGTGTAAGAGTTTTAACAATAAAATTCTGCCCATTGTTAAGCTATTTATAATAATATAGTAATAAGGAAATGGACTGAAATTTATTGATGAACTTGGAACAATATTCAAATTATAATTTATTTCAGTGTTAGCAAATTATCAGTATTTTTTAAGATTCTGAAAAACATCATTTTTTGAGTGAGTACATTCTTGTAAATCAGTACTATGCCTATATAAAATGCGTTGAAACTACTTACCTTTTTTCTTTTTCAATTAATTTAAATAAATCTAAATTCCTAATGTCGGCATGTAAAAGAAATACGATTTAGATTAATTTTTAGTCCATAAATGAGATTTATCGTATAATTATAAAAGATTTTCACCTTCCCCGTAGAGCAGCTTCAGCCATTTTTTCATGAACTTCTTGCAATTGTATATAAAATGCATGTGAGAGATTTTTCTGTCTTAAAGGCCTTATCATTACTTCTGGATCCCTGTTACAAAATCACTCAATTACATAAAATATTTAATTAAGTTGAATGTCTAAATAATGATTATCTTATAATACTATTTATACACATACAAAAACTGAAATCAGATAAAATGGTCAAAATTAATACATAATTTAAAATTTGTTCTTTTAATAAAATAAACCACATAGAGGCACAGGCGTGCGACTGTAAGCGCGACAGATCGATTTAGGAATGGAGTAGGCTCCAGATGCCTCCAGAATTCGGGGAACGGAAGTGTCTTAATGGAAACGGAGTCTCTTGGCCCACTCTGTTATGTACGGGATATAATGTGAAGCTAAAAAACAATTTATAACTTAGAGCTGTACCAGGACGTTATTTTATACACAAAATATGTAAAAAACATTTCTATATTAAATACTATGCCTTACCTTATCGCTTTGAGAGTAAATGGGAACACGTCCAATTGTATAATGTTTCTTGAGTACATTTTATGTAAAGCTAGATCTGATGCTTCCAATTGATGGGCTAATTTACGCCGAGTGAGAGCTTTAGCTACGTCAAGTTCTTGTTCTTGGACAGCAAGAGGGCGAGGATCCAAAGTCACATCAATTTGTTGCGAATACGGAAGTGCCCGATTGCTTAATTTATTAGACAATAATTATATTTAATTAATAATAGTGTATATATAATTTTGCTAGGGGTTATTCTCGCATACGCAACATAATCATATTAAAAACAATTGATTAGAAGCCAGTGCAGCTTGCCCATGCTTATATAGCCAGACCCTTTGTGGCTGTCCTGGCGCATCGGCACAGTGTCTGACTGTAAACGAAGTTGTGGTTTCAATTCTCACTCGGGGGAATAAATCTTGTAATAATAATAACACGCAATGTCTGGAATTGGGCAGCACGGAGTGACTTAACACTAGGTTCTCTCTGCCTAACTTACTATATGCAGGGTACAGCATAAAACTAAAAAAAATGTATAAAACATTGAAATAACTCACGCCTTTATCAATTTAGTATATTCTGCCGAAAGTTCTGCGAGTTGATCGCGAACACGTTTCTTGTGTGCATTGGCGATTGATATCATTTTGTCGTACTCTTCTTTTTGCTTAAGCTCTTCATGAGACATTATTTCTCCATCGAGAGTACTTGGTTCCCTCATCTTTTCCACTTTCTGAAAAACGAAAAAAAATACTTATACTTCTTTATAATATTTAATTGAGTAAACTGGTGACAGACAGAAGCACTTTATAAAAAAATATATCTAAAAATGTACAATTGAAATAGCTTAGATAATAGTTCTAAAATTCAGAGCGACATGGCGTCCAGCATTTTCATCCGTAGGATTGAGACAAGTGTCTCAAAAAGTTTGTCAAGAAGTTTTTTGAAAAGTTTCAAAGTTTCAATTACGAATGTTACACTCACAGGAACTTCTGCAGTTGGTGGTAGAACGGGTGGTGGTAATAATGGCTCTGTAAAACTGATCACATAAGAGAATATATTACCATCTGTTCCACTAGTAAATAAAAACCTGAAAAAGGAAAAAAAAAATTTTTGGAGAAATAATATACATTACTAATACATATACCAGAGGTCAGTCGTGGGACAATGGCAAAAAATGTGCCTGTAATCGCGACTGGTAGTGGGTTCAATCCCCATTCGAACAAATGAAATATTTATTTAAATTTGTATTATTTTCATTTCTTCGCTCTAGTATCGAAGAAAAAGCGCGGCGTTGAAATACTTCACTCAACACCCCTCAACTTCCCTCTGCCTAACCTGCTGTGTGCGAGATACAGGGTGATGCTGAAAAAAATACATATACATGTATACCTTCCATCTGAACTGAATTCCATACACGTAATAGCGCCTGTGTAGTAGTCGTGCATTGGGAGGTAATAGTTGTCAAGTAGATCAATACGTGGCGTTGGTTGAGTCTACAAATATCGTGATATATAAACAAATCAATTAAATTATAATTACATTATTTCACACCAAGGTTACAAATATATATTATATACTTTATGAGATATGGGTATATACCCATATCTCATAAAGTATATAAGGTACTCATGAAATATAATAAAATATGTAAGTTAAATATATAAAATACTGATTAGGTACTTCATAATTTTTTTTTCAGCTTCAAAGCTAGTTCACGATCATCGCGTAACAGTCTCATACTTAATATATAAATCTAAAGTTCCCTTTAATAATTGAATAGAAGCGTAATTTTTTTAATTATGAATAATTAATTATGACTCACCTCCTCTTTCGCTAACCGCCTCCCTTTTAATTTTTTAAGAAGCTTCTGTTGTGCTAGCTTCCAAGTCATATAGTGATGTTCCGATGTGTCTTCTTCTTCATCGGGCATACGGACCATACGAATATAACCACAATTGGTTCCAATAATAAGATAACGATTCTCACAACTGTTAAAATAGAAATTGAGAATTTAATTTTTTAAATAACCAATTGGACACGGTTATAGCGAGAAGGCTAAGTCTATAGTGCCTCAAGTATACGGAATACAAAGATTGTAATAGCATGCCACTGGGTTCACCTCAATTTCTAAGCTAAACTAAGCTTAATTACCTAAGTAAGCTTTACATAAAGCAAAAAATAGTAAATTATCGGTTTATATAAAGCAAGGGAAACGCGTTCAACCCGTCTTCACTCTTACACATACAAAGATAGTAAGCTCACTCAAATGCATCAGCTTACCCCTTTCGTATTGTATCTATATACACAATAATATCTATACAGAATGATCGATTTTTGGCAAATACCAAAGACCTAGTGCAAAATAAAAGTATGTATATTCATAAAATACATAAACTTACACAAATCTCAATGCAGTTATATCGTCGCACCAGGCCCCGGGAATGGGTGCGTATTTCAACACTTTATTATGTCCAGGTTTGACTAGAATAAGAGCCCCTGTACCTTGTTGCACCACCCATATACCTTCATCGCAGTACTCAGCCCACGTTATAGTTGTCCCTACGCCATCCTCACTTTCAACTAAAAATGAAGCCAATTATTTAAAATTAAAATTTGATCGGATTATAAGCATATACGTATTTAGTATAGAACTACTATAAAATTTGCAAATGATCATGTTGCCATAAAATTTCAATAATAAAAATGTAGTAGCCCAGATACTGAGTTCGCGAATCGCGAAAGGCAAAGATTTTTTTTTTTTTCACTTGGACGATATTTTCGC
This sequence comes from Heliconius cydno galanthus, assembly GCA_036379175.1. Classification (NCBI taxonomy): domain Eukaryota; kingdom Metazoa; phylum Arthropoda; class Insecta; order Lepidoptera; family Nymphalidae; genus Heliconius; species Heliconius cydno. The sequence continues at coordinate 689,330 of JAKRZM010000222.1, forward strand.
GGGTAATCAGAGAAAACCTATGTTAAGTGTATGTTTTGACTCCCCTTAAATTTTGAAAACTTTGCGAGCTGAGTGGCGAAACTCAACGTCGCATTTTTTCACCAGAGTGGGGGAACGATAAACAACGATATGGTATATTTAAATAGATTGTATCACTTAATGTGTATATTAAAAAATAAAATGGCCAGAGATTGGGTTAAAACTGTAATTATGTCTGTTTAAATGACGTTTTGCTTGAAAGTCCTAAGAAAATAAAGTTTTGATAGTTTATTAAATCGAAAGGTCACTCACACATCACGAAATCTCAGAAACTGCAAGTGCTAGGAATCTCAGATGTTGCGTAGGAGTTATTTATAGGACGTAGGTGCTCGCTAAGACGGGCATTTGCAATATTCGACTTCTAAGGGGTTGTTTTTGGAGTTGAAAGTTTGTATGAAATTTCGTTACTACAAATGCTAGGAGTCTCAAATTTTGCATGGACGTCACTTATAGGACGTAGGTACTCATGGAGACAGAAATTAATAATAACGTAGTTCACGCAGGCGAAGCCGCGGGCGGGCCGTTAGTAATATATATGATCATCACTTTACACATAAAAAAAATATAGATTTCTAGTAATTTTGTTAAAAGGAAATGATAGTACTTAGTTGTATTTCGCCAATCCACTCTTCCTCTTCCTCATCTTTTTCTTTTTCACTTTCTTCTGCTGCTTTTCTTAAAGCCTCTTCGTCAATGCTAGCTAAATCTTCCTCGGTAGGAAATGGTCTATTCTGCATGCTGCATATAATAATTGTGACAAATAAGTTTTTTTTTTTAAATTACAACTACATGATCATTAATGTCCGTAACTGTATCTTTGTCACAGAACAATAAGTAGAAGTACCTACTAATTCTATTTAGTATTTTAATATATAGGTAGGTACATTGTACGTATGAATTATGTTATTTTTTTAACTTCACTTTTCTCCAACACGCGCAATGTCTTAGGAATTCTGCAGAATATTAGGAACGGTAATTTCTTAATGGGAATAGAGCGTCTTAATACTAGGTTCCCAGGTTCCCACTGCCTATCCTGCTATCGCAAATATATATCGCAAATAACCATTTATTGAATACTTTACATACTGGTATTTCGTGATGCTAGAAAACGATTGCACTAAAAATATTACTTACAAATACTTCTTCACAAGAATTTCCTTATAAGATGTAAACTCTTGCTTAAATGTAGTGATATCAGAATAATTTTTGACAGATACATTAGGTAGCACTGTTTCAATGATAATTCCCAATTGTCCACAAAGAAGAAGAACTCGTTCCTTAAATATAATCTAAGCTATAGGTTCATAACAAATACATAGATATATCTTTTTCTTCTTCCTGGCATTAATGCCGGCATTTTCCAGGGTCTGCCTTCCTACTCAACCTACTCCACTTTGTATGTTCTTTTGCGATGTATGTATTACAAAAATATTTTTTTATAACATGAAAACTAAATTATCTTAGGGAATATTATAGTTTCTAGTTTTTTTGTTTTGCAAAAAAAAAATCTATTAAAATGGTTTAATGGAACCTATATATTATTTTTCAATCCTTTCATATAATATTTTATTTAAATCTTAGTAAAGGTTATGAATGCTACAGTATTCGCGCGAATGGGAAAATACGAAAAGCTGATGCCTGCTCAACTTACAGTCACAATCCTATTACTTGCAATTTTGCAATACAATAACAATCTTAAAAGATTTTTTAAAGATAAGTAAGAAAATTATAATATTCTCACCTCGTCAGGTTTCCAAGTCATGAAAGCCACATTGTTAGGAGTTTGTATAAAACACAAAGGATGCAATTTGAAAGGTGTTCCCAATTCTAAATGGTACATAAAAATTGTACAGTCTTCTCCACAAGTAACTAGTAGTGTTCGTTGCTCATTTATTGTTATTTGGGTTAATGATCTCGAATGAGGTTTTAAAAACTGAAAAGTTTTTTGTATAATGAAAAAGTATATTTGTGTATAATGTAAATAAAAGTTATTTAGGAATCTATTTAAAGTATATACGATATAATAATTTTAACGTATTCGCATAAGTTTTATCTAAGCAGGTCTTTTCAATTTTCTTAAAGGAAGATAATTTAAATATATGTTTTAGAAAAGTTGATGAAGAGCTTTAATATATTTTTTATTTCTTAAAAAGTTTTTTCTTCAACTTTTTTAATAGTAATACAGGCGATAATTTAGAGACACCGCGTCTTGGGAAACTTGTCTAATACTGCATTCCCAGATAAAACATTGAAACTATTTTGAATATTAACGTCATACACAATAATATTTATGCTATAAATATATTAAATAACAGTTGCTTCAAATTCATTCATATTTAAATCGAAGAAATATATCTATTTAAAATTATTGTTTCTCAATTACTTACCGATACTAAATCAATGACATCAGCATTAACTGAGTCTTCACTGTGTATGGTGAGATCAGATTGCACGCGAACTTCCACCAAAGAGGTTCGGCTCTGCAGCCTTTCTGGATGGACTAGCAAAGTTCTCATAATACCATCGGAAAAACCAACTAATATTATACAAGACGTTACGTCAACCTGAATTGTTGATGAGAGAAAATATATTTTTTTAAATTTTTTTTTTGGTTTTGGTAATTAAAAAAACGGTATCGCATAAATATATCGACTATTGTTTTATTTTTAACGTCTATAATCTATACCATTAAAATTGGCAAAAATATTTTGACGGCTCTCATAATTTTGACCTTTAAAGGCAAAAAAATTAAAGATTTTTTTCTCAAACAGGTCTCTCTCAATTTTATTTTGTAAAATTTTTAAGTGTACTTCCAAAAATCATCCAAAATTTAAATACTAAACTTGCAATGCTTTTGTAAATTTAATAATAAACTTACGTCGATAGGTGGGTACAACATACAAGTAATAGCGGCTTGAAATTGGTATTTCGCTATTAAATTGTGAGTTATGGTGTTATACGCTAGAAGGACACCATCTTGACCTGCTGTTATCAATATTGGATATGTACGAAGTGCAACCATTGCTACTACTCCACTGGCATGGCAAGTCATCACTTTACGATGGTTACATTCTAATTTATCTATTTCTAATTCTACAGTCCAAATGCCGCCGTTTCCATCCTGAAAATTCAAGAAAGTAACTTATTCTAAATAAGTATTAACTGTTATTATTTGACTAATTAGGTACATAAAATTTTAATTACTTATAATAAGGTAATGAAACTCAGGCTGTCGTTACAACGCGACGTTTGTGGCTTAGTTTCCCTTTCGAAGGAATGCATGGAAACAATTCCATTTCCTTCCTCTGGTAACAAGAATAAGTTTGGCGTTTAGCCACTCCACGTCTCACGCAGTGTCTCAAAAATTTGGCGGAAAGTGGGGAACGGAATGTCTTAACAACAGTTTCCGTATACTCACCCTGCTATGCCGCTGTCTCGTGTGAAAACAAAAGCATAAGTAAATGTAATTAGATGTTTTACTTACTTGTGCATACCAATACATGTCCTTTTGATGTTTCAAGCACATAATTTGGCATCCTGGTACCTAGAAGTGGTAGTAGAATTTTTGATGTATTTTTGATTTTTAAAAAGGATAGAACAAATCTAATTTAAGTTAAAATATATTTGTTATACTAATGTCCGTAAAGATGATATCGCACTGAGCAGCTCATACACATATTAATAGTTACAGTAGCAGTATGCGTTATCTTCAATCAAAAAGGTGAAAACTTTAGTAAAAGAAGCAATGACGCAAACAATAAAAATAATAATTTCCTTCAAATGACTGACTGCCTCTATAGTCAAAAAATATAATTTGTAGATAATAATATTTTTATAATTATGTTTTAAATATAAAGTATGTATAACGTAAAGTAGAATTAGTATAACGTAAAGAATATATACAATGCAAAAATAAGAAGTAAATGTAAGTGTTAAGAAGTGAACTGGTAAAAGTAAAAAGAAGGTGGCGTCTGATCTACTATAATTCTTATTTTGTCTTTATAGATAATGCTAAGGAACAATCGGTGCTCGAGTTCGACTCGCACTTGGCCGGCTTTTTTGTTATTAATTGTATCATCAAATGTTTTGTGAACGTTTGAGGAACTAGAAAAGCTTTTTCGCTTTAATATAACGGTAACTTACATAAGTTTCGGCTACAGGATTCAATTCAACAAATTGATCGTCTTCAGGTGGATCCGCTTGCTCTACAGTATCCCAGTACCAGGCGCGTATATAGCCATCACGACTGATGGTGGTTACTTCATCGCAGGCTGGACTTAACATGAATTGTATCTGTAACATGTGTTACTATAAATACGGCCTTACTGAAATGAAAAATACTCGACAGGGTGTTATTGTTGAAACTGAATATTGTACGTTATTTGTGGCTTATGTATTTCTAAAATCTCTATCTTTTGTCCTCACATAGGAGCATATTGTGCGACTTTAAACGCGATGGCTGTTGGTTAGATTCCCCATTGGGAGAATGTAATGTTTAATATTTAAATTTCTCGCTCTGGTAACGAGGCATATTTATCACTGTTTAAAAATATTATAATATCAAACGAATAGTAAAATCAAAAAAATATATTAAATTTTGCAAATATAATCTTACGCTAAAGCATGTTATATAATAAATGGACACATACTATAGGTGCCTTGTGGCAAGTTTTTCTTCCGCGTTGCGTTACTTCTACTTTAACAAGACCTGCTTCCCAAACCAAAACATTGCCCCATTCACATCCGGATAGCACCTAAGAGCATTTAAATTAGGAAATTTAATTAAAAGAATATAATTTATTCGAGCAGACATTGTGATGTCTTATGCCATATTTCTAAAAAATCTTTAGCATTTCTTTCTTTTGAAACAGAATTGTCAGGAAAAATATAATACTTATATATTTTGTATCCTTCGAGTAGAAACAAAACCAATACAATTAACAATAAATTAAATGCGTTATATTGACAAGTGGGGACGTAGTGTCTTAACTCTTAACATAAAGTTCCTTCTGGCTACCCTGCTATATGCAGGATATAGCGTGAAGCTAAAAATAACATGTACTCGTAGTAGTTTTTGAGTAAAATTTACTTTTTCATCGGGCATAGGATACACCCCGAGCACATCACAAATTTCAGTTTTTCCAAATCTGCCCAATTCTCCTTTCAATTTCAATCCAGTGAACGTGTTTGCCATTTTCCAACATTTAATATGTGCGGAGCCTGTGTAGTAATTTTAGTACAAAGATATATTAAATTTTAATTAAAAAATTCTAATTCTATTACTTTATCATGAAGGCAATAAATCAACTTAAATAAAAGTATTATGAAAGTAAATATTGTAAAATGATCAGTTATATTAAGTATCAAGCTCACCGGCCGTAGTTAGCTGTCCTGGACAATAAGGAGAAAACATAACAGTATTAACATCGAATGAAAACGCACTCGTGCGTAACAAAATTTTATGTCGTTTCCAATTCCAAATAGTTAAATTGTAATCGGGCTCCTTTCCTACTGACGCTAAAAGCTCTCCATCTGGACTGTAGCAAAAAATAAAATAATTAATTATTCTTAAGCACAATTTTGGCTAACTTGTTACTTAGGCTTTTCAAGTGAAATTGTAGGTTGTAATTGTTTTTTACTTATTAATGTATGTTTCTGGTCTGAAAAGTAATATAAGTGTAGTATGTATATAATATTACCTAAAATCTAGAACTGAATAAGCGTTAGTTGTCCCATCACGGAGAACGGCATCTATTTCCATTTGAGGCCATGTGTAGATGATTATTATAGGATCACGCGACCCTTCTCTACCTTCTGCTATTACTATACGATAGTTTGGATCTTTTCTATGTGACTGAAACAAGGAAGCCAAGAATGATGTAAATACCATCGACTTATGAGAATTCCTGTATATCGTTAATATAATTACCGTCACGGCACCCACAGATCCACCTGTAGTGGACCTACGAAACCATATTTGCTTGGTGTTGACATCCATAAACGCGATAATGCTTCCAGCTGCCCAACACACCACAGCATCATCGCATGCACATAAGTTGAAGTATTTTTGACAATTGTAGCCATAAGAATGTCTTTGCGTATAGGATTTTAAAGATGTCTAATATAATACTACTTAATATTATGATACTAATATTATGATAGCTGGTAACCTGGTCTCGGCACTATCATAAACGCTGGAAGAGCAAGAGCAGTATTCATCATACATATATTTTATTATACATTTTATTTAATAATACATATATTTTTTCACTTTTTAGATATTGGAATCATAAAGGATACTCAAATTCTAGTAGATATAGAGGTATTGAAGAATCCAAAGAGTTTACAGCGCCAGAAAAAAAGTCGTCTGGGTCATATTCTGTTAGGATTGATTCTGCCTCAACTTCTTCTTCTTCTTGTTCTTCAAGTATAACTTCTTTTTCGTTAATTTCTATAAATATATTTTAATAGTATATATGAAACTCAGATCCCACTTAAGTGATCAGTAAAAATCAAATCAGCAGGGTAGGGTACGCATGTTGAGTGGCGGCACTGAGTGGAGATCGCAACCGTCGCGTTACACTCACAGCTTTGTGGCTCACGACGGTCTTCATAAAATTATTTTGTTTGAATTAAAGATTCTACAGATTGTTTTTTTTTTTTTATATGATCGCTGGTCACATAGCTTGAAATCTTATCATCAAAATGCTAATGATTTGGAAACATATTATTTCTGGTAATTATTTTTAAATTGACAAGGTAAGATATTGCTGTTCAAATGTTATTCGCATAGTCTAGTAACTAGACTACCCAAGTGCCAGCAAAAAAATGTATATAATTTGTATTTTACCTTCAGCATTCTCTCCTGGTAGCTCTTCGTCAGCCATTTCACCAAATTCTACTTTTTTAATACTAATGGAACATTGAACAGATATTCCTTTAGCTTTATAACAAAGACGATTAGTTGCTATGATACGATATACTAAAGATAGGTTTACACCTACTCTAAAACTATTTAAATTATTTATCTTCATTTGTGTGTCATTTTGTCTGTTTGTTTTTGTGTTTATTCAAGCTGAACCGATTTATATTCTGTTTTCACTATTGTATTTTGGCTAACTTCCCTTAACATTTAGTGTTTGTTTTATTGAAATCTGCTTATAAATAAAAAAGTTATGTGAATATAAACAAATGCATGCGACACCTTTGTCACAAAATACCTAAGTGTTTTATTGAATTGGTTAAAACTTTAGCTATCAAGGTATGGATATTATCCTTGAAGTGATAATGTTATTAGATCACAAAAGTAATTCAGATGAGAAAATAAATAATAATATAGTACAATATACTTAATAAATAAAAAATCTATTAATAAAAATACGGCTTCGGTAAAAAGATAATGATTTTAATTGCAACTATTCTGATTGGACTTACTTAGCTTACATTATGTATACAGAGTTTGAAGTATGTACAGTACAGTAAACCAGCCGTAGCCGCCATGAAGTTAGATGTCTGCACAGATTTGCTTTTACAACTTTCTTACTTTAGAATATTTTCTTCCCAGGTGAACAATGCGTATAAGTACTAGTATAATAAACCTAATTTCAGGGCGGCCACAACTTGTTACCCGCACTGTATGTAAAATGTAGACGCTAGACATATATATAATTGGGTGTATAGACATGATACGCGCCACCGTCATGTGTGTTGCCACTTACACAACTTTTTTATACCACATTAGCCAGGAAAGTTATATTGAAGTAGTTTGTTTTGCTATTAGGTTCCACAAGGACACAAAATTTAAAAAAAACTGTATTTAAAATTATACACTATTATCTAAACCAAGTTCTTAATTATATACTCATGATCTCATTGATAGGTATTGTTTTAGCGTCATTTTCATGGTCTCGAGACATTACGTGTTGTTGGCCTCGTGACAAGGGAAAATCGAAACAATAATTGTTACAATTTGTAATTGTCGTATGTTTCAGGTGTCAAAACATTGACGTAAGTTGAGGACTGGACTATCTGGACTATACTACATTTTTTATTGATTGATAGCTTTTTATTAATTGATTTACCTATTAAAATTGTTATAGAAGTATTATCAACCATTTAAATTCTTAGAAAAATCGCTAATTATAAACGTATTTCTTCCTGGAAACAATAGATTTTGAGACATATTGAGACTCGTTGAGTGGAGCTTGCAGGCACATGGAGCTGCATGACTTGGATCTGTTCGATGTATTGATATATTATAATTTCTAGCGACGTACATATTTACCATATATAACTATACTCTATACGAAGCGGCCAAGATATTTGGCTGATTTATAATAAATGTATTTAAGAAAATTTAGAGATTTATAGTGAAATAATATCTCAATTACGTTTAAATTTCACACTATTTCCACAAATATTTATTGAAATGAGCGATAAATAAATATAATCGATATAATTATTTAGTGGAGAGGTATAATCATACTATGAATTTGTTATATTATTATGACAGATCGCTCAGCTGTTGTAGTGCCACCTAGTTTCGCGTGTCACAAAAAACAGTAAATAATGACTTATCTGATAAATTTAACAAAGTCATTTGTGATGTCACTTCAATAATCAATTTGGATTTAGTCAACAAACTCTTTAGAGTATAATGTTATTTGCAATAAACTGTCTTATGAACAGAATTATAGTGATATTATATAGATTACCATATTTTTATTAAATCCTACCACTATGTTTTTGAAAGATAGACTTTGATCTTTTGTTATTGATCGTGAAAGAAAATGTCACAACCTCAAAAAAGAGCTGTTCTCAATTTATATAAAACGGTAACCTTTTTTTCTTTCTTTTACTCAGATAATAGTAATAAATTATAATAAAATATAACATTCTATGTAAAACAGTAGAACAGTTTATTATTTTCTATTGCCCGATTAGATAATTTATCAAAATTCTTATTAAAATATAATGTTTTATATTTTAGCTGTTATTTTTAGGGAAAGATTGGCCTCAAGGGTATGATTTATTTAGAAAGCGTTTACATAAAGTGTTTGTGAGGAATAGTGAGGAAACAGACCCTAATAAGATAGAAGTAATGTTAAAACATGGTCAATTTGTGGTCAAAGAAATTGAAGCACTTTATAAGTTGAAGAAGTACAGGGCTATGAAACGAAGATACTATGATGATAATTAAAATCAATACAAATGGTATGTAGGTACTTATGTTAAATATCTTAAGGAAAATTAGTAATATTGAAAATGAACTAAATGATAATTCTTCAATTAAAAACACAATTATAAGCTTAATTAGTATTTTACATAAAATTTATGTAAATATTATTTTAAAATGATTGGATAGTTTATATAGTACTGAAAGTCTGTGAAAAGAATTTAACTTGTTAAGTAAATCTATTTATGATCAATGTTCATTATTAGAAAGACAATGACAGCCTAAACCAATGCAATGTAAGCTATTACAAGAAGATCACTTAAGCAATTATTTAAAGTTTGCTAATTAACATATAAATTTAAAATTTGACACAAAATGTTTATTGTGTAAAATGAAACTATAAACATCTATGTAATTTTGTATTATAGATACTTTTATGATTCACATAATACATTATTGTTTAGACTAGATTAAATAATAACATTTTACTAAAAGACATCTATTTTATAAATAAATTGTAACAATGTTATAAGGAATTTGTTTTATTTAACCGCAAAGTGATATGATATTTAAATTGTTGATGAAATTATGATATTTTACATATGAAAGTGGCTGTATGAATTCATTTCATATTTCCCTGCTTCAAGAGCTTCAAGACAAAAAGATATATAACCAAACAAAATAGAACTTCTGATAACAGTAGTTACTTGGAAGTATGAAGTTTTCCATTTTTTTATATATTATGTTATAAGAATAATGTATGTTAATTTTTGCATCTCATATATTAATATTCTATCTTCCAATACACTTTTCATTAAATGAGACGTTGCAATACTTTTACAATTACAGTACATTCCTTTAATATTGCTGATTCCACTAAAAATATTTTATTCACATAAATAGCTTCTATATTGTCATTAATTTTGATGCTTACATTATAAGTATAGCAAGACCCAATAACTTGCAGTTTAAAAGGTTTTTAAGGATCTATTGTAGCATATTTGTCTATGATATATATATATATATATAGTGCTGAAATTTTAACTATGAATATGTCGCTATTTTGTATACATACAAACTATAAATACATTAACATAGCTATGTTTATTAGTACAGTAAATACAGGATTAGAACCACAGGTCTACTCTTTTGTGTTGGTGCAGTTTTTATACTTGAAGCCCGTCTCCATTACTTCTATTCCTATATGCAATTGTGAATTTTAACATGTGATTACATTATATACATAATAACATACACATTTGAGATCAACAACAGTAAAGCATTAGCTAAGTAGGTATAGAAGAATAATATTCTCCACACCAAAATTAGAGGATTTGAATACATCCTACTTACTTTGTATTACATGTAAATAAGTATGAGTTGAAGTCGAACCGGCAAGCTTTTAAAATGTCACAAGACAACTCTATATTTCTCAAATTTATTTAAATATATGAAGGAAATTTATGGATAATATTTATTATGAACAAAGTCGGGTCGTAAATTCCTATAGAAATGATTTTGTTTAAAAAGATGGAGCAATTATAAGTAGCAACAAGATATACAAACTCTATGAATACTGTGTTATATATTTTATTATTACTATCGTGTATATTACAATAATTATTTTTCATTATATATAAAGTATTTGCCTACTCTAAGATAAACATTTAAACAGACGAAACAAGTCTTTGTTAGCTATATAGTAAGTAGCTAAGTAGTAGGTAGTGGTAGGAGCTTTTTGATGACAAAAGTTCACTGAACTAAAATAGTTTAATCGTTTTCCTTATGTATTTTTTTTTGGTTAAACGTAAATATGTATAAAGACTATTCAATAATAATGATCATTCGAACTTTAATGATGGTTTGTCTTAATAAATTTTTCTATATGTGGAAATTTGAAAAATTAATAATAAAAAATGACCTATCGGAATATCTTATTTTATAGTCGGTTAGTTCCTTAACTTAGCTAATATTGAGATTTTATAATGTCATGAAGTAAAGCAATGTGTGTGGTAAATATTGAAGTTTTACAGTTTACTTCAATAGGCCAATTGTTCCTCTAAAGAAGGCAGAACAATAATAATGAATATAAAATAAAAGGTATATAACATTAATCTGTATCTACATCAAATTATGAAACCCTTCTTCAGAGGATATTTTTAATTAAATTACTTAAAATGTACTGACACTATAACACTTAATTGGTATTAAAATAGAATGTAATAAGTTTAACAGGATTCAAATTATTTACATAGTTTGATATAAAAATAATTGGAGTTAAATATAATTAAGATAAGTACTCATTTTGAAATCTAAACTACAAAATATTTTTTTACAAAAGCAAAATCGTGAAATAAAGTTAATTGAAACGAAAATAGATATGTGGGGAGAAGTACATTATAATATAAATTGTTATATATGAATAATATATTATTTAGAATAAAATATAGACCGACATACACTTTATGAATTTTTGGAGGTACCCGCATTCCTATATACAGTCCCTATGGACTGTCCGAACCCCCACCCCTCGAGCCCAATCACAATACTAAAGTACAGTAAAGCGCGACGCTAAGTGTCATTTACTGAGCCAGTTAGCATATATGACACAATGTGACACCGAACTTTGCATATTGAATATTATGTACGCGACTGTACATGCGTGAGTCTGACTCGTGCATGTGTTCACAATTTTCATAAAGTGTTTGTCGGGCTATATTTTAGTGTCATGTCTATTTTTTTTTGGGTATGGTATCAATATTATCAAACAAACTATTGTACACCTTATCTTGTTTATGATATTGCCTTAATTTGTTATAATAAGCGAATTTTTGTTTTCAATGAGATATTGAATAAGGCGTTTTTTCTTCGTTATTGAGTCTTCTTTTGTTTGATGTTTCTGTAAATTAATATACTTTTAAAATATTCAGAGACATCGTATTTCTCAGTAGGTACTTCTTTATAATATTCTTTTAATCATATATATATTTTTAATTAATAGCTAAACATATTGCAATGGTGCAGCTGCTGTACCTTCTCCTCACGCTTAATCTTTCTTCTCTCCATCTTCGGGATCTTTTAAAGTGTGCCACTGGGCGATGGGGCGTCGCGGACTCGCCAGCATGTCTGACCAGTGACGCAGTTCGGTGCCCGACGCGTTGTACCCGAGTACTACTTTACCAATGGGCTCCGATGTGCCGATGCGGTCGTAGTCCACCACCGTTACCACTAGATTCACCTTCTGTTGTGCATTTCGTATTAAAAAAGGTTAAATTTGCATTAATTTAATTCTATCTACGACATGAGGCGCTCCGCTAATCTACAATGATTTACGCTTTACGTTGATAAAAATGAATGCCATATTGAAAATGTAAAGTTGTTTTAATAATTGCAACACCTTTCAGCATACCACGTATTTATGCTATCTGGATGATGCATCTAGTAACAGCGAGATAACTTATCTCATTTGATTGTCAATACTATATTTATTTAAATAGGTAGGACAAATACATGTTTATTATGCAGGTGTTACAATGACATAAACAAACATTTGCTTACCTGCAGTTTAATAAGAAATGATATTCGTGTTACGTTTGTTTGTGTTTAGAGGTCAAAGGTAGGAGTGAATTATGATAATTATGAAAAATAGAAATAAAAGATCCACAAGAAGAACAAGAGACTGGATTCCTGAAAACCATATGTAAGGGTAATTACAGTTTGAAGTCACCAAATTGGAATGCAGTTACGAGGGGAGATTCAATTATAACACCACTGTTTATACGGAGTAATATGGGATGGTTATATTATTAAAGCAACATAATTATTTAGATAGATCACATGATTGAAGACCTTCAGTCGGAATATTGTATTCTGAGGAAAGGTCACCCAATATGATGAATCATGTCTAAACTTATTTGCTTTAAAAAATATAACGATAGGATGCCAAGTAGGGAACGGAGTACACACTTTGAAAAGATAGGGTGGAGAACAAGTTTAGAAGATAACACAAAAGTAAGAAGAATGTAGTGTTTCAGGAATATTTATAAGGTAGGTTCGGGTGTAAGTGGTGTATATTAATGTTCACAACAATTAGAACACAACATCGATTTTACATTGCTAGGTCACATTTGGTTGAAGAAAACCAATTTTCGTCATTTTTAGATGGTTTTTGCAAGTTATTTTTTAAATATATTTATGTTTGTATTGACAATTGATTTTGTTCATTCTCCATGTGCCCACACAATGCGCCACAACATTGAATTTTGACTCGATCTCGGCTCGCACCTGTATTTGTTCGAATGGTACTTCAAAAGTAAATGACTCGTTGTAATATGGATTCAGTGTGCATTTCTTGATGCTCGTTTTCTTCTTCTTGAGACGTTTGCCATTTTGCATGAGTGCTATCTTTACGTACGGATCTGTGGCCGCGCAGCAGAAGGGGCAGGATATGAAAAAATGAGAATTGCTATATTAATTTGTGTCCAATAGTTAGAATATTACTTCGAAAAGAAAATTAAATAATGAAATTAATATCGAATTGCTAGTGTTATGTTGAAGCTATGCTTTATATACAAATTTATAGAGACCAGCTACAAAATGTATGTATGTAAGTATGTGCAAGCAAAATAACGACCTCGCTAACTATAAAGTTTATGCCAAAATATGTTATAGTTTTTGATAGCTTTATATATCTACGTGCATATATATATAGTATGTATTTGTTGCTGATATAAATAAAATGTTGTTTATATTTTTACATTTTATGATTAAACTATATTCAATATCTGTACAACCGTCTATTACCTAAAAATACATGATATGTAGGTGGATATAGAAAATATATATATAGTTACGTATAAACCTAAATATAAATATTAGAGATAGATAAAAACTATTTTATTCATGCATATATTTTTGTATAGCGAGCGTAATAGCATATTATGTATAAGAGAGAAATAACACATATATATTTTTACCCTAAAATACCTGAAAGTAGATAGTAGGTTAGAATAATGTTATCCAAGAAGATTTGAAAAGTCAGCTGCTTTAAATAATCCGAATACGTACCTGAGAGTCCACCGACATCCATTTTCTTTAGGTTTTTAGCCTCCAAAATAACCACAGTTAATTTTCCGGCGGTTGGTACGTAACGCAAAGAGAAACAAATATCTCCCAACTTGTTGTCCTGCAAATTTTAAGATACAATATCTCGTAAAATAATATTTATGATGATTTGAAATATTAAAAAAAAGTACTCTCCGTTTCGAAGAAGGTAAAGTGATATCTGTAATGTGGATATTTGCTGCTTTTCATTTAAATAAGTACGTATTTATTATTCCAAGTTCATTAAGTTTTGTTTAAGATGTAGGTATTGTGTCCATTTAGGAGTTAGGTAGTAATTAATATGGAAGATAATATAGGATAACTTGTGTGGGAAGAATAGTTTCTGAGATAGGTTTGGTAAGCTATTCATAAATTATATAAATAATATACGGGCTTATAAATAACGCGGCTTAGGGCGGAAAAGGGCAACAACTTGTTAAAAAGAAAATAAAAAAAAATAGCTTCGTGTGGTACCTAGAAGCATTTATATGTTATTGTCGTTAGATAAAGTTAATCAGTTACAAGAAAACAAACAAAAAATGAATAAAGAATATTTTAATTTAATTTTATTTATTATTTGTTTGTTGAACTGATGAACTCTATCGAATGTGCTTCGGACACTCAAGATATATGTAGGTATACAGTTTGCAACTAGACAGGTCATGGACAACCATTTTCATTGCGTTATATATAACGTGTTAGCACATATGTAGATGTCATGTCATCTAAAACATTGAACACCGTACAAACATTTCAACTCTATAGGGGCAAGGGACAACAAAAAACAATAACCACAACAAACCTACTGTTAATAAGCAATTGTATTCGTATAACATTGAAGTCATTACGATCTGTTGCCGAAATGATGCCAATTTATATTTTGTAACACCCAGCTCAGATCACCAAAGCTTTTAGCTCACCTTGTTTACGTTATGGACCTATTAGCTTAGACGTAGACGTAGACGTATATATAAATGAAGCGCCTGCTCTTGTTATTTCGACATACTCCTAGTATCCGCCTAATATAATATAGACTAACCATTTTAGAAACAGATCGCAATTATCTAATGTAAAACATTTAGATAATTCACATATACATACCAATAACATAAAGATACTAGAACAAGATGAATCCAAGAAAGAAATGGATGCAGTTTTTCTTTGAAATTACTTATAAAAGTTTAGTGTTCAAGTTGAGGTAAGCACATTTCTTTATTGGATTGTGAAAAGATGCATTAGAATACATACATTCCGAGGATTACACTTCATTATAGGATGGTACATCGCACTATGACATGGGGCAGACTATGGGTGGAGTTTCACTGCAATGACGTGCTAAGCTTATTCAATAAAAATATATAGTTGAGTCAAACTATGCTCCTTTTTGAGTCGTTTCTGGATTTAAAGTTAAATTGAGTTTAAAGTTTAAAAAAATCGAAATATAGGTATCTTGTGCAACTTACCTACCACTAGGTGTAGCTAATAAAATTTAAAAACAAAACTACGCTAGGCTAATATTTTTTATTTTTAATTCTACCAAGATATCATAATTCACTAAAAATTTAAATAGAAAGGGAATTATTTATTTTCGATTGCTATTTATATAGGCAACCTTTCACTAAACACAAATATAGTTTAGTTTTAGTTTTCTAAGACAGAACATCACTCCTCAATCGTTGGCAGGTGATCTGTAAAATATTTTAGTAATGTCAAGTTATTATAATTATTATTTATTAGCTACTAAAGTTTGGTATTGTACTTAACAAATTGAGAGTGATTGATATGGTTTGATTTTTTATAACCATGGTCCATGTGTTAATAATTTCTTTTTAAGTCAAATCTTGTTTTTGATGAGAATATGGAGAAGCATATACATAAATAACTATGTGATAACAGTGTGATAAGAATGATCTACAATATCGCGTGTAGGTACAGTAACGTACTGGTGCAGTAACGCAGGTAGAACAGCAGGTTCCAGGTTCCCGAACATTAATTTTGTAGAATTAAGTATATTTTATAAGTGTCGTGTTCTACAAAATGATAGCACAGGAACAATCCAAGCGGATCACAAAATCAATGACATGCAACATTCCCCAGCCGCTATACAAATTAAATATTAAGTGTTGGATGGATGAACATAATTTAAAAGAAAAAAGTATATATATGTGGTATGACGGGTGATATCAGGTAACGGGTGATTATATTTCGTTCTTTGGATACTTTTCATCTTCTTTAGGTTCCGTTATAGTGTCCTACCTATTTAATTTATTAGTTAATATCGACGACCCAGTTTTACTTAATTTTTCATTACAGGCCGGAATATAATTAAATGTTGCTTGAAGATAATGGTGTATTTATAACTGTAATGGAACGTGTTTATATAACAATTTAAAATATACATCTTGATGTGTCTCAAAATAATACTTACGTGAATGATCATTTCGTTTTGAAGCGGCATGCAAGATTGTTCAGGACACAATCAAACACAGCCAAGCAGAGCAGAGAAAATATGTAGAAAAAGAGAAAAACCAAGTAAATACATTTTTGCTCTTCAAATCAATTGATCGGAAAAATAAATGACGACTCAATCCACTTTGAGGTACCTTGACTTACTCGTATGTGTATTGTGTATCCACTTCTACGATAATGTTAAAACTTACGTCTACATTTGCTCATGTTATGATATATGATTTATGACCTTTAAGACAGTCAAGGATCCTCCAATTAAAAAGTGCAGTAAATTTAAAAATAAATCCACCCTCTCAATAAAATTAATCGTTGCTTATTTATCAGTTCTAATATGGTAGACCATACATTTATTGATTTTGGCATAAAAAAAATTAATAATTAAACAATTTTATTAAAAGGATAGAAAAATAAATAATGCCGTGCTAGTAAACCACACCCGTATAATAAAAACATTTTCTATGTACTTATTAAAATAATAAGTGAAGAAAATAAAATTTAATACGAGGGTGTGTTTTACCAGAGTAGCCTAAGCTAATAAAAAAAATATATAAAATAGTCTTCTCAGTTTTGCGTTACCTACATATGTATGTACCTTCTTGCTTTACCATAAATTATGCTTTTGTGCATTTATGAGGGTAATGTCAGAATACCATACATGTACCTACATGGTAGATGTGTGTAAACCGAAATGGATTGTTGATGTGACCTGGGTGTAACTGTTAACTTCCTTGTACTTTACAACTTCACCAATTATGATTTTCGCAACATACCTAAGCTGATAAGAGCTTTAATTGACGCCAGTATATTCTAAATAACAATATCAAACACAGCTAACGTTGAAAGTAAGAAAATAATATTATAAATAATATACGTTTTAATTCCTTTTAAACAGATCCAAGGGGAGCTTACTATATTGTAGGAAGCTGAAAAGTAAACTTCTCCAATTAATTAAATTACAAAATCAGTCAGTTTTTTTATTGAGTAGTTTCCGGTTAGAGGAATAAAATAACGACGGCAATGTAATAAAATACGAGTATAAATACCTACTTCAATTTTAGGCAAATATTTTTTGTCTTAAACTAGGATGCATACTGCATACACCCCATAAATAAATACGAGTAATTAGATGATCGCACCTGGCCTCCTTCGCCTTCAACACTTTGCAGCTCGCGCCACTCTTCGATGGTCTGTGCGAGGTCCACCTGACAAAGAGGTACCTTCACTTCGCCGATTTGATCGTGTTTGGAGAAGCGATCGAAGTCGAAGATTGCAAAAACTAAAGTTTTGTTCATAGCGTCCGCATATGGCACGTTCTGTGTACAAATATTTATGAAATATTTTCGGTAGGTAGTTTAATTATAAAAGATACTTACTAATTGCAAATCATACGTAGAATATATAATATTAGAATACTTGCCTTAAAAACAAATGTTTCATTAAAGACAGGATTCAAAGTTTTTCGATGAACTTTAGTTTCAAACTTCTTTTTCTTGTCTGGCAAAAGATACACTTTGACATAGGGATCCGATGTTCCGCCCATATCCAGAGCAGGCAGTTCTTCCGCTTGAATCACAGTAACTGATAGGCTGTTACTATTAAAGTCATATTCCAGCTGTAAAGCGACAAATTGATGAAATCTGAAGTATGCACAATAATGTAAAGATATATGGTCGGTTACAATGATGCGATTGTTTGGGGTGAATATTACAATAACTAAAATATGTACAAAATGTAAATTATTATAATAAAAAATAAAAAAGTAATTTTCTATAATATGTTTTTAATGAAAATGACAAAATTGGCAATTCCTTAACAGCATAACTCCAAACAATCCTCAGTAACCTGCTCCCATGTCCTTGCATAAAGTCTGACCGGCTGTTTGGCATACCTTATATTGCACTTTTCCGAGCTTCTGTTCTTCCTTCTTAGAATCACCGTCGTCAGGTTCCTCAGCGTTCTCTGTGAGCTCCTCCATGTCCGGCTGAACCTACATGCACGTCCCGCGGCAAATTTCACATGAATATCATATTTCTTATATATTAGAGTATTTGTCTATGCTCATAAACTTCTGTTTAACAGTTATAACAGTTATTGTAGTCACTTCTATGCTTTGAATGTGATATTTTTGTTTGTTATTTAATTTTATAAAATATTTTATATTAGTAGGCAGTGCTCCTCGCTCTTTTTCTATATCTAAATTCCTTTCTCTGATTTATATAGACCTATACATTACCTTTTCCTTGTACGCAGAACCTAGAAGCTGGACGGACTTGAAGTCGACACCTTTCATTCCCTTTTTGCCATCCTTAGAGCGTCGCTTACGGAAACATCGCCGGATACAACAGAAGCAAACCCCTAATACCACGACTCCAATACCTATTTGAAAGTGGTAATTTAATGAATATTTAAGATTCTATAATTTGTTTATACATTAATATGCAATTGATACGTTTAACGTTATTAGCCAAACTACTCACCGACGAGAATAGCGACCAATTGCCACGTTTCCATATTCATTTTGTGAGCAATTTCCGCCGTTTTTTCTGCAATGGTTTCTTGAGTGGTAGTGATAGCCGGTGGCCCTTCTGATGATCCGGTAGGGCTTGGAGTAGTACCACCTAGAAATAATTTGTTGTACAAGTTTATATTTGTGAATATAATTATATATAAATATAGCATGCATAATTTATCAATTATACGTTCTGATCAAAATAAATTAGAATCCGAACAAAAACATGTAAAAAACCAGTCAAATCTCGATGAAGCTCTTTCTTTATAAAAAGTAATGAAATCTCTGGGTAAAGCAGTCAATTCTTCTAGGTTATAGGCTTCTAATTTTTCTAGGTAAGTTCTTCTAGGCTTCTTACTGCGACTTTTTTTATTAATATAATTAAATTTTATGTGATCGACTGTTGAACATTCATTCAACATAATTACGTGTGTGTACAAGTCAACGGCCAAGCCACATAACATTGTAATATATCAATAAAAAAATCGCATTAAGGAACCTTAGAATTGGCTTGGCTTTATCTAGAGATATAAACAGCTTCATCGAGACTTCGTTGGTTTTTTACAAGATGTTTTTGGTAGGATTTCACTTCTTTTTACAGAAAGCAGATTTTTACTTGATTAGTTTAACAGAGCTCTTAGAGCCTTAGCTCTTAAATCAGATTAGGTAAGAGTGAGTGAGTGAGTGAGTGATAATTTTCCCTTTATTAAATCCCCTGTACCAAAAGTTAGCTTTTTAGGTCTATGGGAAGTACTGGATGTATTTTGATGAGCAGTGAGTGAGGACGTGAGTGATTCAGTGTCGAAATAGTGATACTTTTCTTTTGCATAATTTCGTAAATATCTGATCTACAAGTTTAAATTTTTGAAGTTCTGTGTGCTTATAGCCCACTAGAAGTGGATAATTTAAAAGCTCTAAATCTATCCAGAGGTTTTCAAATACCCCTATTTTCTCAAAGGATGGTACGGCAGTGCTTCACTTCGCGCTCGACTTGGCAGAGGCACTACCGTGCCCAGAACACATAGCTATTCCAGTATTCCTATTCCCACATAATATTTAATTTATGGCCTTCTTTGGTTCTTTGGATTAATATAAGTAAATGGACTAAACATTTATTTTAAAAAAACTGTAATGATTAACTTACTTAAACCTTGGGAAGCAGTCGAGTTCATGTTGCTCAAGGTGGTATTGGTAGGTGGAGTGGTTTTCTCGCCGTTTGGCTCAGCGTCGCGGCGCCACCGCAAGTGAGTTGGCAAAGGCGGCGACATTTTGTCTGTAAAGAAATATTTCTCTTAATATTTCGTTCTATATCTTCTTATGTATATGTTTTAAATCATTGTTTATATTTCCATTTTTTCGCTCTGGTGTCGTGGCAAAGCGCGGCGTTGAGTTCTGCCACTCAACACGCAATGCCTCCAGAATTTGGCAGAAAGTGGGGAACGGAGTGTCTTAACACTAGGTTCCTTCTGCCTTCTGTGGGTACTGTGCGGGATACAGCGTGAAACATAACATTTGTGATTTTTTGAAACATTGTAAATAATTTAAAATTTTAAGAAAACAAAATAATGACTTGATGAAATGATTTAGGTATTAAAACCCATTGATATTTGCTTTTTTTTCAAAACAACACAATGGAAAAAAAGTTCATTAACAATTGTGCTTATTTTTAAATGGGTTGAGGTTATGTAATTCAGTGTTGCGTTTATTATGTGGGTACCGCTTACTACGTGACCTGCACAACTAAGTGGAAGTATTGACCTACTCAGATTTTGTGTTGCTTGTCTAAGTATTTGAAATAAAATTCAAAAATAATAATTATACTTTTACATAAGTAGATTAAATATAAGTCCACAAGAAAACAGACGTATTCATGTTATATATGATATTAGTACTATATTTGCGATTATTTTAACTTTTTTTAAAAGATAAAGAGTGGATGACACGCCCCATATTCAGTTATGAAAAACTAAATCGAAGTAACGTTCTATCACGTTAAGCCACTATTTTAAAATTATGTTCCATGGAATAAAAAAATACTGAAAATAGTTAAGAATGAAAAAATACTGTATATACCTTATATCTTGAAAAAATAATTTAAAAATTATAATGTAAATGTTACCTACACTTAACCAAGTATTAAATGGAAGACGCTTAATTCACAACATAAAAGATTGCCGTCTTACAGACTGCTTCTTAAAACTTAAAAAAAAACTCTATTAATAAGAATATCTATTTTCAAAAAGAAGAAATTCATATATTGAAACCTTATTTCAAATCCGCAAGCACTATAGTAACCTTCCATTTTTATAAGAGGCTACTTGAGTACGTACTTACCTACATACGATCTAGGTCCCTCACCATCAAGACGAGCTCACAAGGAAATGTTAAATTACAAGCCATCGATGCGCTGATATAAAGGAAAAATCTTCAACTTCGCTACTGACCTTATATTTGCTGCCTAGATAATCGTTCACGACGTCCAATTATCAATCCCTATTCGAAAGTCACTAAGAACAAGTTTGCTTCATTTCTGTCGAATTAAATATTCGAATGAAGGCTCGGGGTCTCAATAGAAGCTAGGATGGCGATGATGCGCGCGCAGGCGATCGATTACCGCTGCGCGCCGCGATGCTTGGCCGTTTCTGTTCCTGGACAAGCCGTGACGTTTACGTCATACATTGCGTACATTGAAGACTCAGTTGGCAAGTCCCTTTATATCCAATGGAATATAAGAAAACTAATCCCAAATAAACAGAAGGATAGTTCACTTATTATAGAACATATTTGATCCTTTATTGAAAATTCTCGTGAATAGGCGATAAAATTGGAAACGTAGAGCCTCTGCTTGTAGCGCAGGCGTGAATATAAATAGTATTTTAGGTACCTATAGGTATTCAAGTATAGTGAATATTATGACAACTAAGGTTTTACGTTAATGAGCCATTAGGCATTTAATTATTTAATGTTATTTTTATATCAACCTCTCCCTACGTAGGCTGTAGGATGTAGGATGAGTTTACGTCTTTAGTTTTTTAAATATCATAGGATAATTAAAAATAGAATGTAGGTAATGCATGATATTACGCTGCCCACCTTGATATGTGCGGAATATAGCGTTCTTAACAGAAAAAGATAAACTATTGATAGTCTAAACTAAATTTATTGTTTTAATGAGTCAGGGGTTTCAAAAAAAATAGCTACAAAAATAAAAATGCATTACCAGCTACAATCAGCTTCACGTAGTATCCCGCACACAGCAGGGTATGCAGAGGGAACTTGCGCCACCACGCGACGGCCTCATAAATGTAGGTTTATAATAAAAAAGTGGGTAACGTTAATATTTTCATTACATCGCGTCGCCCTAAAGAAGTCAACGAAATGAGAACCATATTCATTAAGCATATATGATATAAATTCAATTTAAATATATATTTTTTTGATAAGTATCTAAATATACTGAGGTACTATGATATGATGGTGGTATTTTGAAATTGAGACAGTGAAATAATAATATTTAATTAATTTCACTTAAAGTTTCCTATAGTCAATAAGGAAAATGTAAATAGAAATTTACCATACCATATTTACCAGACCATGTATATATAAATAGCCAGTGCTTGTTTTGTCGAAGGGCTATAGCCTATATTTAGTTATCATTCATTTTACCATGTGCTTTTTTGTCAAAGGACTTGAAAGGGACCTTGAACGTGGTCCATTATTTACAGTCTTATACTGAGTATAAAATAAGTCTCGCTAAGTTTCCTAGTGGAATGCGGGCGAAGCCGCGAGTGGGCCGCTAATCTATATATATAAAAGGACTTGTCCTCACTGACTGAGGTAAGACGCACGCACAGCCGTAACCGCTGATGGTAGAAACATGAAATTTGGGCAGATGTTTACTTTCGTAATCTGGACATCCACTAAGAAGGGATTTTGAAAAATTTTAACCCTAAAGGGGTGATACAGGGGTTCAAAGTTTGTATGGAAAAAAATTTAAATCAGCACCGGTTCTTATAAAATTTGAAATTTAGATTTTTAAAAGCATTTAATTGAATAGGTGTTTCATCGTTTTCTAGAATTCTCCCCCTAAGGGTGCAAATAAGGGGTTGAAAGTTGGTATAGGTTTTTTTTAAATCATCACCAATTTTTATAAAATTTGAAATTCAGACTCTTAAACGTATATAATTAAACACATGTTTCATGGTTTTCTAGAATTCACCCCCTAAGGGTGCAAATAAGG